>JBBBDQ010001805.1:325000-577500 GCA_037127315.1 Ascarosepion bandense
TAGATAGATAGATAGATAGATAGATAGATAGATAGATAGATATGAATAGACTGGTATGGAGATATAAAACAAATACATTGAAAGAAAGAAAGAAACAAAGAAAGAATGAAAGAATGAAAGAAAGAGAGAAAATTAAATTGCAGGAGATAGGTATGAACAAACCGAGATAGATAGATAGATAGATAGATAGATAGATAGATAGATAAAATATTTGAAAGAAAGAAAGAAAGAAAGAAAGAAAGAAAGAATAATAATGCGATGGCGATAGATAGATAGATAGATAGATAGATAGATAAAAAATTCTTTGAAAGAAAGAAAGAAAGAAAGAAAGAAGGAAAGAAAGAAGATATATAAAGCTATGGCGATAGATAGATAGATAGATAGATAGATAGATAGATAGATAGATAGATAGATAGATAGATAGGGAATAAAAGAGAAATCATATGAAAAATAAGCAAAGCTATTGGAGAAGATTAAAGATAGAAAATAATTAACCGGAAAAAATAAAAAGAGAAAGCGATAACAAAAGAAACCCTGAAGAAAAAGGAGAAAGAGATATAAATATGAGTGACACTAAAATGATAAAACTGAGTATTCATAAAAAAATAAAATAGAACAACTGAAAAAATAAAGAGAGAGCGGCCGAAAACGAGAGAAAACAAATGCACGTAAAAGAACGGAAAAGGCAGAAACTGAGAGAGGAATGGCGAGATGATAAGAAAAAGAAAAGAAATGCAGAAAGTAAAAGAGGTAGAAAGCGAAGAAAACAAAAGACACTGAGAGAAAAAATTCATAAAGGGGGGAAAAATGGGGGAAAAGATAAATTATTGCTGAGAAATAGAGAGAAGGCTTCACGACAAAAAGAGAGAAAAAGTGAATAAGGATAGGGAAATCAAAAGAGTGGGAAAGAGAAACTGAATAGATAAAGGGATAAGAATCTATAAAGAGAAAATCAAAAGGAAAGATTGAACAGAAAGATGGATATATATATATATAGCCCAGGTAGAGTCGCCGACTGACGCCATTTCGGTCGGGTAAAAAAGCAATCGTAGTCTACCCGTACAGATGAGCTGTGATACGGCGAAACAGATCTGTTTACGGATGACAATAGATAGATAGATAGATAGATAGATAGATTATGCTTATAACCAGCATCATAAAAAATATTGAAATGTTGGACAAATTTTGTCGTTATTTTCACCTGAAATTAAAGCCAAAATAGGATGTTTAGAAATGATTAAACATAATATACATTCATTGTCTGTTATGTTTAACAGTATATGTTTAGAAAATTATCTGCTGCCACGCTACACAATATATATATATATGTGTGTGTGTGTGTGTGTGTGTGTGTGTGTGTGTGTGTGTGTGTGCATATAGGTGTGTGGGGAATACATAGTCTATGGTCAATCCTTCTGTCCAATACATACTTTCTTACCTAACATTTGTGACTCATACAAGATAAACGAAAGATTTCTATTCTGGGTCATATTTCTTGAATTCCTTTATCTTTGAAAAATTTTGCGTGTTCTGAGTAATTTTAAACCAAATGAAAGAGTTGTCTGAAGAGATGAGGATATTCATTGGTTAAAATAAACTATAATTAACATTTTAGATGATGAATTTAGTTTTCTTTTATTTGTATCACTAGCAGTACAGCCCGGCGTTGCTCGGGTGTAATGAAAGCATTAAAACTAATCCATGATCCGGGATCTCAGACACTTTGGACGTTGGCACGAAAGAGTAAAAAGCAATAGTTGTTTCCAGTTAAAACGAAACCGTAGACTGAAAGAAAAATGAATGGATGTAAGTCAAGTTTTGATTTCCTGGTATCGAAATCAAATAAGTTTTTTTCGTCGTAAACTTAATTTTGAAGGCTAGATAAGTCCTCTGAGTAAATGGTATCATGGCTGAGACTAAGAACTAAAATTATACCTACTTAGAGCCAAACCCAAAGCAAAAAGTAAAATAAAAGGGCTGAAACAAATACAGACATACAGGCAGATAAACAGACACACACACAAACATATTGCTTTTAGTGCTATTTCGCGCATGGACGGGCGTCCCTGCATGAAATTCCGATGGGCAACCCCGAGGCACACATTATGCTGCAGGCGGCGCCATTCACCATCGTTCGCCTGCTGCAATTAACGACCATCTGACTCTACTCTTGATCTCTCTCTATCCACAACTATATCCAGCATGAAATTAAACAAACAAAACAGAAAGACTAAACCAGCTAGTCATAAATCGCCCAAACCTATCTGCGTTTCCTTCACAAACATACGAGGTATTCGCAGTAAATTTAATAGTGTAGAATCATTCCTTCTAACTAACTCACCCGATATCTTAGCTATATGTGAGACTAACCTTGACCCTTCTATCCCTTCTTCGGAGCTGTTCGTTCCTGGTTACCTTCCCCTCTTCAGGAAGGACTCCAATGTCCATATGCATGGGCTTGGTGTATATGTCAGCGAACAACTCCCCCTAGCCAGGGTCACATCTCTTGAATCACTGGATCATTCCTTCATGTGCTTCCGTCTCTCACTTCTAAGCTCGGTTACCTATCTCTTCTTCCTCTACCGCTCTCCCTCCTCCTCTGACTTTACGGTACTTGATTGCATCTCTACTAATATCGACAGGGTCATTTCTTCTCACCCATCTGCCCATATATTTGTGTTTGGCAATTTTAACGCCCACCACACCAAGTGGCTTGAAGACTCAGCCACCGACCTTGCACTATGTATTTTTCAATAACCCAAACTCTGACGTAAGTGGTGGACTTCCCCACGCGTTTCTCTAATAACCCTAACAGAAGGGAATCTTTACTCGACCTTTGCTTTACCTCCATCCCAGACTCCTGTACTACCAGGCAACTCTGCCCCCTCGGAAACTCTGACCACGCCGTAGTCTCCGTCAACATCTCAATCCGCGCTAACTTTACCTAAGAAAACCAGACCAGCAGAATATCATACTGCTACCAGAGAGCAGACTGGGACTCGTTCCGAGACTTCCTCTGCGACGTCACCTGGAACAACGTCTTCCATCTTCCTGTCGAAGACTGTGCCTCAGAGGTCTCCTCTTGGGTTAAGGCTGGCATCGATGCTTTTATCCCGGCCAGGAAATTCCAACTAAAACCAAATTCGTCCCCCTGGTTCTCACCTGCTTGCTCGGCCGCCATTGCCCACCAGAACCATTTCTTCCGGCTCTATCGAAGCTGCTCGTCGAACCAAAACAGGCGCCTTTTCGCCTCAGCACGGAACAAGTGTAAAAAAGTACTGAACGAAGCTAAGAGGGCGTTTGCTACCAGAATGAGGCAACGCATAGCATCCTCTAAGTTTGGCTCCAAAGATTACTGGCGTCTCTGCAAAAGCGTGCTCAACAAGAACATGACTTCAATACCCCCACAAATCAATGAGTTTGAAGTTCTCACCTACCCAGCGGACAAGGTTGAATGCTTTGCCCGTAGATTCTCCACCAATTCAACACTGGACTCGTTAGGAATACCTACACCCGACATCCCACCCAGAACTAAGGCTCAACTAAATAGCGTCCACATTACACCCTCGCTGGTTGCCAAGATAATTGACCCACACAAAGCGAGCGGCAGTGACGGAATCCCAGTCATAGTACTGAAGAAATGTGCCCCAGAACTCTTCTCTGACCTTTCTAAACTCTATAACCTCTGCCTATCTGCTTCCTGTTTTCCTGCCTGTTGGAAGTCCTCCTGTGTAGTTCCTATATTTAAGAATTCTGGCGAACCCTCAGACCTGGCCAATTACCGCCCTATTAGTCTCCTTCCGATCTTTGGCAAAGTTTTCGAAGCCATTATCAACGCCGAGGTGATTCAGCATCTCACGGCCAACAGGCTTCTCTCTGACAAACAGTACGGGTTTCGCTTCAGATCTACTGCTGATATGCTAACGACCATTACCGAGTACATATACCGGGCACTTGACAAGAATGGCGAAGCCCGAACCGTTGCCTTGGATATCTCCAAAGCGTTCGACAGGGTCTGGCATGCTAGCCTCTTGTGCAAACCGCGGAGCTACGGGATAACTGGACATCTGTTTGACCTCACCCAGTCATTCCTCTCTAACTGCACATTGAAGGTGGTATTAAATGGGCATGCCTCCCAAAACTACCATACGAACGCGGGCGTCCCTCAAGGTTCTATCCTAGGTCCTACGCTCTTTCTGATCTACATTAATGATCTCCCCGACGCCATTAGATTCCAACTCTCGCATCGATCAAAAACCAGGTGTGAACGACAACGTGAACCTCGAGCCGTACTTGAAAAGGACCTCCAATCCGTAGTGACCTGGGGTAGGAAATGGTTAGTAAATTTCAATGCCTCTAAAACGAAGCTGTTATCAACTAACCACCATAGACAATCGCATCTAACTCCCATTAGCATGGGACAGGCTTGCCTCCCAGAGAGTAAAATACTACGCCTCCTTGGCCTTACACTTTCGGCGGACCTCAAATGGAATGACTATATCGAATCCATTGCCAAATCTGCTGCTATGAATGTCCGTTCTCTGTGCAGATTTTTCCCACCTGAATCTATTCTGCACATATACAAATCTACCATCCGCCCGTGTATTGAATATTGCTGCCATATCTGGTCGGGTTCAACTGCTTCTCTCCTTGGGCTTCTTGACAAAATACAAAGGAGGATCTGTAACGTGGTTGATACTGACTTGGCAGACCGGTTGCAACCACTCTCTCACCGGCGTGATGTGGCTTCCCTGTGCCTCTTCTACAAGTACTTTCATGGCTTCTGCTCCGATGAGCTTAGATCACTGGTGCCGCCTAAGCACGAATTTACACGAGATACTAGATTAGCAACTATGTCCCACCCTTTTACAGTTAAACAAATAAGATGTAACCGTAAATTCTACTCCAACAGCTTCTTTTCTAGCGCTTCCCGCCTGTGAAACTCTCTCAAACAAGTCTGCTTTCCCGACAGCTACAATCTCCAGGTGGTTAAATGTAGGGTCAATAGACACCTCCTATCACACTAACTCCCAATTATTCTCAGAACATTCTCATTTACCCAACCCTCATTCTCGGTATCCTTACCTGCCTATCACCCACCCTCTGTCATTTCCTATATTTAACCATTCTCGGTAACCCTACCCGCCTATCACCCACTCTCTGACATTTCCTATATTTAATCATCCTTTCTCCACTCTATGTAGCCCCCTGCGCAGTAGTAGCAGTGACATGCCTTGCTCGGGGTGAAACGCATATAATATATATATATATATATATATATATATATATTATCGATTTTATGCACTATTGTAAAAACTGCAACCTTGAAACTTCTGAATATTGTTTCTTATGTCTTTGTCTATGAGTGTTTCAAATTTGATTAAAATCGAGCCACTCCTTCTATAACCCGATTCTTTTGGTTATCGATATTCGATATTTATCGGGAGTACCTCAACACAAAAACCTAGCTAAGAACACTCGCAGACTCGTATAGTACAACTGTGTAAATTTTCAAGAAAATCAGTTCAGCCATTTCGGAGTCTATAGGTAATGGGCACACACACATACACACAAAGTATCATTTATAAATAAGTTAATAAGGTTATATATATATATATATATATATATATATATATATATATATTCTGTTAAGTATAAGAGACAAAGAATGTCTATTGTGCTTAATCCTGAGACGTTCTAAACATCGTATTTTGGCTTTAATTTCAGTCTTTTATTTATTGGTTCTACGCTTTCGGCTCACATGAGCCATCTTCAGAGAGATTAGAGTATCGTTAGCATAAAAACATCCCCCATCAAAGATGATTTTATCTTGTGTTGACATAAAACTTTGCTAAGCAACGATAACAGTTACCAAATAGCAAACGCAGTTCGTAAATTTGAAATGCATTTCTATGACGTCACAGCGTGAAAGCTCGAAATGTTAACCGACCCATATATTAAAATGCAATGTAATGTGGTATAACCAAATTATTTTATGTCAACACAAGATAAAATAAATAATTTTTCATGGGGGATGTTTTTAAGCTAACGTCCCTGCAACCTTTCTGAGGATGCCTCATGTGAGTCGAAAGCTTTGGACCAAGTTCATAAAAAATATCCAAACGTCGGAGAATTTTTGTCTTTATTTTCACCT
The DNA here is from genome assembly GCA_037127315.1 of Ascarosepion bandense. Taxonomy (NCBI): domain Eukaryota; kingdom Metazoa; phylum Mollusca; class Cephalopoda; order Sepiida; family Sepiidae; genus Ascarosepion; species Ascarosepion bandense. The sequence goes on from JBBBDQ010001805.1 coordinate 331,155, forward strand.
GAAATTAAAACCAAAATACGATGTTTAGAAGGGCCCATGATTAAACATAATATACATTCATTGTCTGATGTATTTATAAGTATATGTTTAGAAAATAATTTGCTGCTCGATACACTTTCTCTCTCTCTCTCTCTCTCTCTCTCTCTCTCTATATATATATATATATATATATATATATATATATAGATAGATAGATAGATTAAAAACAGAAATAGCGGTTGTTTCCAACGAGGGAAATTGGTATAGAAGATAAAGTGTGAGAAGCCGTGAACGTGTTGTTTAAAGTGTAGATTTGTTGTTGCTAATATTATAATTATTGCTTTCTTTTTGTATGATATATTAAGTTTCTATAAGCTTTTTTTATAACTGTGTCAATTCAAATGCAAAAAAAAAAAAGAAAATCACACACACACGCTAAATTCAAATAGTAAACTAAAAACTATAAAAAGAACTAAATGACCCGTAGAGTAGAGTTGAATGAAAATCGCTGAAAACAATTTTGAAATATAAAGTCTAAATCAAATTTCGCAAGTCAGTGGAAAAACTTTTACGGTCAACGATGGCGACAGAAGTAACTTAACGTGCGATTGTGAAAATAATAAACAAAAAAAAAAAACGACATACAATCACGCGTATGAACTTTCTGACGTACTTACCACTTGACTTATCTATTTATACACGATACATTGGCCATCAGAAAAGCAAACGGATCTCGACATGTGAAGTCACAAGATTATTCGCCTGAAGAGAGTCAACTTTATACTCGAAACACGTGTAGTAACACAAATACCGTCATGGACACCTAATATATCATACAAAAAGTAACAAGTAATAATTATAACAATAGTAACAATAAAGCTACCCTTTAAACAAACTTTCACGGATCCTCGTATTTTTCAAATATTTATATATATGTATATTCAAATATGTGAAAGTCGTTCAATACCTAGCTAATTTTAACACAATGTTTTGTAATTTTTGAATCACATATTGTGACTAGAATGATGTGCGACCACAGAAAAATCGTTTTTTTTTATAAATGCACAATTATATATTATCATACAACATAAACGTTGGATGAGTTCAACGGTGATTACGAAGAATTCCTAAATTAGATGGCGAGGTCCTCAGAGTCAACACAAAAGCCTATATAATTTTTTTTGAGGATTTAATCCTGTGCTGAGTCAAGAGGATGACTGTTGGAAAGCCTATATCTAGGAACCAGACGTTGCACCAAACTCTGTTTTGATGGTACTCATCAGGGAAACAATCCGGCCCTAATGAGTAGCGATATAATAACAGTATCCCCACGAGACTTCGACGTCGACATGAACCTGCTTAGTTAAAGTGACAAATCTTTTATATTAAACCTATATATGTGGTAAGAACAGAATTTTGGAATATCATTTATAAGAATTTGCACGTATAAAAATTTGCCTTCATTCATCTTTACTTATGCATTCTAGCATAAATTCGAATTATTTTCGATCATTTTATTCCCCACTTTGTTGTATTCATGACAGAAATACGACCCAATTACCAGAAGAATTTTTGAAGAAGTCTTCGGTTGGAGAAAAATACATTGTTTTCAGAGTAAACTTCCGAAACGTCAAATTTTGCTCATTTTCTAATAGAAAGATGGTTGGAACGAATGAACGAACGAAGGTTCGTTCATTCGTTCCAACCATCTTTCTATCCATGCCTTCTTTCATTCAGTCTTAAATTCATTTTGATTCGGCACCATGAATCTTGTTCGAATGCCCACCTATTCAAAATGACGCCATTTTTTTCTCTCTATTCCAACCTAGTATTGTAGTACTTATTTTTTTTATATTTCTTTCTTTATTTCCACGATTTTACTTTTTGTTCATGCTTTTTTTCGTTATTTCATATTTCTTTAGCATTGAATATTTCTATGTAGTCAAAATCCCTTTTCCCAAACCAACTCAGAATGTTTTCTTTACCTTATATTTTTTGAGTCATTTATCTTTTTTTAACTTCGTGTTCTGGAATGTTGAAGAAATCTGGCTGATCATTAACACTATATGCCAAAGTCCTTGACGATGGTTACACGGAATAATTCTTACAACTAGGGAATGAATAATTCGATAAGAAGTGGTTCTTTAGGAAGATGAAATTTGATTAGGCTGAAGGATCCGGAAAAACTGGATGCGGATAAGGGATGTTTAGGTTGGATGGTACGTGTTAGCGTACGGGAAGTGAGAACAGCAAGTGCATCAGGAGAATACCTCCTTCCACTAAAGGGGAGGAATGAAATCAGAAAGCCTGGTTGCGTGGAGAAGTTGATGAAAGGGAACTTAATAAAGGTGAGAATGGACGGGATGTGTGTAAATAAAATATAGATAAAAAGAGAAAGAGAGAATGAAAAGCTAGATGAAAAACGCGAGGAAGGAAGGAAAAACTTTAAATAAAGATAGGAAGGAAGAAGATTATGACAAAAAAGAAGAAATATAGTTGCAATTGATTACAGTGTAAAAAATGTAGAACTGTAAAAAATAAAATAAACCTGTGAATAAGACAAAATTACTAGAATGAAAAATCTGAGCAGAAAAGTAAGGTAAAGTGACAGCTTTTAATTAAAAAAAAAACGCATATTAGAAGGTATACATCGTTGATGAGATCTGAAAAATATATCTTACATTTTTACGGTAAAAATGTACAAATAAAATTTGGAAAATTCAATACACAATTTTGTGGGTTGTTTTTGTTTTTATGGCATATCAATCTCGGCAGGTCATTTATTGCCAACTAAATTTTATTTACTTATTACTGGTAATACATTTTTCTTTCAACAATTTATTGTTATTTTTATTGTTATTTTTATTTATTGTTATTTATTGTTATTTTTATTTATTTTATTTATTGTTATTTTTATTTATTGTTATTTATTGTTATTTTTATTGTTATTTTTATTTATTGTTTTATTTATTTATTTTATTTATTGTTATTTTTATTTATTGTTATTTATTGTTATTTTTATTGTTATTTTTATATAAGTTTTTGTGTCCAGTAATACTTTTTTCTTTTCGAGTATCAAGATTCATTGGGATTTGTTTTTAAGGGCAGGGTCATATACCCTTGTTATTTAACCCATAACTGGAGGGAAGGGATGGATTAATATCTTTCCCCAGGGTTCCAGTGCTTAAGTGAATGCAGGGTATTCAACTGGAATTCGAACTCGGCTCATCGATTTCTCTTTCCGAGACCACAACACACATCCGTCACTAAACGTTTACAGCACCTGGTATTCCCAAGCGGTCACCCATCTAAGTACTGACCAGGCTCAACGTTGCTTAACTTCGGCGATCGAGCGATAACCGGTATATTCAACATAATATGGCCGTAAGCCCTTTAATAAACAAAGGTGACATTATAGGCAAGAGATACAAGTGTGTTCTATCGTCGAGTAGCAAAACAATAAAAGAGTACTTAACAAGAGCAAGTCCACAATACCCCCACTAATCAATAATTTTGAGGTCCTCACCTCCTCGTCGGAAAAGACTGAATGCTTTGCACGGAGATTCTCTAACAATTCGAGTCTGGACTCGTCTGGGGTTTTTACACCCGACTTCTCACCTAGAACTGAGGCTCAACTGAATGACGTCCACATTACACCCTCGCTTGTCTCTAAGATAATCTCAAAACTTGACCGCCACAAAGCGAGCGGAGGGGACGGAATCCCAATCATAGTCTTAAAGAAATGTGCCCCTGAACTCTCCTCTGTCCTTTCTAAGCTCTACAACTTCTGCCTCTCTGCTTCCTGCTTTCCTGCCTGTTGGAAATCTTCCTCTGTAGTTCCTATATTCAAAACCTCTGGAGAACCCTCGGACCCCGCAAATTACCGTCCTATCAGCCTTCAACCGGTCTTTGGCAAAGTGTTCGAAGCCATTATCAACGCCGAGCTCGTTCAGCACCTCACAGAACACAGGCTCCTCTCGGAATAGCAGTATTGATTTCGCTTCACCAGGTCTTCTGCCGATATGCTAACGACCATCACAGAGTATATATACCAGGCACTCGACAGGAATGGCGAAGCCCAAACCGTCGCCTTGGATATCTCTAAAGCGTTCGACAGAGTTTGGAATGCTGGCGTTTTATGCAAACTGCGGAGCTATGGTATAGCTGGAAAATTGTTTCCACTCATCCAGTCATTCCTATCTAACCGCACATTGAAAGTGGTATTAAACGGACATGCCTCCCAGAGCTACCATACGAACGCGTGTGTCCCTCAAGGCTCTATCCTAGGTCCTACGCTCTTCTGATCTACATTACTGATCTCCCCGATACCATAATATCCCAAGTAGGTATGTACGCCGATGACACCACATTTTACTCTCGCCTCGATCAAAAATCTGGTGTGGGCGACAAAGCTAAACTTGCAGCCGAGCTTGGATAGGACCTCCAATCCGTAGTGGACTTGGGTAAGAAATGGCTCGTAAATTTTAATGCTTCTAAAACGAAGCTACTATCAATTAACCATCATAGACAACCGCACCTACCTCCTATTAGCATGGACCAGGCTTGCCTCTCAGAGAGTAAAACACTACGCCTCCTTCGTCTCACACTTTCGGCGGACCTCAAGTAGAATGACTATATCGAATCCATTGCTAAATCCGCTGCTATGAAAGTCTGTTGTCTATGCAGGGCCCGAAGGTTTTTTCCGTCTGAATATATCCTGCACATTTATATATCTACTATCCGCCCGTGCATTGAATACTATTGCCATATCTGGTTGGGTGCCCCTGGTATTCCTCTTGGGCTTCTCGACAAGGTACAGCGGAGGGTCTGTAATGTGATCGATACTGACTTGGCAGACCGCCTGCAGTCTCTCTCTCTCACCGGCGCGACGTGGCTTCCCTGTCTCTTCTATAAATATTTCCATGGCTTCTGCTCCGATGAACTGGTGTCCCCTAGGTTCGAATTTGCACGAGATACTAGATTAGCAACTAGATCCCACCCTTTTACAGCGAATCCGATAAAATGCAACCGCAACTTCTTCTCCAACAGTTTCTTTTCTCGTATTTCCCGACTGTGGAATTCCCTTCCACATGACTGCTTCCCCGATGACTACAATCTCCAGGAGTTTAAATGTAAGGTCAGTAGACACCTCCTAACACAATAACTCGCTTCCATTCTTTCAACATTCTTCCCATCCTCCCAACTACCTATCACCCCACTTCTGACATTTCCTATATCTAACCACTCTTTCTATTTACCTTCCCCTATGTAGCCCCAAACGCAATAGTGACAGTGGAATGCCTTGCTTGGGGTGAAACGATTAAAAAACAAAAATACACAGATGTTGAATCAATACCTTTATTTGGTAGATACAATATAAATAGTCCGTACTAGATCGCAACAATATGGATGGTTTAGTTAGCAAGTTATCACAGTTGTTAACGGTAGCCCTTTGCTCACACTAAGTTCCGAGTTCAACCGACTCACTCTTTATATATGTGAACCCGGTCACGTGATCAAGCCACGATAAAGTGAAAGCAATGAGCAGTTTAAATGATACGTGTGTTCAAATATCGTACGCCAATAAAAAATGTATCACAAAGCCTTAGACACAATGTAAAGATGTAAATACTCATGAATGAAGGTACATAAGTTAAATGCCGTAGGTGATACATGCTTGAGCGACCAACTCACAGAAGAAATATGATTGATGGGGCAGAATATTTTCCCCCAGTCGGTTGCCATTACTTTCTTCTGTAGGCTGGTTGCCAACCAAGACTACAGAACATAATCTGTGCTGCTATTTAACCCATACCTTAAGGGAGAAGAGCCGAATTAATAACTTTTTAAGGGTATATGCGAGTAATTAAATCAAAATGAATTTCGAACTCGGCTCTCTGATTTCGCGTTCAAAATCGATATCCACTGCACCAAAACGCACATTCGGAAGATATATATCGCTGATAAAAACTGAAAAAAAAACATAATTTAATAATAATAAATGTAGAAAGAAACTTGGAAAATTTAAGGTATGAGTTTTGAGTTTGAGTTTTGTTTCACGGCATATTAGAAGGTATACATCGTTGATAGAGATCTGAAAAATATGGCTTACATTTTTACGGTAAAAATCTACAAATAACTGCTTTATGTAATGCCAAGAAGATTGAGTTTTAAGGTATATTTTAAAGTTCGGTTATAGTGAGAAGGTTCATTTAGTAAGATATTAAATGAACATTTGTTGTTATTTTTTTTATTTTAGAAAACTGAATATGTCTTCTAGTTTTTTAGTCAAAAATGTTTTCCTGAGAATAATGTTTCCTTAAAAACTGTGTTATTTTTTTAAAATGTATTGTTGTTAATATTTTTCTTTCAAAAATGTATTTTTCGTAATTTTTTCCTTCAAAAATGTATATTTTTCCGTCAAAAATGTATAATTTTTCCTTCAAAATTGTATATTTTTCTATAAAAGACTATTTTATGTATATGTTTCTATAAAAGTGTATTTTTATACTTTCATATAGTGTTTTGACCCAAGTTTGGGGAGTTAACTATTTGCCCATAGATGGGACCCTAACAGGTGCTACCACTCCGGGTCAGGGTGAACCTGGGAACAACAGAAATTAAAAGATGATTCCATGCTCCTGACAACCTCCCAATCAGAGGCCTTCCAGCCGGATGCAGTTTACCGTCATGCCCAGGACCAGGAAAAATAAGACTCAGAGGGGACATTAAAGACATGAGATGCAGGTGAAAGCAACGAGAAACTGTAGTGTCCTAGTTAGGGCCCAGAAATAAGACATGGAAACAAGAAGTTAGGTTCAAACAGCGTATTAGAATAACAGAACATATATACCATAATAATTGTTAGTAAACAGCAAATAGAATTGAAAGTCAGAAAGGTATTGACTGCCTCTAGACTGTCACACGACTGCCTCACAGCTGCCTCCCCGAAAGTCACGTAGGCTATTATTTATTAACAGAAGAAGAGTCTATTCCTATAGATAGGGCAACAGAAACAACATTTATACCTGTGTGGTGCCACAACAAAAAAGACATATGAGTAAACCTTTATGAGAATGGAAAAAATAAAAATGAAGATTAGCCAATTTTAATATTCTGAAATTGAATAATATTGAAAGAGAAAGTGATTTCATTTAGAAGTCCTAGTATTCGGTTTTGATACAAGCAAAAAGAAGCATTCAAATTCTAATTTACAAAGTAGACACACACTTCTAAACTTACTGCGTCAAAACTTGGACATGGAAATTTCATCCCTACAATATATAACCTTTTTTTATAATCATTTCATTCCAAACAAAGCAGTACAGCTACTGTTGCGCAGGGAGTTACATAAGAGGTGAGGGATGAAAAAGAGGAACAAGTTACAGGGGGTGTCAGGGAATGGGCAAGAGAAGGATGAGAACACAGATGTGAAGAGAGCTGTATGTGAGTAGAGTGGACGCAGATGACACTACAATATACTCCCGCTCCAGTAAGAAACCTGTCGTGGCGGACAGACATAATCTCGCTGCTGACCTTGAGCGGGATCTACACTCTGTGGTGAACTGGGGCAAGAATTGGCTTGTCAACTTCAATTCATCTAAGACCAAGCTGTTGTCTGTCAACCATTACAGGCAACCTCTTCTGCCTCCCATAAGCATGGACCAAGCGATTCTCCCGGAGAGTAATACACTACGCCTCCTCGGACTTACCTTGTCCTCAGACCTCAAATGAAACCACTATATTGAATCCATAGCAAAATCTACTGCTAAGAAGATTGGGTCACTATGTCGATCCAGGATGTTTTTTCCACCTGAATCCATCCTGCATATATACAAGTCAACCATCCGTCCGTGCATGGAATACTGCTGCCATTTATGGTCAGGTGACCCTGCCGTTCTCCTCAGTGTTCTTGACAAGCTCTAAAAGAAGGTCTGTAATGTGATAGGTACTGAGCTGGCGACTCGACTGCAGCCACTTTCCCATCGTCGAAATGTGGCCTCCCTCTGTCTCTTCTATAAATACTTTCATGGCTTCTGCTCGGATGAGCGTAAGTCACTGATGCCTCCTCAACAGGTGTTTACCCGTGCAACCAGATTGGCAACTGGGTCCCACCCATTCACAGTCAGGTTAGCCAAATGCAGACGACAATTCTACTCCTGCAGCTTCCTCTCTCGCACTTCCCGCCTGTGGAACTCACTCTGGTATTCTTGCTTTCCTGACGGCTACAACCTCCAGAAATTTAAATGCAAAGTTAATACTCATCTACTAACCACTGGCCTCTTGCTCTCTCCCCTCCCCTGTATAACCTTCCCTTTCTCTCCACCTATGTATCTGTCATCGCACCTGATTTCTCAGCTTTCTATTGTTCCTTTCTAACTAGCTTGTACTCCTCACTCTTTTCTAATTAATCTTTATACATTTATGTAACCCCCTGCACATCAGTGGCGTTTCCGCCTTGCTCGGGGTGAAATGATTAAAAAAAAAAAAGGAGAAGAAAATAATACAAAGATTGTCAGGGAAAGGATGCGAGTTATTGAGATAAGAGATGGCAGATGACATTACTTTTAAATTCTTGGAGATTGTAGCTGTCAGGGAAGCAAGTATAAAGAAAGGAATTCCACAGGCGGGAAGTGCGAGCAAAGAAACTGTTAAAGTAGAAGTCGTGGTTACATCTGATGAGTTTCACTGTTAAAGGATGGGACCTAGTCGCTAGTTCAGTAGCTCGAGTAACTTCCTGATGAGCGGGCACAAGAGGGATAAGCTCATCGATGCAGAAGCCGTGAAATTATTTATAGAATAGACAGAGAGAAACCATATTATGTCGGCAAGAAAATGACTACCAGGTTGCGATCAGTTACATTGCAGATCCTCCGTTGGATGTTGTCAAGAAACCCGAGATGAATAGCAGGGGCACCCGACCAGGTGTGACAGCTGTATTCAATGCACTAATTAAATAAATAGCAAATTATGTCTGATTGCCCATCTGTGTGTTTAAAAGTCTCGAGCTCGGGACATACGTGCTCTACATAGACATATTTTACTTTTTCGAATTGGCATAATCCAGTCATTAAAAGTATGTCTCTCTTCTGGGGCTCAAGTATACTGCATTGGATCTTTTATCCGGATGAGAAAAGAACAGTTAAAAATTCAAGTTTTAAAATAACTGAAAAAATTGGTGATTTTAAAAGTTATAAAACTATACTGAATTTAAAGTAACTTTCTGATTTTAACTTTTTTTTTCGGCTATTCCTTCAAAATGACAAAAAATCAGAGTTAAATTGAGAGATGTTCCTGACATAACGTTTTCAATCTCCGCAGTGTTTGTGATTTAAAGAACTCAACTCAACTGAGGTTTCACAGTGTTAGTTATTTGAAAAACTCAGTTTTTGGGCTTAATCGGAATTTCGACTCTAGGGCAAAATTTGACTTATAGCTTGAATCAGAATTAACGTCAGATTCTGAAGTTCCGTGAGTTGAATTGAGGAATTCAAAGTTATTTCTTCAAAATTATAACTGCTATTTACTAAGCTGAACCAGAAGTCTCTTTAGTATTATTCTTGTTTTATTCTTATTAGAATCGAAATTATATCTAGCAACTTTGACAGGAAAATGATGAGACGTACCTGCCAATCTACTACTGGCTGTTATATTTATGAAAACTAGGTACAAAATAGGAATCGAATACAATGAAACTATGTAAAAAAATGGCGTAGGGAGAGCTAGAGTACGGTTGGAAGTGACTAAAACAAAGATGCCTGATCAAGACGGATAATATTGCAGATTCTTTTTTAATCGTTTCACCCGATGCAAGGCGGTAACGCCGCTGATGCGCAGGGGGCTACATAAGAGTAAAAGATTAGATAGGAGGAGAGGAAAAAGAAATACGAACCAGTTACAGGCGGTGTCAGAGAAGGGAGTAAGAGAAGGATGTAAATACAGGTGTGCTGACAGTTGCAAAGGTAGAGAGCAAGGAAAAGATATACAGAGTGATATAGAAAGAACTAGAGTCAACTGGTTAAGAGATGGGTATCGACATTGCATTTAAATTCCTGGGGGTTGTAGCCGCCAGGAAAGCAAGAATATGGAAGAGAGTTCAACAGACGTAAAGTGCGAGAAAAAAAGCTACTGGAGTAGAATTGTCGTCTTTCTTTAGATATTGCGAAAAATTCCTAGATAGCATATATGGCAGCGTGTCTCAAAACACGAACGAATGGTAGTGATATAAAACTTTTAAATCAGAATTGGGATGTGAAGTTCTCTAAAATGATACACTGAACCTACTTTCTTTGTAACAGAGTGGAGGAAAATGGTCAATATAATCGTTTCTGTTCATCCGCTGCCATGAAAGCCGGTTCTCTGTGCAGGGCCCGGAAGTTTTTTCCGTCTGAGTCTATCCTGGACATATATAAATCTACCATCCGCCTGTGCATTGAATACTGCTGCCATATCTGGTCGGGTGCCCCTGCTATTCTCCTCGGGCTTCTCGGCAAGGTACAGCGGAGGGTGTGCAATGTGATCGATGCAGACTTGGCAGACCGCCTGCAGTCTCTCTCTGACTGGCGCAACTCGGCTTCTCTGTGTCTCTTCTATAAATACTTTCACGGCTTCTGCTCCGATGAACTTAGATCACTGGTGCGGCCTAGGTACGAATTTGCACGAGATACTAGATTAGCATCTAGGTCCCACCCTTTTACAGTGAAACCGATGAAATACAAACGCAACTTCTGCTCCAACAGTTTCTTTTCAGGCACTTCCCGACTGTGGAATTCCCTTACACATGATTGCTTCCTCGAGGGCTACAATCTCCAGGAGTTTAAATGTAAGGTCAATAGACACCTCTTAACACACTAACTCGCTTCCATTCTTTGAAACACTCTTCCCATCTAAACTAACCCCATCCTCTGAATCCTTACCCATCTGTCACCTTCCTTCTGACATTTTCTATATCTAACCACTCCTTCTCTTTACCTTCTCCTATGTAGCCCCATGCGCAATAGTGGCATTGGAGTGCCTCGCTTGGGGTGAAATGATTTTTAAAAAAAGCATCAGTGAGTTACTGTCTTGTAGGCCCGGACAACGTATATTGCGAAACGTACGCAAACGACGGGTGTCAGAAACGGCGGGAACAGCCGTGAATAAACCATGGTTATGTTAGAACGTGTTGGGCTGTTTCAATAAATTTCAGTGAAATAATGACATATTTATTGTTCCTCGTGAACATTTCATCGCAGCTCTGAATCGAAAATTTTAATCTTGTTATCGAGGTTTTCTCTATTTAATTGCATCGTCAATTCAATTCACGGAGATGGATGATTTAAAGTCATCGATATAAAAAGAGACAAGATAGGAACTAAGAAGTAGGTATTAAATATAAGTGAAACAGGCTACGTAATAATGCTTTCTTTGGGGCAGCTAACTCAATCCTAAATTATACGCCAACTTTTCATTGCTACAAATACACTGAATTTCATGAATGAGATAATTATATATATATATATATATATATAAGATAATTATATATATATATATATATATATATATATATATATATAATTATCTCATTCATAAAATTCAGTGTATTTGTAGCAATGAAAAGTTGGCGTATAATTTAGGATTGAGCTAGCTGCCCCAAAGAAAAAAATTATATATATATATATATATATATATATATATATATATATATAATACACACAAATATATATATATATATATATATATTTATATATATATATACAATATATACACATATATACATATACATATATATATCCAAATGAATAAATAACGAAAAAATATTTGCAACGCTGAAAGCAGTGCTCAATAAAGAAAAAGGGCAATTAATATTTGCTATGAATTATACTTTAGAGTATGCACAAACCACAATCTCCTACAAAATTGTATATTTTGTTTCCACATTGAAAGAACAATGTCTCATCAGATACTTAGTAATTGTCATAGTTAATAATGATCATATTTAACAATAATCATTGGTAGTTAAAAATGATCATAGTACTTAATAATCATCATTAACTACAAGATGAGACATTGTTCTTTCAATGACGAAAAAAATGGAGACTTTTGTAGCAGAGTGTAATTTGTACATATTCTAAAGCATAATTTATAATATATATATATATATATATATATATATATATATAAACGTATATGTACACATGTATACACATATATATACAAACACTCACACAAATATATATATATATATATATATATATATTACAAATCAAGGTGAAGAGAACCAACATTTTTTAAAAATTCCGAATTTTCCGGGATTTACTTTTATTTCTTTTTTTATAGAAGTACTTGTGACATAAAATATTGTAGAGCATAATATAATTAAATTTCTTTTTTTAATTAAAATTAATATAGTTTAAATTAGAAAACGGAAATTTCTATGTTTCGTGATTTTTACCTCCTTATCAGGCAATGCTAAATCACCGTTGGGGAAAAAAAATTATATTATATATATATATTAGTCATCCACATACAAGCCTGTTCGGCAGCTCATCCGTGTGGCTTGACATCCACTTGCTTATGGCTGAGATCGAAACTTAACCGACTTGTTGTTAAATATACATATGAATATATAGAAATACAAATATACGTTATATATACGAATAAATATATATATATATATATATATATATATATATATATATAATATTGTGCAAAACTATTAGGATAAGAACTTTTTTATCTTTTATAATGTAAAGTTTCAAGTCACCCCTGTCTTAACACATTTGCACACTATCGGTAGTGTGCAAAATATTAGAACATGGGTGATTTTCCTAAAAACCACACTGAAATTCAAATAAAGCCAAACCTTTGTTAAAATTATTTAACTAAAAAGTAAGAGGAAGGAAGGCTTCGGAAATGGAATTGGTTCTCACAAAAACTGATCTCAATCCTATCAATTATCTATGGGATATTTTGGATAAAAAAAATGATAAATCTAATGTTACTTCGCAAGACACACTTTGGGAACAAAGGCAAGCTGCTTGGCAAGATTTAACTTTAGATACACTGACAGAATGAAGGCTGTGATGAAAGCAAAAAGCTATTATACTAAATATTAAATTTGTTTTGTAACAAGTATTTTTTTCTTGTTAAATCATTTTTTGGGTAAATCAAATAAAAGTACTTTAATTAAATTGTTTATTTTCTGTCAATATGCCTCATAAAATATAAAATAGTTTTTATCCTAATACTTTTGCACAGTACTATATATATATATATATATATATATATATATATATATATATTGTCACATATCTGTCTCGACGATAACCATCATGATGTTTACACGTCGATTCGGGTATATTGCATTTTCACATCTATGGAAAGATACGGATTATGTGCCCCAGATCATGACAAATGGACAATGATAAATAAAAAAATAAAATAAGATTGCTGTTCGGTGGGTATAATCGAACGGCAACCTTCCCAGGTCTGCTTCCATATATCAACACGGGCGATGACCAGCAATTCAAGGATGAACGTCGAGACGAGATGATTTTGATATAAAAATATAATAACTAAAAAGTTAAAAAAAAAGAAATATTTAAGTATGAATTAGAATGTCCAATGACCTGAACCGCAAAATTATATTCGGATACTCAAGGTAGCCATTTACAATATACAACAGCAAATATGAATGAATACAGGCGATTACGAATGCAAGAGATTAACACAAGATAAAATGGAGAGAACCATATAATTTATAAACACGTGGGATGGTGTATGTGGTAACATAATATTCGAGAAATTGTATGCGTGTTCTAACATGGGGCTAAGAACATAATAACTTATCTTTATACCAGTTACTTCTCTCTTTCTTTTACTGTCTATATTTTCTTTTCTCTCTTCCTCTTCTTTCCTTATACACTTGAAATGTACGTAGTTATAACTGTTTCTGTTTCTTTCAGTTGACTATTATATTTTCAGCATACAAATTTTCTGAAATGTTCGCACATTTATTTATTCTTTTCTTCAAACAAATTCTTACCTTCTGTCAAAATATCTTTTTTATATGTTGACTGCCCTGCATCGTTATCATTCTTTCTTTTCCTTTTTTTCTTGATAAACCACTTGGCTTCGCTTTCTTTGTCTTCCTTGAATAAAGCGGGATCAGCGTACAAATTTTATTACAGCATTTCTTCTTATCTTCATCGCTATATTTCCTTCTTCTTTGATAAAAGGATTTGGCCTCACGTTCTTCTTCTTCCTTCAAAAAGTAGGAGTCAGCATATAAATAATATTACAGCTTCTTTCATCTTCGTCGCTATATTTCTTTCTTTCTCGATAAACAGCTCGGCTCCGCTTTTTTTTCTTCTTTCAACAAATAAACCCAGCATCTTCTCTTATCTTCGTCACTATATTTTTTCTTTCTTGATAAAATGATTCGACCTGGCTATTTTTGTTGTTGTTTTAACAAATAATAATTTATAAGTTCGGTCTTTTTCTTTTCTGGAGTTGCTTCAGAGGAATTGGTTAAATTACGCTATTATCTCAAATGCGTTTACCCTTCATTCATCATTTATAAGCGCTCAGCAAATATGACTTGTCCTGTCAAGATTCGACCCGCAACTGACTTCAAACACTTGTTTTCCACGTGATTTGTTTTTGGGGCGAATTCTAACTCCTGCTTCTTCTCGACTTGAAACTGACTTCCATGTCTATCTTATTTCCTGTCTAGACATTTGTTACTAAGGATATCTGGGTCAACTAGCCTTGACCTGCTATTCTAAAGCTGACTCTAGTTTCCCACGTGATCATCTCATCGTTACCACGCAGAGACCATTCTCAATATATATGTGCAGGTGTGTGTGTGTGCGACTATCAATATCCTTAACAATATATATATATATATATATATATATATATATATATATATATATATATATATGTGTGTGTATATATATATATTTGGGAAACAGCTTTTCATTTAAAAATGTTTCGTAAAATGGTATAATTAATTTTTTTAATTTTATTTTTCCAGTATTTTTACGTGTTTTTTTTTTTTTTGAGGGCGCTAAGGATTGAAAAAATGATCCAAAATCTTTGTATTTCCAAGCGCTTTCAGCCTCTTCACAGGCCATTTTCAAGTATATTATTTTCCTGCTTTTGTTATGTCCTCATGTTTGATTGCAATGTAATTCTTTTGTTTGTATTTTTATTTTTTATTTTTTTTATTTATTTAATATATTTGCAAGTGTGCGTATATGTGTGTGTGTGTTACTGCTATCAATATAGCATTGTTCAACATAATATACCTGAAATATTAAGTAAATATTACTAAATATACATATTATCTCTATATAAAATAACTCTGAGTTATCCACATATATAATATCAATGTTTATTTGGGCAGCACCCTCCGTTTTATACAAGATTCTTTATAAACGACTGAGAATGTTACGTGGATGAGCTTCTATATAATTTTTCGTCTGTTCTTATCATTTTCTTGATTTCCTCTTGTGTAGAAATTATCCGTACGTTCTGTATAACAGAGCGAATTCGCCTATAACCTTAGCCATGATCAAGGATGATTCTATTTTTATTTTAACTGAATGCAATGATATTTTTTAAGGGATCAAAAATACCGGTATGTCTTGTTTTCCAAACAGGCTCATTATATTGTGGTCGTGTGTACAGTTGATATTACTGAGTGTTGGCTTTTCTTTTTTTATTAATAACGCTTTGTTATTTTTACATGTGGACAAAAAATCTGTATTACCAATGACCATCCTGCGGATTCATATATATATATATATATATATATATATATATAATGCATTCTCTTCTAATTTACCAATAAATTTGAGACTTACATGTTTTCTTCTGCTTCTTTTTCAGGATTTTCTTTCTTATCTTCCAATTTTGGTTATATATCTTCCATTAAAAAAGATAGCTATCTGAACAGACTGAGAAAGAATCTGAATGTAATAGATAGATAGATAGATAGATAGATAGATAGAATGAAAAAAGAAAGAAAGAAAGAATTAGTTTTGTTCAATAATTTATAGCAGAATATGAATTAGACTAAAATAACTGGCAATATTAAAAGTTCGATTATATATATATATCTATATATATATATATATATATGTGTGTGTGTGTGTGTGTGTGTGTGTCTAAAGGCCAGAATATATAAGCAGACTATATATATATATATATATATATATATATATACTAAAGCCAGCATATATGAGCAGACTGAGATAGACAGATATATAGATAGATAGAATGAAAGAAAGGAGGAAAGAAAGAAAAAGAAAGAAAGAATTTGTTTTATCCAATAATTTATAGCAGAATATGAATTCGACCCAAATAACTGGCAATTTTAAAAGGAGATGGATTATATATATATATATATATATATATATATATATATATATATATATATATATTAAGGTCAGAAAAAATTAAAGTTAATACTTACAGAACTTACTGACATTGTGGAAGAAAACACGATTAACAATAAAAAATAAAAAACAAAGGCAGAGCCCCAACCTCTTCAGGGTCATCTAGGAAATATATTTCAATTGAAAAAATTTTAAAATGAAGAAGAAAATGTATGAGAGGAAAAAATTATATTTTATAAACAGCGAAAATGGAGTAACAAGAAATAAAAAATTGAGGGAATTATTTTTTTCTTTTTTATTCCTTTTCCTGTGAACATTAGACAGTGATAATATGAAGTCCGAGAAGGCAATCTCTGTGTTTACAGAGAGACGGCCTCCTGAACCTAATATACAGTGACTCCAATGCCTGCAAAGGAAATAACGCATGGAAACCTGACAGAACAGAAGACCGGTCTGCACTAAAGTCAGTCACACAACCTCTGCTATTTATCAAATGTTGAATAATAGCTGACCCGGATGTATTCACTAGCTGTCTCATACGGGTATCCGGATTAAAACTCATAGATTAGACATGCTGTTTAATCCTACAGTCCAAGCGCTGCGATGTCCTTCCAATATAGTTATTACCGCAACAACATTTAAACATATAAATTACAAATGAAACATGATGAAGAGGAAAGAGATCCTTACTCATAAAAGGAAAAACAGAACGAGTATCAAAATGAATTTTAATCTAGGCAGAGGAATAATAAGAACGAACAGTAGAAGAAATCCGCCAAGCTCACTCAATGAACCAATATAATGAAGCCGTATGTATACAGGGAATTTCTTAACTATAAGCGGCTTATCCTTAGAGAAATTATTAATCTTTCACACATAACACAATTCACAATATCACTTAGATACCGTTTTTCAGAAGAGTGCTGCGGACAAAATGCAATTTTTTTTTTTTAATAAGCGTTTCACCCCGAGCAAGGCATGTCACTGCCACTACTGTGCAGGGGGCTACGTAGAGTGGAGAAAGGCTGATTAAATATAGGAAATGACAGAGGATGGGTGATAGGCGGGTAAGGATACCGAGAATGAGGGTTGGGTAGATGAGAGTGTTGTGAGAATAGTTGGGAGTTAGTGTGATAGGAGGTGTCTATTGACCCTACATTTAAATACCTGGAGATTGTAACTGTCGGGAAAGCAGACTTGTGGAAGGGAGTTCCACAGGCGGGAAGCGCGAGAAAAGAAGCTGTTGGAGTAGAATTTACGGTTACATCTTATTTGTTTAACTGTAAAAGGGTGGGACCTAGTTGCTAATCTAGTATCTCGTGTAAATTCTTGCTTAGGCGGCACCAGTGATCTAAGCTCATCGGAGCAGAAGCCATGAAAGTACTTGTAGAAGAGGCACAGGGAAGCCACATCACGCCGGTGTGAGAGCGGTTGCAGCTGGTCTGCCAAGTCAGTATCAACCACGTTACAGATCCTCCTTTGTATTTTGTCAAGAAGCCCAAGGAGAGCAGCCGTGCAATTCATAAGACCACAGTGTGTAAGGGTATTAATTATATTATGTTTTCGCTTTCTGGGACAAATAGTCCCAACCCGTATACAAACCGGAGAACGTAGGTTTGCAAAACTCGGAAATATTGAATTCAAAATGAGTCCGATGCACACACACACACACACACACACACACACACACACACACACACACACAGACACACACACACACACAGGAGAAGGGTTATTAAGACAACAAGTAAAGAGGAGATGTAGAAAGCCATGCTCACCTACGTCCTGATCAGGCATGGCACATAGAATATATATATATATTTTCATATCATTTTCAGATAAATATATAGATATATATAAATAGTCATCAGCAGACAGATCTGTTTCGCTGTATCACAGATCATTATTACGGTTTGACATCAGTCGGTTTTTCCACCTCTGAGCTATAGGCGCTCGATAGAAGGAGGCAAACTTTTAGCGTATGATGTATCATGCGCCAGTAGTTAGAGTGCTTTACTGAATGAGTGATATATATATATATATATATATATATATAGATAGATAGATAGATACGAAATGACAGCATCATATATATATATATATATATATATATATATATATATATATATAGTCATCCGCAGACAGATCTGTTTCGCTGTATCACAGCTCATCAGTACGGTTAGACTCCGATTGCTTTTAACCCAGGATTGAAACCCGAACGAATTGGCGTCAGTCGGCGATGCGGTGTAGCTATAGAAGAATCAAAAGAATTATCCTGTACATAAAGTGGTTGGATAACTCTCTAAGAGAGCTCTAAATATATATTTATATAAATACATATAGAGCAAATATAAGAAAAAATTAAGGCAGACACATTATTTCATGGTAAAGCGAAAGTATAGGCCTGTTTCAGGCGAGCCATCATCAGTTTCCGTCTTTATTGTACAGAAAATTTTACACGAATGAAATTCATAAACAAAGACCCCACCAAAAATAGGGAATAAAAATAAAGATCGCTCCCTTAAAAGAGAAAATTTAAGAAAAATACATCATTGCATCAGTTCAGCGAATACACACACATTCATACATAAGTATATATATACGCAACATACAATCAAAGAGTACGCGTAAGAGCGAATGTCAACTTAAAGATACATTATGTAAGTCAGTTTGATTGCTGACACGTAAATTTGGAAAGTAAATAAAAGGAGGTTAGGTGAGAGAGGGGGAGATAGCGCTAAAAGGAAAGGTTCAGTCAGTCAGTTAAGTGCCATACGTGATACACGCTTGGGCGATTATGTCTCGAAAGAGACATGACTGACTGGGCAGAAGATTATCCCGCAGTAGGTTGCCATTGCTTTCTGCGGTAGACTGGTTGCCGGCCAAGGCTATAGAACCCAATCTGTTCTGCTATTTAACCCATAACTGGAAGGAAGGGTATTTGCGCGTAAGTGAATACAATGGATTCAACTGGAATTCGAACTCGGCTCCCCGGTTTCTCGTTCCGAGCCGATATCCACTGTACCACAACGCACATCCAAAAGGAAAGGGTAAGTATCTTAAAGCGTAAATGAAAAGGAAAAAAAGAAGAAAGAAAGGAATAAAATGAAAATGATTTTTAATTCACGAATATCTAATTGTTAGGGTTTTCCTATTAACTATTCTATGAAGGGGACTAGAATTGCTAAAATGCTTATCTACGAGTTTTAAAAAATATTTAATAAATACTACGTAATTTGCAAAATGGAGGGTTGAACCAAATTGTTTCTTTTTTCTATTGGTCTTATTGGTATTACTATATTTTAAGGATTCGTCACAAAAACGCGGCTTTTGAAATCCACTCTTATGTAAAACTTCATTATATGTTTTCTTGTGCGTTTCGAATTTTTTTGATTTGAAGACAGTTTGTTAATTCTAGTATTAACGGTATTAGGAATTGTCTCAGTACATGTGAAGGGTAGTTGGAATTAACATTGATATATAAAGGTGTTTGATTAGGTTTTTGTTAGGGTCTAAAGCTGTTACTTGAGAGGGTGAAGGTGATGTCTAGAAAATTAACTATTTTACAGTTAGTCTGGATATCTAATTAAAAACCTAGGTAGTTAAAGGCGATAGTTAATTGTTTTTGTTTTGGTATAACTATTGGACCAATAACTATTGTTTATAATTGTTTCCGATTGTTTATAATTGCTTATCCGTCATCTCTGTATAACCCAACTTGTATAACCAGACTTGGTCCCAAACTTGACCTATAGATGTTAATATATATAAACCTACTAGATCTGCAATCTGGGCAGAGTTAAAAGCGCCCATATTAGCCCAGAAGCATGCAAGAAGTGTGTAGGGAACTACTCTAAACGCCCACATGCTGTAATTAGCAATAACTGTTATGCTATTATATGTTAATAGAAGATTTAATAAATGTTATGTAAACTTTTGCGTTAGAAAGAATTGTTTTTACTTCGTGGGATATTTTTATTGATAATTTTTTAAAATCTGATTCTTTGACTAAAGGCTTAAACATATGTTTTATTAGCAGTAAAGATTCATTAATCTGTTTTAGAAATACTCGATAGATAGATAGATAGATAGATAGATAGATAGATAGACAGACAGACAGACAGACAGATAGATAGATAGATAGATAGATAGATAGATAGATAGATAGATAGATAGATAGATGGAATAGCATGAGTTGAGCTATTTTTTCTGAGAAGATTCTTTCAATATATAATTTCCTTTGAATTATCTTCCCCTGAACTCAAAAAATATGAAAGAAAACCGTCTACGATAAAAAAAATTAGTATAAATTTAAACCAGTAAATTAATTGAATATATGCGTGTGTTTGTGTATGTTTGTGTTGATTATTTACAATGTTATTTACAATGTTATCTTCTGCTTGTTTTTCATTTTTTATCATTGCATTTTGAATCCTTTAATCAATGAGAAATATTTGAATTGTAAATTTCATTTACAGTTTTCTATTTTCTTTAGTTTTTTTTTTAATGAATTTTCTTTTGTTGCATTTGTGTGGTCACCTACTGTAATAAATTTAATTCAGTGTTTTATTGTTTTTTTTTTCTTTCAGTATTATTTAAAAAACATTAATCAATAATCGTAACCCCATATTTTGATGTCTACTTGTTTATTGAAAAATTAATTTTAACTTATTATTCAAGATTTTATAGTTGGAATTTTCTTCTTCTTCTTCTTCACATCATCCTTTCTTTTCTTTTTCCACGCAAGGTTCATTAAAAATTCTTGTTCACTTATTTCTCTTTTTTCTTATCTCTTTTTTTTTTCACTTTTCTTTTTTATACTTATATTTAATTGCCAATTATTTTTTTCCATTGTAGTATCTAAACCAGGTTCTAGTTTTTAGCTTTATTATTATTATTATTATTATTATTATTATTATTATTATTATTATTTCCTAACATTACAAAAGGATCATTGTCCACTGGATTCGAATCAAATTTGCTTCCTGATTGATTTGAAGGTCAGTATAATTACTACTTATAAAGGGCCAATGGAATAAGTTTAAGGTCAGAGTAATTAGATCTTATTAGCCAATCAACAAACAGACGCTGTTTGAAATGTGTCTCGATTTCGAATTAACTCTTTGGAAATGATACGCCGTACATTTTCCCAGAAAATCCTACAGGCAAACGGAAGAATAAAAATAATTGAAACAAAAAAAAAGTTCCGTCTTAATTCAGCAATTGATTGTGTGTCTCCTTCTGTGGAGAAATTGATAATTACACTTTGGTCTGTTGAAGGGTGAGGAGACAAAAGTCTACGAGGTGAAATCTTTCTAAGATTTTATTTATTTCCAACTGGCAATTGATTACTTTGACAATACATTTGTATATATATATATATATATATATATATATATATGTGTGTGTGTGTGTGTGTGTGTATATATATATATACATACATGTGTATATATATATATATATATATATACACACACATGTATATATATATATATTTGGGCGTGCCTGCGTGAGCTAGTGGGCGTATGACAATGTGCGTATTTGTATATTGGGTATAGCTGCGTGTGAGTGTTGCTTATTTGTACATTGGTATAGCAGCGTGTTAAAGTGTGCATATTTGTATATTAAATATGTATTCGAAATCGTGCTTTAAGAAATAAGTTCACAAATGAATATATATATATATATATATATATATATATATATATATATATATACATGGGGGGTATGAATGCTGAGAATTTTCAAACTCAACTGAGCAGAATCATACCGTGATCTAAACTTTGTGAGGACACCGTTTTGAAGTCGTCACTTGTTAGGACTACTAGATTAGGTTGTGATGCAGTGGATATTGGCTCGGAATGAGAAATTATAGAGCCGAGTTCAAATTTTAGTTAATTTTTTTGCATTCACTTACACGCAAATACCATTCGGAAAGTTATTAATACGTCGCTTCTCTATCCGGCTATCGACAAATATCAGGACACATTGGGTTCTATAACCTTCGTTGGCAAACAATCAACGGTAGAAATTATTAGCAATATCCTGTGGAAAATGTTCTGCCCAGGCAGTAATGTCGCTTTCAAGTCATGATCGCCAAGTGAGTATCACGTATGGCACTTAACTGAATAAAATATCTAGTTCCCTCCCTTTTAACGTTGAAATTGTTAAATATATCCGCCACTTCTGCTTTAATAGGATTTTTTTCACTCACTTCTAGCATGTGGAATTCCCTTTCATTTGCTTCCCTGATAACAAAACTTAAAAAAATATTAAATCCAATGTCAGTTGCCATTTCTCTTTCCTTGAATCCCATCCTTCTTTGATCTTTTGTTTATCTCCCCCCTTGTAGCCAGTCTTTTCTCCCACTGTAACCCCCTACTCACTAGTTACAAACTTGTTTTGCTTGGGGTGAAATGATTAAATAAAAAGCAAACAAACCAAACAAATTCCCCACAAAAGTGAGATAAGCGCCTTATATACCCTACACAATAATCTGCTCATTTCGTTATTACGGTCAGCGGTTTATGTAGGTTGTATTGTCATCGAACACCCGACGCATAAATATGAATTTCACTAAAGGGGCTCATGCTTCCCACTGAAGACTTTTTTTTAATTGTTTCACCCCGACCCAGGCGGTAATGCCACTAATGTTCAGGGGGCTACATAAATGTAAAAAGATTAATTAGAAGAGTGTTTAAGAGGAAGACGAACCAGTTAGAAAGGAGCAATAGAAAGCTGACAATGCAGGTGTGATGACAGTTTCAAAGGTGGAGAAAAAGGAAAAGATATATGGGGTGTGAAAAGAACTAGAGTCAAGTGGTTAATAGATGAGTATTGACATTGCATTTAAATTCCTGGAGGTTGTAGCTGTCAGGAAAGCAAGAACATGTGAGCGAGTTCCACAGGCGGGAAGTGCGAGAGAAGTTGCACGTGTAAACACGTTGAGGAGGCACCATTGACTTAAGTTCGTCCGAGCAGAAGCCATGAAAGTATTTATAGCACAGACAAAGGGAGGCCACATTTCGTCGGTGAGGAAGTGGCTATAGTCGAGCCGCCAGGTCAGTACCTATCACATTAATGATTCTCCTTTGAGGCCTGTCGAGAACACTGCGGTGAACAGCAGGGGCGCCTGACCATATATGGCAGCAGTACTCCATGCACGGACGAATGGTTGACTTGTATATATGCAGGATGGATTCAGGCGGAAAAAACATCCTGGCCCGACACAGTGACCCAACCTTCTTAGCAGTGGATTTAGCTATGGACTCGACGCAGTGGTTCCATTTGAGATTAGAAGAGAGGGTAAGGCCAAGGAGGCGCTGTGTATTGTTCTCAGGGAGAATCGCTTGGTCCATGCTTATGGGAGACAGGAGAGGTTGCCTGTGATAATTGACAGACAACAGCTTGGCTTTAGACACAGTTAAAGTAGACTAAAAAGGGATTCCCTGGATATAAGCATTGCAGTTTGACTCTTTGTCAAGAAAATTCTCCCTCTCGTAGGATTCGAACCGGCGTGCCTCACTATTTCACCCTTTTACACCCAATGGTGAGTAAGGCAGTAACCTTTTGTTACTGTTTCCGTAACAAACAGTTTTTTTATGCGGCAGGGTTGTTAGCTCTGTGCTCAACACCCAAATCTGGAGGACCGATGGATCATTTTTGTTCCTTACCTTTATAGCACCTGGTATTCCCCAAACGGTCACCCATCTAAGTACTGACCAGGCTCGTTAGTGCTTGACTTCGGTAATCGGACTAGAACCGGTGTATTCAACACGATATAACCACCACAGTTTATTAATTTATTCATTACTTCAAAAGGGTGCATTTTCTTTGCAAGTTTTCTCGAATGTGCAGGCGATTAAACGATTGAAATAAACGGTGTGCCTGCGAAATTTCGCGTATCCACTCAAAATACTGCTTAAATTATTGAACATATGTAGGATAAATAAATCCATTAATTCTTGAGAAATTGCATTGTTTACGTTTCGGGCAAGAAACTGGGCCGTTATTACTTTCAAATAAACCGGAACGTGTGAATGTGCTTTCAATGCAAACAGAAGATTTCTTAATCATAGACTTCTTAGTAGTGATCCTTAAATGCACGTAAGCTTAAACGACGGTTTCTCATAAAAATGAGGCACGCGAATTCGAATCCTCACGGAGGGAGCATTTTTTTAATGATTTTTCTCGAAGATTTAGTCCGGTATCCGGGCACAAATAATACATAAATTAACAAAGCCTCTACTCAATATCGAGTAAATATACCATCTAAAGTAGGTACCTCTACTAATTCGTTAAAAACAGCATAAAACAGCGCAGTATGAGTAAAAATAAAACGTCCCAAACTTAATAAAGCAAACATTTTCCATCAGAATGTTTATATTATTATTAAAAGGAAATATCAAAGTAATTTTTCATTATTAAAAAAAACAAATTATCCATTTTAACATTTTCGAAATTTTGTCTAAAAATGTTGTTTTGATTTGACTAAGCGGTTAAACAAACGTTACGACTGTTTACAATGGAAAGCATAATCCACTTTTTTCGGTGACAGACACATTAATTTTGAAATTCTCGCAAAAATTAAATAATTGTCGGATTTTAATGAAACTTACAATACTTACTCACAAGTGAAGCAAATTATTTATTAAATTATTATTTTGTTTAAATCTTGATGAAATGATTTTCTTTAACTTTGTTACCCCCTCTACGTTAATCCATGAAATTTTAATAAATTTTAATTGGTTTCAAACTATTTTTGTTAGTTAAAAGCAGGACACATTGGGGAATATAAATCATCTTTTCTTATTTTAAATTTAAGAACACTATCTGAAAATCTGCTCGAAAGATTAAAATAAAAAATGTAATAAAACTTTCATACAATTTAATTTGATAAGCTTTTAATTGCTGAAATAATAATAAAAAATTAAGGACATTATAGGGTGAAGAAAAAAAATTTCGATTAGTAATAAAACTTTAAAAGATCTTTTTTCATTTTTTATTATTATAGTTTAGAAACTTTCAAAATATTTTAAAACCTTTTAAAGAACTGTTAGCCTTAGATTTTTAGTTAAAAATTGATGATTATATTGCGTATCTAAAATTGAAAAATTTAGTAAAAATAGTTTTGCAGCCATATTTTTAAAATAATTTAAACCTTTTTTGGTGCATTTGATTTTTTTTTTTTTTTTTTTTTTTGCATGGGAATTTCTATGTGCAAATTTAAAGCTCAGAGTCTCCTCTTTTGCCCGAAAGAAAATGAGTATAATTTTGTCCCTTCTGACGCCATACATGTTTATCTCTAATCAAGAATCACTCAACACTATCACTATAGATTACTACCACTATAGATTACTCAAAACGCCTTGATGTTGACTGGATATATCATCCAACTGTTTTAGAATCCTCTGGACTGTTCTCACATTGACACCCAAACACTAAAATATCGCATTCTTGCTTTCAGGAAGAATCCCAAGCAGTAGAGAGAATTGTTTCCAAAATTCTTGAGCACGGAATTATGTCATGATTCTGTTTTTCTCACAGATAATGCCTAACAAAAGCTACTATACTGGGCATTTGACATATTTAAAAACAAATAACGCGCATGCGTGGAATTCTAAATAGAAAATGACAATATAACTATTTTACTATATATATATATAGTAAAATAGTTATATTATCGTCATTTTATGTTAAGAATATATATATATATAGTAAAATAGTTATGTTGTCGTCATTTTATGTTTAGAATATATATATATAAGTGTTAAATATACGAGGCAAAGAAAAGAATTACTATTATGTTTAATCATGAGGCGTTCTAACCGTCGTATTTTGGCTTTAATTTCAGGTGAAAACATCCATCATCAAGTCGTCTTTGATGGTGGATTTTTTATGTTAACGTCCTTTTAACCTCTCTGAAGATGGCTTATGTGAGCCTAAAGCTGAGAACCAACTTAATAAAAAATTATATAAATGTTGATGAATTTTTGTTTTGATATTCACCTGAAATTAAAGCCAAAATACGATGTTTAGAACGGCTCATGATTAAACATAATAAACATTCATTGTCTCTTATATTTAACAGTATATGTTTAGAAAACTATCTACTACCTCTATACTCTCTCTCTCAATCTCTATCTATCTATCTATCTATAGACAAACTTATAACTATACACGTGTCAAAAACCCTCAGCGGATCTACGTGGAAGGGAAAATGGTTATAAAAAAAAGAAAGAGCTAAGCACATGAACATCAGTCAAAAGGATTCAGACCGAGTCAGCACGTAGAAAAAAAGAAAAAACCCGAGACAAGTAATCAACTAACACAAACGCGCTCAATACTTATGTAGATCAGAATAAAGTATACCTAGTAAGCCAACAAACCTAAAATGGTTTCACCTTAGCGGAACGCCAGGGAAAGCTGGCTAACGAGAAGAGAAAGGAATATATGATAAAGTCTTTTTTCCATGATAAAGGAAACTTAATAATCCACGTGACCAAAAAGAAAAGACACCAAACACAAATAAGGAAGAACGTTTATTAAGAAAACGAATCTTATGTAAAACATTAATAATTGCAAAAACGAAAACATAAAACAACCAACGACAACTAAAGCAAACCCACCTAATGTTTTGAGTTTCCTTTATCATGTCGTTATATATATATATATATAACGGAAAATTCCTAAGATTTACGAAATAGTTTTAATAACCGACATATATAAATTATTTGTTCAAACATTATTTTTAATCGATACTCATATTTAAGTAGATATTCTGTTTTTAATCAAATAGTATATTTCTTTCTACCGGACCGATAATTTAATATAATTTTTGTACGAAAATGAGCGTCATTCGGCAGGATTCGAACCGGTGACCCCTATCAACATAGAGGAAGACCAACAATCAACCTGGTGCCTCTTAGACCACTCGACTATGAATGACAACACAGTCTAAACGAACTCAAATCATGCCTATATAACACAATTTTCGATTCTACGCAAACGGCCATCTCTGCTCTTAAATGTATCGTAATGTCAACAAAAACAAAATCCGGAAGTTTAACGAAATGGTTTTAACAACCGACATATTTAAATTTTTATATATATATATATATATATATATATATATATATATATATATAAGTGAGATATATGAACAAATATAGATAGATAGATAGATAGATAGATAGATAGATAGATAGATGTTAATAGACTTTGATATTTATATAACTAGGCAGGTATTAATATATATATTTATTTGAGCGGTATTTAAACAGTAAACTATATGACCTTTTAACCTTTGCCTCTCTTTAAATCATGCCCTTGACAGGCGTTCATGAGGTCACAATAATACTGATGAAATATTTTCTTAGATTTCCTCGACTTCATTTCATTGGCATCCATCTTACTTCAGCGTCACCGCTTTCTCCTTACACCGACCCTGACCTTCTCATTCAGTCGATTCCACGCAACGATAAAATGAAATAGTATATATATATATATATATATATATATATATATATATATATATATATATATATCTACTCCCATTGAAAACACAGGTCGACAACTCCGACATTTTTTTCTCCGCTAAAGATGAATTCTTTCTGACCTTCCACAACTTGTCCATCAACTTCGGCAGGTTCAAAGATTTCTTTTTTTTTTAATCTTTCTGACTTTAATTTAACTACAACCACGTCTAAGTTCTCTCTCTTTCTTCCTCCCTCTCCCTCTCCCTTTCTCTCTCTCTCTCTCTTTCTCTCTGTCCTTTCCTCTTTCTGTGTCTGTGTGGGTTATTTTATATTTTTCAATAAAATAAAACGAAAGATAAAAAAGAAATCAAATAAATAAATCTAAACTCAGAAGTAAAGAAATACTAAAAAAAAAAAAGCCGTATTAATCGTGCCTCCAACAAAATCCCCTTTCGTAAAAAGGTCAGGGGCCCCTATATTGTAACAGGTCCTCAGCGTCTGCTTGTTGCCGAAATTCTCCTTTCAGCCCAGTGACAGGTGAATGGTAATGTTGATTTCCTTTCGCCTGCTACTTTCCTTTCCTGTCAATTCTTTGGACGCCATACTTGTTTTCTCTTTTCATCGTTTTCTCATTCCTCTCATATCATCTCTTTCCTTGTCCATCTTTTATTCAACCTTGGACCTGTTCAATCCTCTTTTGTTCGGCTTTCTGACGCGGCTTGAATTTCCTGCTTAAAATTTACTCGCTTTGTATTTCTTTGTCGATACTTCTTTCCTTCTCTCGTTCTTTCTGAAATGTCTATTGCTTTTTTATTGATTTTCATTCAAGAGGATTTTTTCTTCTTCGTTTTTTCTTTTCTTTTATATCCTTTTAAATTTGTTGCTTGTTTTATATTTTCTTTCTTTTTTGTTGCATGTTTTATTGGAAGTAATCTAATATCTTTTGCTTTTATGCTTTTCTCTCACGTTCTTTCAGTTTTAAGATCTTCTTTCTTTTACTTCTAAGGTCGAAACAAATTCTTTCTTTCTACTTTTATTTAATTTTTGCTTTATTACCAATATTTCTTACTTTCATTCTTTCTTTATTCCTTCATTATCTTTTTGGATTTTCACCAAGATTGTATGTTTTCTTTCTTCCTGTCTTTCTTTCTCTTCTAAGACCGAAATATATTCTTTCTGTCAGTTTTAAAATCCATACACAATATTTCTTTCTTTCTTCCTCTCTTTCTTTCTTCATGTTTTTATTTGCTTTCTTTCTTCCTTTTTTATTTGCTTTCTGTCTTTCATTCTTTTTTCTTTCTTCATGTTTTTATTGTTTTCTTTCTTTCTTTCTTCATGTTTTTAGTTGATTTCTTATTTTCTTTCTTTCTTTCTTTCTTCTTTATGTTTTTATTTGATTTCTTTCTTTCTTTCTTCATGTTTTTATTTGCTTTCTTGTTTTCTTTCTTTCTTTCTTTCTTCTTTATGTTTTTATTTGATTTCTTTCTTTCTTTCTTTTTTATGTTTTTATTTGCTTTCTTTCTTTTTTTATGTTTTTATCGATTTTATGTTCTTTAGCCTATTTTTCACTAGCAACCCTCAGTTTTCTACGACTTAATTTATAATTGCTTCCTTTTCTGCTTCCTTTCTTTGAATATATTTTATTTCTGTGTTAATTTTTACCTTTTTTATTGACATTCTTTCTATTTTCTTTTCTTATCTTAGTTCATCCTTTCTTTAATTCTAAGTTCAAAACCTAGTCTTTCTTCCTTTCTTTCCTTCTTTATTTATTTCTTGCTTTATACACTATTTTTTCGTATTTTCACTTAACATTCTTCACATTTCCAGCTTTAATCTATGATTTTTAAGGTTATTATTATGTAGGGTTATAGCTCAGAACAGACAAAGTCCTTTGCATGTGGCTTCTTCCAGTCAAATGCTTGTGGCTTAAAATTAACATTTTGGCCTAAATCGTTACCTACGAAATTGCAATAGGTAAATTTTCTTCAGGTTGTAACGTACTACAAAAGATGAGAGAAGCATCGTTTTTTCATTAACATCACTATCAGGTGGCCTTCCGCTCTACTCCACCCCGTTCCTTTACCTGTGTCTCTGTGTGTTTTTCGCTGATAGTAACCACTGACATATACAGAACATAGTTCTTCTTGGGACGCTCTCCACCTTTCCACGGAAATGGACTATTCGAAACACTATATAAAATAGTGATTATACCTCGAGGAAGGAAGTTGAGTAAGGAAGTCGAGTGAGCGAGTCAGTCGGGTATTTCCGGTATTGCACCGGTAGTATTCTACTAGTCAATCTATCACGTCTCCACGACGATACTGTATACTAATTACTTGGTTCTGTATTCTACTAATCCTCACCTCTTGTAAATACTTATCTTTCCAGTCAATACACCTACTTTTATACTATTACGTTGCTTTGTATTATTTCACATATTTATGTTACTCGACGTAACGGTTCTTTGTCTTGTCAACTTATCTATAATAGTAAGTTATCTTCATTCAGTGATCTATTTTGTCAGGGTTATTTGGCCATAGAACCCAATCTGTCTCTTATTTAACCAATAGCTGGTGAGTAATGAGATGGATTTATACATTTCCCAAGGATATTTGCGCATAAGTTAATGCAACGAATTCAACTGGAATTTGAAATCGGCTCTCACGATCCGACTCGATATCCATTACATCACAGCGCACATCCAGTCGAAGCAGACGAAAGATAAAGGAGGAAATTACTTGAAAGTAATTGAAACTCACCGGAAGTAATTGAAACTCACCGGAAGCGAGCTGAATGTGTAGTGCTCCTCATAATAATGACATTTCCACCGAACCACTCTACGGCACATGATTTTACTGAGTTTATTTTAATGTCTTCCTCTCGGATTTACGTTTTAATTAATTTGGGATCATCAGAACAGAATGTGCCACGTTTCCTTGCCTTCCTCTCAACGATTTCACTTGCACACCGGCCCAGCTCACTGATGCGATGCCCGATTATAACGATCTACTAGTGTGTTGCAGTTATATTAAGTAAAATATATCAAAACGAATTATTGGTGATGGAAATATGATTTCTTTACAATTTTCAATAAAATGTTAAAAGTCAGCTGGAATTCTGAAGTTATTTCCCGATTTTTCAATATACGCATAGCCTGTGACTTGTCGTTGTTACCTGTCTTTAAGACTTAAACCAACTGCAGCTTGTCATATGCAAGCATTTCTTTACCACATGCCAAATTTCTTTGGAGGTATCTTGGTTTGTAGACATGATCCTATTACTTCCTTGGGCTTTGAAAAAAGGTTTAACGGGGGCTCTTGAAAATCTTTTCCGATGCTTTTGCTTATCCTGTTCCTTTTGCCCTGAATATACAGCCTTCCTTTTTGAACTTCTGGTGCCATGTCGAAATCAGATTTGTACTTGGGGCATTTTTAGCGAATTTTCTCACTACTGCACAGCATATCCTAACAGAGCAAACTGCTTTTTCTTTCTCAGTGAATGACGTATTTTATACTTGAAAAAGAAACAACTTTTTTTTCCCACTCATAAACTTTTTTTTATCAATGGCCTGGTGGATTACAGCTTTGTTCTGTGAATTTTTTGTGAGTTCAATTCCTGGTTCATTCAGTGTGTACTAAAGTGAGTTGAAATGTGTGAGCAACGTTGCAAAGTCAGTCAGTTAAGTGCCATACGTGATAGAGGCTTGGGCGATCATGTCTCCAAAGAGACTGACTGGGAAGAAGATTATCCCGCAGTAGGTTGCCATTGCTTTCTGCGGTAGACTGGTTGCCTACCAAGGCTATAGAACCCAATCTGTCCTGTTATTTAACCCATAACTGGAAAGAATAGACGGATTAATACCTTTCCCAAGGGTATTTGCGCGTAAATGAATTCAGCTGGAATTCGAACTCGGCTCCTCTATTTCTCGTTCCAAGCCGATATCCAATACACATCCTGATTGCAAAGTACTTAATGAAATAAGAAACTAGAAAAACCCTAGATATGAAGAGTGGAAGTGGAGCAGTCAAACCCCGTAGATTATATAATTGTTTCCGGTAGATTCCTCAAAGAAATACGCACTTCAGGAAGGTCAGAGAGCAAAACGATCGAAATGATGAGATAACAACAAAAATAGAGACAATACTCCGATTATAAATTGGGTAAGTAATTGTTAGGGAGTCACCCCTTTTTATACATTAGAATGAATTCGTCTGATGTGTACATATAATCCTGCTTATACAGAGAACGGTAATGATTGTCACAGAGAGTTTTCTCGCTGCGACGGCATTTCTCACTGTCATCTCTCTGCTTTCGGGCAGAGGGCGCTCTCTGCTTCCACGCAGAGAGCAATAACCCAGTCGTGGTTCCGCCGAAGGGTAGAGGCACGACTGGGTAAAAGTAGACAAGTATTTTTTGGCCGGGCCATATAGACCGGAAATTCCCACTCATAAACTGACCATGTGTCACATGTTGCCCTTTCTGGGAGGGACAACTAAATATAATGATTGTCACGGAGTTTTCTCGCTGCGACGGCATTTCTCACTGTCATCACTCTTCTTTCGAGCAGAGGGCGCTCTCTGCTTCCGCGCAGAGAGCAATAACCCAGTCGTGGTTCCGCCGAAGGGTAGAGGCACGACTGGGTAAAAGTTGACAAATATTTTTTGGCCGGGCCATATAGACCGAAAATTCCCACTCATGACTGACCATGTGTCGCATGTTTCCCTTAGTGGGAGGGACAACTAAATATAATGATTGTCACAAAGAGTTTTCTCGCGGCGACGGCATTTCTCACTGTCATCTCTCTGCTTTCGGGCAGAGGGCGCTCTCTGCTTCAGAGCAGAAAGCACTAACCCAGTCGTGGTTCCGCCGAAGGGTAGAAACACGACTGGGTAAAAATAGACAGGTATTTTTTGGCCGGGCTATATAGCCCGGAAATTCCCACTCATAAACTGATCATGTGTCACATGTTGCCCTTAGTGGGAGGGACAGCTAAATATAATGATTGTCACAGGCAGTGGTAGAGTTGAGTAGTTGTACCGCCGTTTAGTTGATCACTGAGGATATAGACTCATTACCCGGATATATTTCTTCGTTACAAGATTGTATTTATTGATTTCTACTATAAGTATTCCTAGTATTCCTGAACTGATTAACCCGTGTTCAAGTTTGTATATATTTTGTTCAATATAACTTACATTTTCTATCTCCATATCTGTTTTTCTTATTTTTATTTTATGTGCTTTCTCAACAAGAATTCACAACAAATTAAAATATAGGAATCTGGTCACTAAATATCATCACGCCGTAACACTATATATATATATATAGTCCATAATTACATTTTTGATGCTTAAAAAAGCTCTTCAGTGATGTTCTGTCATCATTGCCGATTTCGGGTTTTTAAACATCATATCGGATCCGGCAGTAACCCCGACTTTCAGTCCAGAAGTACCAAGCCGGCTCCTTACTTTTGTGTGACTTGTCTGGAAAAATTTCTTTTTCGGCACATTTCGTACTTTTTATTGTTAACTCTAGCCAATAGGAAGAGTTCATTTTCCAGCCCTCTCCTATTTTTTTTTTTTTTTTTTTTTTTATAAGCGTTTCACCCCGAGCAAGGCATGTCACTGCCACTACTGTGCAGGGGGCTACGTAGAGAGGAGAAAGGCTGGTTAAATATAGGACATAACAGAGGGTGGGTGATAGCCGGGTGAGGATACCGAGAATGAGGGTTGGGTAGATGAGAGTGTTGTGAGAATAGTTGGGAGTTAGTGTGATAGGAGGTGTCTATTGACCCTACATTTGAACACCTGGAGATTGTAACTGTCGGGAAAGCAGACTTGTGGAAGGGAGTTCCATCCACAGGCGGGAAGCGCGAGAAAAGAAGCTGTTGGAGTAGAATTTACGGTTACATCTTATTTGTTTAACTGTAAAAGGGTGGGACCTAGTTGCTAATCTAGTATCTCGTGTAAATTCGTGCTTGGGCGGCACCAGTGATCTAAGCTCATCGGAGCAGAAGCCATGAAAGTACTTGTAGAAGAGGCACAGGGAAGCTACATCACGCCGGTGTGAGAGCGGCTGCAGCCGGTCTGCCAAGTTAGTATCAACCACGTTACAGATCCTCCTTTGTATTTTGTCAAGAAGCCCAAGGAGAGCAGCAGGGGCACCTGACCAGATATGGCAGCAATATTCAATACACGGGCGGATGGTAGATTTGTATATGTGCAGAATAGTTTCAGGTGGGAAAAATTTCCGGGCCCTGCACAGAGAGCCGACTTTCATAGCAGCAGGTTTGGCAATGGATTCAATATAGTCATTCCATTTGAGGTCCGCCGAGAGTGTAAGGCCAAGGAGGCGTAGTATTTTACTCTCTGGGAGGCTAGCCTGTCCCATGCTAATGGGAGGTAGATGCGATAGTCTATGGTGGTTAGTTGATAACAGCTTTGTTTTGGAGGCATTGAAATTTACCAACCATTTCCTACCCCAGGTCACTACGGATTGGAGGTCCCTTTCCAGTGCGGCAGCGAGGTTCACTTTGTCGTCCAGACCGGGTTTCTGATCGATGCGGGAGTAGATTGTTGTGTCGTCGGCATACATGCCAACTTGGGATCTAATGGTGTCGGGGAGATCATTAATGTAGATCAGAAATAGCGTGGGACCTAGGATAGAACCTTGAGGGACGCCCGCGTTCGTCTGGTAGTTTTGGGAGGCATGCCCATTTAATACCACCTTTAATGTGCGGTTAGAGAGGAAGGACTGGATGAGGTCAGACAGATGTCCAGTTATCCCATAGCTCCGCAGTTTGCACAAGAGGCCAGCATGCCAGACCCTGTCGAATGCTTTGGAGATATCCAAGGCAACGGTTCGGGCTTCACCATTCTTGTCGAGTGCCTGGTATATGTACTCGGTAATGGTCGTTAGCATATCAGCAGTAGACCTGGTGAAGCGAAACCCATACTGTTTGTCAGAGAGAAGCCCGTTGGTCATAAGGTGCTGAATCACCTCGGCGTTGATAATGGCTTCGAAAACTTTGCCAAAGATTGGAAGGAGACTAATAGGACGGTAATTGGCGGGGTCTGAGGGTTCGCCAGAATTCTTAAATATAGGTACTACGCAGGAGGACTTCCAACAGGCAGGAAAGCAGGAAGCAGATAGGCAGAGGTTATAGAGTTTAGAGAGGACAGAGGAGAGTTCTGGGGCACATTTCTTCAGTACTATGACTGGGATTCCGTCACCGCCGCTCGCTTTGTGTGGGTCAAGTTGCGCAATTATCTTGGCGACCAGCGAGGGCGAGATGAGGACGTTATTTAGTTGAGCCTTAGTTCTGGGTGGGAAGTCTGGTGTAGGTATTCCTAACGAGTCCAGTGTCGAATTGGTTGAGAATTTACGGGCAAAGCACTCAGCCTTGTCGGCTGGGGAGGTGAGAACTTCAAATTCATTGATTAGTGGGGGTATTGAAGTCTTGTTCCTGCTGAGCACGCTTTTGCAGAGACGCCAGTAATCTTTGGAGCCAAACTTAGAGGATGCTATGCGTTGCCTAATTCTGGTAGCAAACGCCCTGAAAAAATCCGAATTGCACCCGTTTCTAGGATCTTATTCGCGGCTACTTTTTCTGGTATGTTCGTCCATTTTTTCTTCACTAAATTTACCCCTATACTTGCTAATAGTCATTATACTTTCTAACCTGTATTTATTATCATAGTTTTTTAAACGAAATTCTACTATTCAACAGGTCTAGAATTAGCTATACCCTTCTCGAAAATTTATCGAAACTACCTATATTCATCAATGGTTAGCTAATTCCATTTCTGAAAATTATAAATAAAATGCATTCATCTTTTACTATACTTTAAATCCCTGTAACTCTATAGATGTCTGCTGAAACATTATAACTATTTTCTTCCGGGAGTGGGAGGAGAGGAAATAACTGTTACTAATCTTGCTAATTCCCTTTCCCGCTCTTAATGTTTTTACTTGTAAATAACGTTTATAGCCTACGTTTAAAATTCTTTACTACTTGAATACCTTCCGCACAAATTCATACATTTACTCACACTCCTTCAAACAGGCTCTCACTTAAACCCATTGACGCCTACATTCTGGTCTTTAAATAAAACTAATGCTGACTACAGATCGAACGAATCTATCTATCTATCTATCTATATATATATATATATATATATATATATATATATATATATATATATATATATATATATTGAATCGTATCACCCCAAGCAATGATATGAAGGGGGCTACATAAGAGTAAAAAGATTAGGAGGCTACATAAGAGTAAAACGATTAGATAAGTGAGAGTGAAGAGAAAGATGAACCAGTTAGAAATGAGCAAGAGAAGGATGTGATGACAGTTGCAAAGTTGGAGAGAAAGGACATACATTTATCCGAGTATAAATTGGGTAAATAATTATAAATACTCATCTTTGAAATTCAGACAAAAATACTAAATAATTTCAATACTTAATCTCAGAAATATAGACAGATTTTGAAAATCAATATGTGCAACAAAGGCGAGGACAAAAATTCGAACAATGTAAATAGTGCAAATAATTACAATACTTCATCTCAGAAATATGGACAGTTATTGAAAAAGAATATGGAAAACAAATATGACAACAACGGTCCAAACAATGTAAATTATGCAAATAATTACAATACTTTATCTCAGAAATACAGACAGATATTGAAAATAAATATGTCAACAAAGATGAGAAAAAAATCCTAACAATGTAAAAGATCTAAATAATTTCGTTACCTAATTCCAGAAATATAGACAGATTTTGAAAGTGAATATGTGCAACAAAGGTGAGGACAACAATTCCGACAATGTAAATAGTGCAAATAATTACAATACCTCATCTCAGAAATATAGTCAGTTATTGAAGAAGAATATGAAAAACAAAGATGAGGACAACAGTCCGAACAATGAAAATATTGTAAATAATTACAATACCTCATCTCAGAAATATAGACAGTTATTGAAGAAGAATATGAAAAACAAAGATGAGGACAACAGTCCGAACAATGAAAATATTGTAAATAATTACAATACCTCATCTCAGAAATATAGACAGTTATTGAAGAAGAATATGAAAAACAAAGATGAGGACAACAGTCCGAACAATGAAAATATTGTAAATAATTACAATACCTCATCTCAGAAATATAGACAGTTATTGAAGAAGAATATGAAAAACAAAGATGAGGACAACAGTCCGAACAATGAAAATATTGTAAATAATTACAATACCTCATCTCAGAAATATAGACAGTTATTGAAGAAGAATATGAAAAACAAAGATGAGGACAACAGTCCGAACAATGAAAATATTGTAAATAATTACAATACCTCATCTCAGAAATATAGTCAGTTATTGAAGAAGAATATGAAAAACAAAGATGAGGACAACAGTCCGAACAATGAAAATATTGTAAATAATTACAATACCTCATCTCAGAAATATAGACAGTTATTGAAGAAGAATATGAAAAACAAAGATGAGGACAACAGTCCGAACAATGAAAATATTGTAAATAATTACAATACCTCATCTCAGAAATATAGACAGTTATTGAAGAAGAATATGAAAAACAAAGATGAGGACAACAGTCCGAACAATGAAAATATTGTAAATAATTACAATACCTCATCTCAGAAATATAGACAGTTATTGAAGAAGAATATGAAAAACAAAGATGAGGACAACAGTCCGAACAATGAAAATATTGTAAATAATTACAATACCTCATCTCAGAAATATAGACAGTTATTGAAGAAGAATATGAAAAACAAAGATGAGGACAACAGTCCGAACAATGAAAATATTGTAAATAATTACAATACCTCATCTCAGAAATATAGACAGTTATTGAAGAAGAATATGAAAAACAAAGATGAGGACAACAGTCCGAACAATGAAAATATTGTAAATAATTACAATACCTCATCTCAGAAATATAGACAGATATTGGAGGTGAAAATGGCAACAAAGTTGGAGACAACAGTCAAAAAAATGTAAATGTTGCAAACAATTTTAATACCTCATTTCAGAATTAGACGGATATTGAAGATGAATATGGAAATCACAGAGGAGGACAATAGTCTGAACAATGTAAATAGTGTGAATAATTGCAATACCTAATCTCAGTAATATAGACATGTAATTGATGTGAATATGGCAACAAAGATGGGGAAAACAGTCCGAACAAGGTACATACTGCAAGTAATCGCAATTTCGCATCTCAGAAATATAGATGATTATTGAAAGCGAATATAACAACAAAGAATAGAGGAAAAGTTCGAACAATGTAAATAGTTTAAATAATTTCAAAACCTTCTTTCAGAAATATAAAGAAAATTATATATATATATATATATATATATGTATTCCTTTATTATAATATTTGTTAATTTGCTATGTTAAAATTCTAACATGCTGTTGGAATCTGGGGTCATTTTCACGAGAATATATCAAAATTTCGAAATGATATTTTTTAAAACGTCCTATGCTTTTGACATCTTACACTATTTCAGGTTTCTGTCACATGTCAGTCAGTTAAGTGTCATACGTGATACACGCTTTGGGCGATCATGTCTCGAAAGGGTCATGACTGACTGGTCAGGAGATTATCACGCAGTAGGTAGCCATCGCTTTCTGCGGTAGACTGGTTGCCGACCAAGGCTATAGAACCCAATCTGTCCAGCTATTTAACGCATAACTAGAAGGGAGAGAGGGATTAAGACCTTTCCCAAGGGTATTTGCGCGGAAGTGAATACAATGGATTCAGCTGGAATTCGAACTCGGCTCCCCGATTTTTCGTTCCGAGCCGATATCCTCTGCATCACAACGCTCTTGTGCTTAGTAAATCCCTATACGTCCTTTTTAGTCATACTATATTTGTATGTTTTCATTAATAAGGCATTTTTCTTTTTTGATTATGGAAATATTTTTACATAGTTTTACTCACCGACAGATTATCATACGTTCTTTTTCGTTTTGGAATTCTTTTTCTTTTTTATTGTTTGTTTCAAGTGATCATTTTTTTCTTTGTCAATTCAATATTTCTCTTTTACTAATTTAAATTACCCTTACGTCATTCTTTTATTTTTGATCTACTATATCCGTTTTTTTAATTTTTTTCATTCTCTCGTGAATTTTTCTCCCTGTCTACTCCATTCTTGCTTATACTATTTTATTATTTTACATTAATTCATTCATTCTTTCTTTCTTGATGTCTCTTAGTAATTTAAGTTTCTTTCATTCATTCTTTATATCATTCTTCATTTCTTTCTTTTGTGCTAACCGGGATAGCTTTTTTTAATTTTTTCTTTCTTTTATTTATTCTGCTTAAATTTACAAATAAAACATTAAACGTTTTTCTAATCTAAGTTCTATTTACTCTTTCTTGTTACTCTTATCTCTTCCTTTCTTTACGTTTTCTTTCTTTTTCTTACTTTTTCTTTCTTTCTTTTTTATTTATATATTTATTGAACTATTTATTTTTTATTTCTCTCGTTATATCCGTCTTTTTCCTTGCAATTATTCTTTCTTTCTTTTTTCTTTCTTTCTTTCTTTCTTTATTTCTTTCTTTCTTTCTTTCTTTCTTTCTTTCTTTCTACCAGTGTATGTAACAATCCATATTATTTACTTTTCTTTCTTTCTTTCTTTCTTTCTTTCTTTCTTTCTTTCTTTCTATAATTATTGATCTATTTATTTTTTTATTTCTCTCGTCATATCTGTCATTTTCCTTGCAATTATTCTTTCTTTCTTTCTATAATTATTGATCTATTTATTTTTTTATTTCTCTCGTCATATCTGTCTTTTTCCTTGCAATTATTCTTTCTTTCTTTCTTTCTTTCTTTCTATATTTATTGAGCTATTTATTTTTTCATTTCTCTCGTCATATCCGTCTTTTTCCTTGCAATTATTCTTTCTTTCTTTCTTTCTTTCTTTCTTTCTTTCTTTCTTTCTTTCTTTCTACCAGTGTATGTAACCATCCCTATTATTAACTTTCTTTCTTTCTTTCTTTCTTTCTTTCTTTCTTTCTTTCTTTCTTTCTTTCTTTCTTTTTTTCTTTCTTTCTACCAGTGTATGTAACCATCCCTATTATTTATTTTCTTTCTTTCTTTCTTTCTTTCTTTCTTTCTTTCTTTTTTCTTTTGTTTGTGTGTTCCTTTTTTCTTTTTTTCGTTTTCTAAAGTTTTTTCTTTCTTTGGTTACTTTCTTTCTTTCGCATAATTTTCCATTTTGCGGCTTTTATTTCTCATTTCTGATTCGTCCTTCAACTACTCTGTCTAATTCTCGCTTTCTTTTACCTTAACTTTTATTCATTCGTTGTTCCCCGTCTTAGCCAAAGGCCAAGTCCACATTGAAACCCCAAGGTTAAAACTTATCTTTTCCATGTCATCATTTGTCCCCCAACAAATGTGCCGAACGGAATATTAATCGGCTTTCTTTGCAAGTTGGGACCAAAGAACAAGCTCGTCGCATGTTTTTATTTTTGTTTTTTGAAATAAATAAATAAATCTGGAATAAATACAAACTAAACAACAAAACTGATAGAATGATAGAAAGTTGTAATGTCAAGCGGAAATCTACGTTTTCAAGGAATTCATTGCACGTTTGGAAACGTTTCATCATTGCAGAAAACACAGATGTCAAATATTATTAGGATTCTCTAGTCGAAAACAAAGAGATTCCAAAATGGTAATCAAGAATGTTAGAATAACCTGTTGTATTTTAAGGAATTGATTGCGTAAAAGTGTTGCATTCTGATGTCGAGCAAATTATCAACTATTGTAAAAATTTGGAACAGTTTGTTTAATTTAGTTTTTGACAATACTGTGAATGTTGTTGAAAATTCAAACGAAATGTTTATTAAAAAAATTGTTTTGGCTATTCCACATGCTTTTTTTCAATCAATCAATCTATCTATCTATCTATCTATCTATCTATATATATATATATATATATATATATATATATATACAAAAGAACGATTGTTGTCCATTCATGTATTTATATTAATGACCTTGGTGGCTCGACTACAGCCACTTTCCCACCGACGAGAAATAGCCTCTCTTTGTCTGTTCTATAAGTACTTTCATGGCTTCTGTTCTATAAATACTTCCATGGCTTCTGCTCCAACGTGCTTGAGTTACTTGTGCCTCCGCAACAGGTGTTTGCTCATGCAACCAGACTGGCAACTGGGTCTCACTGATTCACTGTTAGATCAACCAAATGCAGACGACAATTGTACTCATTCAGTTTCTTTTCTCGCACTTTCTACCTGTGGAACTCGCTTCTATATTCTACAACCTCCCGGAATTTAAATGCAAGGTCAATACTCAACTCTTAACCACTTGACCCTATTTCTTTTCACACTTTCTTGTAGATCCTTTTCTTTCTCTCCACCTT
Organism: Ascarosepion bandense; assembly: GCA_037127315.1. NCBI lineage: Eukaryota > Metazoa > Mollusca > Cephalopoda > Sepiida > Sepiidae > Ascarosepion > Ascarosepion bandense. Next base: position 372,429 of record JBBBDQ010001805.1, read on the forward strand.
CGCTACTGTCATCACACCTGTATTCCCATCCTTCTATTGCTCCTTTCTAACTGTTTCGTCCTTCTCTTCACTCTCCTCTAATCCTTTCACTCTTAATTAGCACCCTGCACATCAGTGGCGTTACCGCCTTGCTTGAGGTAATATGATAAATAAAAAAGAATGTATATTTGGGCTACAATATTTATCTCAAACATCTTTTATTAGATACTACAAACAATGAAGATTTATAAGATAATAATTGTCCATGATTTTATTGTCTCAAACGATTTTTTAAATTTTTTTGTTTTCACAAAACGGAAAATCTTACAATCATGGAAAAACTTTTAAGAAATCGATTAAAATTTCCTTCTTGATCGTAATATATAACGTAGAGAGATCATTAGTATGTGGCGTCAAATTTAAATAGTAATAATTATCTTATTCTTTCATTTAGTCACAATAGAATAACAATTTTTAAAAAATTTGGCTAAGCAGTTATCTTTTCCCTTCTATCTAGCACTACTACGCCATTGGTTTAGCCACAAAGCTCACACTACCATAGAAGAAATTACTATTAAGATTCTACCAGCTTAACCCTATAATAACCAATATTCCCCCACCACTTCTTTTAATATACCAAGTCTTATATATATATATATATATATATATATATATATGAAAAAAAAAAATATATAATATTAACTATAGTAATAACAGTACCAATAGTAACAGAACTAACTCTGCCAAAACTAGTATTAATTAAGCTATAATTTAAATCGTCTTGTACAACCCACCGAGAACGAACTCGGATGGAAAAGAAGGGGAAGTAAAGAAAGGAACAAATGTAGTACATAAATAAAAAGGTGAAGCACTCGTAAGAAAGAAAATGTGAAATTTTATTGATGTAATTATTGGATCATGTTATTTTAGTCATGATAGTTATGTGTGAAAAATAATATCGCCCAAACATCCAGCAAGGATTTGGCAGCACACCTCTACTCGATGGTCAAATTTTTTGTTGACATCTCTGCATAGTTGGTCTTCGATTTCACCAATAAGCCTTATTATCTCATCCTTCAGCTGTTGAACAGATGTTGCTTTGTTGGCATAGAACATTCTTTTTAGATGACCCCAAAGGAAGAACTCTAATGGCGTCAATTCGCACGATTGTGATGGCTAAATGACATTATTGCTTCGAGACATAATGCGGCCTGGGAATTTCTCATTTAATAATGCCATTGTTGCATGGCTCTGTTGCATTTACCGCCAACCTGTTGGAACCACAACTTTTTCACATCCATAGCATAGAAGTAAAAAAATGGATTCAGCTGTTCAAAACGTAAATCAAAACGCGGTCAGAAGCTAAAACCAACAACAAGAGACGACGTATACCCGCTCAGGGAAAGTGTTTGATGATTTTCTTGTTTCAAATAATTTGCACTATGGTGTGTGCATTTATATGCATATGTCTATATCTATATCTATATTGCAGTATAGCCCGGCGTTGATCAGGTGTAATGAAAGCTTTAAAACTAATCCATGGTCCTGGAGCTCAGACTCTGCATAAAGAACATTTGTTTGAAGTTTGGTGAGAATCGGATAAAAATTGCGGATTTGTATAAAGGACATACAGACAGATAAACAGACACACACACAAACATCTTGCTTTATATATATATATTTCTAAATATATATATAGATTTCTAAAAAAATCACCTGAAGATGAAGCCAACCACCTAATGGGCTGGCTTCGAAACGCGAAAATTTTTATGTAGTGATACTATGAATTTATAAAACTTTGTAACAACCATTATATATATATATATATATATATATTGTCATCCGCAGACAGATCTGATTCGCAGCTCATCAGTACGGTTAGATTCCGATTGCTTTTTACCCAGGATTGAAACCCGACCGAAATGGCGTCAGTCGGCGACTCCACCCCTGGGCTATGGGCGTTCGGTGGAAGTAGGCAAACTTTTTAGCGCAAATTATTATTCGCGCCCAATAGCTAGAGCGCCAGAGTAGCTACTGTATATCAAAGTCTACTATTTTTCCAGAGTGCTCAATCAGGGTGTGAGCTGCACTATTTTAAGAACTGCAACATTGAAACTTCTGAATATCATTTCTTATGTGTTTTTCTATAAGTGTATCAAATTTGATTAAAATCGGACCACTCTATCTATAACCCGATAAATCGATTTTCGATATTTATCGGGGGTACCTCTGTACAAACCTATCTAAGAACACGCGCAGACGCTTATATTACAACTGTGTAACTTTTCAAGAAAATCGGTTCAGCCGTTTTGGAGTCTATAGGTAAGGGACACACACACACACATACACACACAGACAAAGTTCCATTTATAAATAAGTTTAGATTAAATATATTAATGTATATTTTTTCCAAACATCTTTAATTAAATACGGCCGACAAGGAAGATGTAATAATTTTTCTGAAGTTTTTCTAGCATGCTAATGTTTATCCGTTTTAATTTAAAGATTATGAAAAGTGGTCCATAATTTTTATTGTTCCAAGCGCATTTTATAATAATTCTTCCAAAATGGTAAAACGTTATTATACTGAAAATCTTTACAAAACTATCTTTTCACAAATAGTATTTTTAAAGTAATAACACACACTATTCTTTAAACTTTTTTTTCAAAAGAGTTCTTTTTCATTCTTCTCTTTTTTTTTTTGTTTTTAAGTACCCATTCAGACCGTTTGAGTTGTTTCTATCTCTCTATTTCTTTTATTTCCTTTTCAAAATTCATACTTTTATCTCAAAATACTCACACATAATTTTTTAATCAATTCATGTTTTTTTACATACACAGTTGTTTCTTGCTCTCTCCCTTCCTCTTATTTTTTCCATTTTTTTTTCTTTTAGTACACACCTTTTGCTCATTATCAGTCTCTTTTTCAACTGTTTAAAGTTCTCCAAACATATTCCATTTTCCTTTCTTTCTTTCTTTCTTTTTTCTTTCTTTTTTCTTTCTTTTTTCTTTTAAACAAAACAATAAAAAAGTAAATAAATGTTTCTAAAATATTTCTTTCTGTTTTCTCAAAAATATTTTTTTATTACCATTCTTTTTTTTAAACAAAAAAAAGTAAATAAATGTTTCTAAAATGTTTCTTTCTGTTTTTCTCAACAATATTTTTTTCATCATCATCATCATCCTTTTTGTTTCTTTTTCAAATCATATTTTTGTCGTTGTTGTACACACCCCCTTAGTATTTCTCTCTCTCTCACTCTTTTTTTCACAAATAGTACTTTTATTTTAAGTAATAGCACACATTATTCTTTTGGCCGTTTTTTTTTCAAACAGTCCTTTTTCATTCTTCTCTTTTTTTCACGCCGTTTGAGTTGTTTCTATATCTTTTTTTCTTTTTTCATTTTCTATGTTCATCGGAGCAGAAGTCATGAAAGTATATTTAGAAGAGATACAGGGAAGCCACATTTCACTGCTGAGAAAGAGACTGTATTATATGAGTCGGGATCGATTACATTTCAAATTCTCCGTTGGATTCTGTCAAGGGCCCCTAGATGGATAGCATAAGCACCCGACCAGATATGGCAGCAGTATCCAATGCACGGTGGGGTATGGTAGATTTGTATATGTGCAAGATGGTTGCAGAAGGAAAAAACTTCCTAGCTCCACAGAAAGAACTGACCTTCTTAAGAGCGGATTTAGCTATGGATTCGATATAGGCATTCCACTTGAGGTCTGTTGTGAGAGTTAAACCGAGGAGGCGCAGAAAGAGAAACAGGGGAAAGGAACGCGGAATATACTTAATGGTCTTGGATGGCGGAGCAGATTTTGGGAGAGATTCCTAGAGGAAAAGTATTAACGGCGATAAGGGTCATGGGTAAATGGAGGTCTATAGATCGCCTACTTCTTAAAGGGACACGACATATAATGTATAAGTAGAATCGTTACGACAGGATCCAACTGATGAGTGTTTTTTTTTAAATAAGCAAGAATCGTTTTGTCGCAAGCGTACATTCATCAAAGTGGATGTATCGTAAATGTTTTTTGTTAAAGTTAATATATAACAAACAAAGGTTTATGTAAGAAAATAGAACTTTAGTGTTTTGACCGAAATGACAAAAATTATAATTTAACATTTAAATTTAACTTGTGAAGGAAGTTAAGTAGTTGATATTTAAATTCAAATACATGCGTGCACACACACACACACACACACACACACACACACACACACACACACACACACACACACACATATATATATATATATAATATGAAATGAACAGAAACAGAAATAAAGATTTATAAAATGCCTTGTTTCTGCAAAATCTTTCTGGAATTCTTGCTTTTATAGCAGAAATTCTTTATTAAAAGCGTTAAAAAAAAGAGAAATATTTTCAATTCAGAAATATCTTTCATCATTTGTTTCCTTATTTTTATTTTTTTACCATAAAGTTGTCTGGTTTAAACAACAAATGTTTCTGTTGCTTCCATTTTCCCCATTCTAGGCGGAAGCCAAAATACAAATTCAGAATAGCAAAATTTTAAAAGCCCGGAAAGTTTTCTCGAAATTACAAAAGACTTTATCTTCCATCGACGTTTTAAATTCAATTTTTTCTTTTATAATTTCAAATGCTACTCGTTTTGTACTTTTTTTAAAATTTTAGATTTTCTTTCGTTGTTCTTTTACAGGGGCCGATATCTGGACGTTTAAATTTTGGGGGAAAGATTTTAAAAATTTCCTACAAAAATTTGTTTTCTTTTCTAACTATTCTTTAATTTGAGAGTACATTTTCTTTTTCTTTACAAATTTAAAAAATGTTTTGTTCCTTTGTTAATAAACTTTCATTCTTTCTTCATTTTCTTTTACTTCTCGTTTAATTGATGCAAATGACTTGATTCATTCGTCCGTACCTTTCTTACTTTTCATTCTTTCTTTTGGTTCTTTTCTCATTTCCCGGCACCGTTTCCTTCATTTCTTCCGCCTTTTCTTTCTTTCTTTATATATATAATCCTCCATTTTGCAAATTATGTAATATTAATATAGGTAAATATTTTCTTAAACTCGTAGATAAATATTTTAGCAATGCTAGTTCCCTTCATAGAATATTTAACAGAAAAACCCTCAAAATTATATATTCGTGTACTAAGCATTTAGAAAGTATAATCAGTTCCCACAAAAGAAGAACTTTATCTAAATATAAAACCAAATTGATAACCCGAAATCTACTACCACTGATCAAGCCAGCTCCAGAGTAACAACTCCTAGTTGAGCCCGCCTTATTTCTGCAACTCTAACCAAAGCAACCCTAAAATTTGCTCGGAATTTACCAGACATAAATGATGCAGCAGGACATGACAGTCATACACGTAAATGCAATTTCAGAATCAAAGATGAGTGTCCTATGGGGGGAGAGTGTATGACAGAAGTGGTGGTATATCAAGCTATGATATACCCAAAAGAAAATACAAACTTGAAAAAATACTACATTGGTATTTCAGCAAGTGCTTGGAAGCAACGATTGTACAAACATACACTCCTTCTCCAAACCCGAACTAAGAAACTAGACATCTCTATCAAAATATCCCTGGTCATTGAAAGACAATAACTTAACCTCTATGATTAAATGGAATATCATTAAAACATCTCACACACCCATCAACTTCAAAGATTGCTGTCGCTTATGCCTGGATGAGAAAATCACTATTATAAAACGCAAACACCAATTGGAGCTGCTGAATGTGAGGAGGGAACTACTTTTTAAATGTATACACAGGAGCGGTTTAAACTATGTTATACTTTTAGCCCCTCATTCATTCCTCTGAAGATTTACACATGTCACACTATTTTACGGAATATATATTGTTTAATTGTACACCATCGGTATATGTGTCGAATTTTTTTTTTTTTTATATATATACGTTTTTTTATATGTCTATTCTATTGCTTACATATTTGTTTTTGCTGGTGTTTGAGTGTATATATATATATATATATATATATATATATATATATATGTGTATGTTCATATATATATATATGTGTATGTTCATATATATATTTTTTTTCTAGATATATGCTATTAAATATAAGAGACAATGAATGTCTATTATGTTTAATCATGAGCCGTTCATTGTCTCTTATATTTAATAGCATATGTCTAGAAAATTACTTGCAGTCTCGATATAATATATATATATATATATCTGTGCGCGTGTACGTATATGTGTATACATATATATGCGTGTCGGGTTTGTGTGTACTCATTTACGTGTGTGTGAGTTGTATGTGTAGAAAGCTCTCGAAATTAAAAAACTTTGGACAATTCTTATATACTTTGAGTTCCGAAAGGAAAAGAATCTTACGATGACATGAAAAATTATATATAAATATATCCAAATATATACACAACGGTCTTTCTAATACCAGAGAGGATGACTATTTTATTATTTCGTTTTAATTTTTTGCTTGTTCTATTTATTTTATGAATGTTTGCTATAATTATTTTTTATTTGTCAACTTTCTTTTTTAATCGTTTCATTCGATCTTCTTAAATTAATTGTATTGGATCGTTCTTTTTATGTTGTGGATACTTAACTTGCTTTTATTTCGTTCCTCTATTTCCAATCATTCGTCTTTTCTTTAATTCCTACTTTCTTTAACTCAATCCATGTCTTATTTTATGAATATGGTTCTTCTCTACCTTTTTCACTTTTCATCTCCGTAACTGCTTTCCATTGCCATTCTGTATTGTTAGATGTTTTCCTTTTTTTCTTTTTTTTTTTTTTTTTATAAGCGTTTCACCCCGAGCAAGGCATGTCACTGCCACTACTGTGCAGGGGGCTACGTAGAGTGGAGAAAGGCTGATTAAATATAGGAAATAACAGAGGGTGGGTGATAGGCGGGTGAGGATACCGAGAATGAGGGTTGGGTAGATGAGAGTGTTGTGAGAATAGTTGGGAGTTAGTGTGATAGGAGGTGTCTATTGACCCTACATTTAAACACCTGGAGATTGTAACTGTCGGGAAAGCAGACTTGTGGAAGGGAGTTCCACAGGCGGGAAGCGCGAGAAAAGAAGCTGTTAGAGTAGAATTTACGGTTACATCTTATTTGTTTAACTGTAAAAGGGTGGGACCTAGTTGCTAATCTAGTATCTCGTGTAAATTCGTGCTTAGGCGGCACCAGTGATCTAAGCTCATCGGAGCAGAAGCCATGAAAGTACTTGTAACGCTTTTTTATACTTTTCTATGGTTATTCTATATATTTTCATGTTTTTACAGTGTAACTGCCTTCCTTTAATTGTAATTCTATATTCTTAGATAATTTTCGTTTTTACGCTTTTTACTTGTATTTGATAATTCCCTAATTTTTTCACATTTTCGTCAGTGAAACTTCCTTCCTTTAATCGTCATTCTCTATTTTTAAATAATTTTAGTTCTTATGATTTTTTTTATTTATATATGATTATTCGCTACTTTTTCACATTTTCCTCAGTGTAACTGCCTTCCTTTAATTGTCATTCTTTATTTTATATAAGTTTTGTTTTTACGCTTTTTTGCTTATATGTGATTATACCTACTTTCTTCACGTTTTCGTCAGTGTAACTGCCTTCCACTTTATTGTCATTCTCTATTTTTAGATAATTTTCGGTTTTACACTTTTTTAGTAATATATGAAAATTCCCTAATTTTTTCACATTTTCGTCAGTGTAACTGCCTTCCTTTAATTGTCATTCTTTATTTTAGATAATTTTCGTTTTTATGATTTTTTGCTTATATATGATTATTCCTTATTTTTTCACGTTTTCGTCAGTATAACTGCCTTCCATTAATTGTCATTCTCTATTTGTAAATAATTTTCGTTTTAACGCTTTTCTTCTTATATATGATTATTCCCAAATTTTTTCACGTTTCTTTCTGTGTAACTGTCTTCCTTTGCTTGTCATTGTCTATTTTTTGATAATTTTCGTTTTAATGCGTTTTTACTCATATTTGATTATTACCAATATATTTCACGTTTGAGTCAGTGTAACTGCCTTCCTTTAAGTGTCATTCTTTATTTTTAGATAATTTTAGTTTTTACGCTTTTTTGCTTATATATGATTATTCCCTACTTTTTCACATTTTAGTCAGTGTAACTGGATTCTTTTCTCCTTGGCCTTACACTCTCGGCGGACCTGAAATGGAATGACTATACTGAATCCATTGCCAAATCTGCTGCTATGAAAGTGGGCTCCCTGTGCAGGGCCCGGAAATTTTTCCCACCTGAATCTATTCTGCACATATACAAATCTACCATCCGCCCGTGTATTGAATATTGCTGCCATATCTGGTCGGGTGCCCCTGCTGCTCACCTTGGGATTCTTGACAAAATACAAAGGAGAATCTGTAACGTGGTTGATACTGACTTGGCAGACCGGCTGCAACCACTCTCTCACCGGCGTGATGTGGCTTCCCTGTGCCTCTTCTACAAGTACTTTCATGGCTTCTGCTCCGATGAGCTTAGATCACTGGTGCCGCCTAAGCACGAATTTACACGAGATACTAGATTAGCAACTCGGTCCAACCCTTTTACAGTTAAACAAATAAGATGTAACCGTAAATTCTACTCCAACAGCTTCTTTTCTCGCGCTTCCCGCCTGTGGAACTCCCTTCCACAACTCTGCTTTCCCGACAGTTACAATCTCCAGGTGTTTAAATGTAGGGTCAATAGACACCTCCTATCACACTAACTCCCAACTATTCTCACAACACTCTCATCTACCTAACCCTCATTCTTGGTGTCCTTACCCGCCTATCACCCACCCTCTGTCATTTCCTATATTTCTCCACTCTACGTAGCCCCCTGCACAGTAGTGGCAGTGACATGCCTTGCTCGGGGTGAAACGCTTATAAAAAAAAAAAAATTCTCGATTTTTAGGTAATTTTCATTTTTATGCTATTTTACAAATATATTATTCGTTACTGTTTCACGTTTTCGTCAGGGTAACTGCCTTCCATTAATTGTCATTCTATATTTTTAGATAATTTTCGTTTTTATGCTTTTTTCGTCATATATGATTATTTCCTACTTTATTCACGTTTTCCTAAGTGTAACTGCCTTTCTTTAATTGCCATTCTCGAGTTTTCAATAATTTGCGTTTTTACGCTTTTCTACTCATATATAAGGATGTGCGTTGTGCTACAATGGATATCCGTCTCTTCCTTCCAGTTATGGATCAAATAGCAGGACAGACTTTGTTCTATAGCCTTGGTCGGCAACCAGTCTACCGCAGAAAGCGATGGCAAACTACTGCGGGATAATCTTCTGCCCAGTCAGTCATGTCTCTTCCGAGACATGATCGCCCAAGCGTGTATCACGTATGGCACTTAACTGACTGACTTATATATAATAATTCCCAGTTTTTTCACGTTTTTTTCTGTGTAACGGCCTACCTTTAATTGTCATTCTCTATTTTGTAATAATTTTCGTTTTTAGGCATTTTTGCTTATATTTGATTATTCCCAATATATTTCACGTTTTCGTCAGTGTATCTGCCTTCCTTTAATTGTCATTGTCTATTTTTAGGTAATTTTCGTTTTTACGCTTTTTTGCTTATATATGATTATTCCTAACTTTTTCCAAGTTTTCGTCAGTGTAACTGCCTTCCTTTAATTGCCATTCTCGATTTTTAGATAATTTTCGGTTAAATTTTTATTTTAGGTGCCGACAGCTTCTCCCCCTTCAAATTTATCCAAAACAGCATTATTTCTGTGCAAATGTATATGTTGAACTCAAATCAACAGTTAGTTATTGAAGCCACCTACCTTTTTTTATTTGAAGGTCCATAAAAAAACGAACTATATCTCGGACTTTTTCTCTCCCGTAATTCTAACGCATTCCTGTAATTAACTGCAGAATGACATACTGCGTAGGACAACAAATTTCGGTTGATTTTTGTCGATTTTTTTCCTTTGGTGAAACCTCCGGCGATGTACTTCCTGTAATGAAAGTAATAAGCGTGAGAAATACAATAGCGCATTACTTTCATTACAGGAAGTACATCGCCGGAAATTTCACTAAAGGAAGAAAATCGACCAAAAATCGACCGAAATTTGTTGTCCTACGCAGTACGTAATTCTGCAGTTAATTACATTAATTCGTGAGAGTTACGGGAGAGAAAAAGTACTAAATATAGTTCGTTTTTTATGAACTTTCAAAGCAAAAACGTAGGTTTCTTCAATAACTGATTGTTAACTTGAGTTCAATGTATACATTTGCACAGAAATAATGCTATTTTGGATAAATTTGAATGGGGAAAAACTGTCGGCACCTAAAAGGAAAATTTACCAATTTTCGGTTTTATGCTTTTATACTTATATATCATTATTTCGTACTTTTTCACATTTTCGTCAGTGTAACTGCCTTCTTTTAATTTTCATTCTCGATTATTAGCCAATTTTCATTTTTATGCTTTTTTTTCCTTATATATGATTATTCCCTAATTTTTTCACGTTTCATCAGTGTAACTGCCTTTTTTGTCATTCTCTATTTTGAGATAATTTTCATTTTTATGCTTTTTTTTCCTTATATATGATTATTCCCTAATTTTTTCACGTTTCGTCAGTGTAACTGCCTTTTTTGTCATTCTCTATTTTGAGATAATTTTCATTTTTATGCTTTTTTTACTTATATATGATTATTCCTTAATTTTTTCACGTTTCGTCAATGTAACTTCCTTTTTTGTCATTCTCTATTTTTAGATAATTTTCATTTTTATGCTTTTTTTACTTATATATGATTATTCCTTAATTTTTTCACGTTTCGTCAATGTAATTGCCTTTTTTGTCATTCTCTATTTTTAGATAATTTTCATTTTTATGCTTTTTTTTCCCTTATATATGATTATTCCCTAATTTTTTCACGTTTCGTCGGTGTAACTGCCTTTTTTGTCATTCTCTATTTTTAGATAATTTCCATTTTTATGCTTTTTTTTTCCCTTATATATGATTATTCCCTAATTTTTTCACGTTTCGTCAGTGTAACTGCCTTTAATGTGCGTTGTGGTACAGTGGATATCGGCTCGGAACGAGCAACCGGGGAGCCGAGTTCGAATTCCAGCTGAATCCATTGCATTCACTTACGCACAAATACCCTTGGGAAAGGTATTAATCCGTCTCTTCCTTCCAGTTATGGGTTAAATAGTAGGACAGATTGGGTTCTCTAGCCTTGGTCGGCAACCAGTCTACCGCAGAAAGCAATGGCAACCTACTGCGGGATATTCTTCTGCCCAGTCAATCATGTCTCGAAAGAGACATGATCGCCCAAGCGTATATCACGTATGGCACCTAAACTGACTGACTATTTTGAGATAATTTTCACTTTTATGCTTTTTTCCTTATATATGATTATTCCATAATTTTTTCACATTTTCATCTCTGTAACTGCTTTCCTTTAATTGTCATTCTACATATTTAGATAATTTTCGTTTTTATACTTTGTTTACTTATATATGATTATTCCCTATTTTTTTCTTGTTTTCGTCAATGCAACTGTCTTCCTTTTATAGTAATTTTCTGTTCTTATATTGTTTTCTTACTCTTTTCTTTTCTATTATATTAGTGCTTTGGAATCATTCTTAATGCTATCAAAAGTTTTTATAATTTTTGTGTGATGAACTCCGAATGATTCTGCAGGTTTAGCCTGCGTCTGAAATGAGTCTTCATGAAGTAATTCCTCCAAATCTTTGTTTTCATACTTATTCGGTGCGTCAGTAAAACTCATTATTTTTTAGCCGACTAAATCAATCACTGCATTTGTTTCCGAGAGAGCATGGTTGCCGTAAGTCTTAAGAATAATTATGTGTGCTTCAGCTGCTGGTTTCTTTTTTAAAAAGTTGTGCAGTAAAATTCCCCACTAATACATTTTCATTGGCATGAAATCCGACAGGTTTAATGCTATGAAATGCAAAGTTGTGTACATTTATGGCGAAATGGCATACACTCAAAATCAAGCTTGCTTATAGCACTTCCTTATAGATGCGTTCTCATCAGAAACTACACGCACGAAATTCTGGGAACGACATCTATTTGAAAAGTGCGATAACTTATTCAATGTCATAATAATTGCCTTCTATTATCATTCTTTATGTTTTTAAATATTTATCGTTCTTATTTTTTCTTTCTTTTTATATTAATATTCCCTGTTTTTCTCAATTTCATTAAAGTAACTAAGTCAGTTAAGTACCACGCTGGGCGATCATATCTCGAACGAGATATGAATGACTGGGCAGAATATTATCCTGCAATAGGTTGTTATTCCTTTCAGCGGTAGACTGGTTGCCAGTCAAGGCTATAGGACTCAATCAGTCCTCTTATTTAACCCATAACTGAAGAGAAGATACGGATTAGTATATTTCCCAAAGTTATTTGCACATAAGAGAATCCAAGGATTTCAACTGGAATTCGAACTCGGATCCCCGATTTCTCGTTCGAAGCCGATATTCATTACACCAGAATCCTTTTATTATAATTCTGTATTCTTTGATTTTTTTCTTTGATCCTGGGAATGACTATAAACTACATCCGGCAGCACGTCTTCTGAGCCGGATGTCTTAATGAGCATAGTTCCAACTCTGAATTGTTGTTGCTCTCAAACCTACAAACACCGCTCCGAGGTCGTAGCGCTTGTTAGGGTTGCAGCTCAAGTTAAATACGTAATCCACAAACTGGGGTCTAATCACTATGAAAACAGAAAAATATCTTTCTATAGTAAAAGTAACAACAATAAATTTCATCGAAAAAATTAGTTAGCAGCTATATATTTTTGTATAAAATATACAAACAAATACATTTTTGTAAATGAAATTAATATTTTTCTAAAAAAAAAATTAATTACCAATAAATTGATGTGACGCTAAGCAAAGAAACAACCAAAGAAAACACCTTCCTTTAATCATTCTTCTCTACGTTTTATAATTTCATTTTTGTAATATTTTCAACAGAAGTAGTGCGTCGTGATGAAATGAATATCTGCTTGGAACGAGCAATCAAGAGTAGAGTTCCTATTCGAGTAAAATTTGTTGAACTTAGCCGCCAGTACCATTTTGGAAAGGTTTTCTTCTTCCAGCCACGTGTTAAATAGTAGGTCAGATTCGGTTCTATAGCCTTGGTTGGAAACTAGTCTACCGAAAAATGTAATAGCAACTTAACGATGGAAAACCTTCTGCCCAGTTACTCATTTGGCTTTCGAAATATGATCGCCCAAACGTCTATCACGTATAGCACTTCACTGATTGATCTGGACAAAAGATTGAATAGCCGGCCAAATTGGATTCTATTGCCTTGATTGACAACCAGTCTACCACAGAAAGTAATGGCAACCTACTGCGGTAAAATCTTCTGCGCAGTCACTCCTGTCTCGAAAGAGACATGTTCGCCCAAGCGTCTATCATGTATGGTACTTAACTTACGGATTTGGACAAAATTATGAAATAACAAGACAGACTGGATTTTTTCTTTTTTTTTTTTATATATAAGCGTTTCACCAGGAGCAAGGCATTTCACTGCCACTACTGCGCAAGGGGCTACATAGAGTGGAGGAAGGAATGGTTAAATATAGGAAATGTCAGAGGGTGGGTGAGTGTTTTGAGAATAATTGGAAGTTAGTGTGATAGGAGGTGTCTATTGACCCTGCATTTAAACACCTGGAGATTGTAGTTGTCGGGAAAGCAGCAAGAAACTAATGGCAACCTACCGCGGTAAAATCTTCTGTCCAGTCACTCGTGTCTCTTCGAGATGTGATCACCCAAACGTCTATCAAGTATGGCACTTAACTGACTGATCTTGACAAAATTGTGGAATTTCAGGGAAGATTGGATTCTTTTGACTTTATTCACAACCAGTTTGCCGCCGAAAGTAATGGCAAGCTACCGCGGCAACATCTTCTGCCCAGTCAATCGTGTCTCTTCGTATTTGGACAAAATTATGGAATAGCAGGACGTATTGGATTCTATTGCCTTGGCTCACAACCACACTACCGCAGAAACTAATGCCAAACAACCGCGGGAAAGTCTTCTGTCGAGTCACTCATGCATCGAAAGAGACATGATCGCCTAAGCTTCTATCATCTCTGGCACTTAACTAACTGAGTGCAACAAAGCGACTAAAGCACAAGGAGGAATGCGGGAATGAATTCGAGAAAATGTTACAGAGGAAAAAAGATAGTTTGAATTAAATGGTTTAACGAAGACAAAACCTGATGAATGACTTTGCTTTTAATGATACATAAATTGTACATAATAAGATAACAAAAATACGGAAGAAAGTTTCACACTGAAAGGGAAGAAACGATCAGAATAGATCTTACGGTTGCATTTAGCAGTTTCTGCAAGAAAATGATGATAGCTAGCTGCCTAGATTTATCAAGTCTCGTTAAGAGAGTGGAAAACTCCTCGAAAGAATTATGATGAGCCATTATCTTTTTTTTTCTGAATGTCTCTTTTTCATATTTTCTCTTGTCTATTTTTTTTATTCCACCATATTTTTTTTTATTTTCTTTCTTCGTTTGCACCTTCTTTATTTATTGCCACCTTGATAGCCATCCCCGAACTTGTCCAATAAACGTCTTTATATAAGCCTTTTTCATCCCTTTACATATTTCCATCAATATAAATTTCTTCTTTTTCTACTTATTAATACTATATGAAGTTGTGCTTTCTCTTTCATCTGTCAGTATTTGCTTTTTACATTTGACAGCACTCTTTTATGATTACTTCCACATTTCCTTTCAATTTTTTTACATATTGCGCCAGTTGGATCGTTTCCTCGCCTTCTTTAACCTCTATATTTTTCACTCCGCGGGAAATGCTTCTTTTGTCTACAAGACTCTGCTCCGCAATTACTTTATTCACTCTGTACATTGATCAATAATGAATTCATCTCTTGGCGAAATAGGCGTTTTATTTATTTCGTGCTTTCGATTCCATATACCATTTCAGATTAAGGATTTAGAGAATATCACTGAATGACAAACATTACAACGAATTATGTTATTTTAATGGCTCGTACAATGAAAAAATATCTATTAAACTTTTGAATTAAAAGCAACACACACATTTAGTTGCATTGCGCTTCAAGTGTTGAATATTTTTTCGAAGATTGGCACATAATTCTTTATTCTACCAAATGGGTTCGATACGCCCTATTGAGTAATATATACCTCGAACGACAGAAGTTATTGACAGGTACATCCGGCTGTAGTCAGTCTGTTAAGTGCCATATGTGATGTACGCTTTCGCGATAATGACTCGAAAAAGACATGACTGACTGAGCAGAAGATTATTCCGGAATAGGTGGCCATAACTTTCTTCGGTAGACTAATTGCCAGCCAAGGCTATAGAACCCAATCTTTCCTGTTACTTAACCCATAACTAGAGGGAAGAGACTGATTAATACCATTCCTAAGGGTCTTTACGCGTGAGTGAATGTAATGAAGTCAAATGGAATTCGAACTCAGCTCCCCGATTTCACGTTCCGAGCCGATATCCACTGCATCACAACACACGGCCGTAGGTAAGGTCAACAACAGACAAAGATAATTCACAGACATACCCGGCCGTAGATCATGTCGAAAAAGCGCAACAAAAATAAAATACAAACGACAACCGCTTGAAAAGCAATGGAGTGATTGAAAAATAAATCCAGTCGTAGATAACATCAACAAAACGACAACTCAAGAAATAAAAATGTGTGGGGGTTTTAAGACTATATAAAGTCTAAAAGTTTAGCTGAAGGTACAGAGATCCCCGCTGGCTTCTGACTCCCGAACTCCCATCTTTTGCAAGATCTGTCTCCGCCTGCTCTCCTACTTCACACAAAATTCCCCGATGGAAAATAAAAATGCAAGGTTATATTTTTATATATAATTGTTCAACGTTGTTTGTCCAGATTCAGCGGTACTATATAATAATTAGATTTTAAGCAAGCTTTTACAAAATAAGTAATAAGAAAAAATCACTAGATATTGAAGCTGGACTTTTCAAAATATCTTACTATTGAAGTAATGAATATCGACTCGGAGTGCTAAGATCGAGAACCAATCGAATTCGTTTGCTTTACGCTCAAACACCCATGGGAAAGCTATTAATCTATCTTTTCTCTAGCTAGGGGAAGAGCAGGGCAGACTGTGATCTATAGCCTTAGTTGGCAACCGGTCTTCTGCATAAAGTAATGGCAGCTTACCGCGGCAAAATCTTCTGCTTACTCTGAAAAGTATGTATGACGTACAGTAATTAACCGACTTATACAAACTTTCAAATGAATTAACTAAGACGGCGATCCTGCTTTCTTACCATGGCAAACGTAATGAGTATGTGGAAATATGAGACGATATAAGAATTCATATTTAGAATAAGAATGATGTTGACTAAAAAATCAAAATTCTTTCCCGGGTATTCCAATAGATAGGACGAAGAAAAAATATTTTTAAAACAGTAATTTTGATCTAGAATTGGAAAGAGACAAATGATGGTGCATAAAGTAAATCCATCATAAAATTCAGGATGTAGCATGAATAAATACCAACCATTTCAAATTACACTCTGTATGGTTCGGTTATAACAAAGTTAGCAAAGGAATTAAGGTAATCAAATATAGAATGAATTTCGATTTATATAGTTTCACTAAATACATCAAATTGCTAGAGAACCAAAAGAAAAAGAAAGAAAACTTATGTTCTTAAATAGCCTCATCAAAAATAGGCACTAAATTCTTTTGGGAATATCTAAACTCACAATTATATAGAACCACGTTATCTAAGAAGATGGCACTTGCAGCTGCATTTAAACTTTTGAAGATTATAGTCATCAGGGAAGCAAACAGGGAGAACGGAGTTCCACAGGCTGGAAGTGCGAGGAAAGACACTGCTTGAAAAGAAATATCGATTCCATTTCCTTATTTGACGGTAAAAAGGTTGGACCTAGTTGTCAATCTAGTGGCACAGGTTAATTAATGAGTGCGGGGCTACAGGAAATAAAGCTCTTTAGAAAAGAAGCCGTGAAAATACTTCTAGAAAAAGACAAAGAGAAAAAAATTCCGGCGATTAGAATGTGGCTAAAGACGAGCAGGAAAATCTACACCATCCGCCTTTGCATGTTTGTCAAGAACCCCAGCCTGAACAGCAGTTACGAGTGGTTCTTGATTACTCAAATGTCTTTCCGAAATATGTCTAAATTGCCGAGGAAATAAACGGAGATTTTATTAAATAAACTGGTTAAAACATAAACGCAAATAAAACTATCACCCAAAATAACGTTTAAAATAATACAAATATATATATATATATTTTTTTTTTCTAAACAAAAACAAATCTCCAAAATTTGGATAATGTTTTATTAATTTGTTTCTTAGCTTTCTGCTCACATGAGCCATCTTCGGAGAGGTTATTTAGACGATAATATAATAACATCCACCATCACCGACGATTTTATTTTGTGTTGACATAAAACTCCGCAAGGCAACGTCTAAATAACCTCTCATGTGAACCGAAAGCTTAGAAACAAATTAATAAAAAATTATCAAAATGTTAAAGGGTTTTCTGTCTTTATTTTCAACTGAAATTAAAGCCAAAATACGACATTTAGAACGGCTCATGTTTAAACATATGGACATTCATTGTCTCTTATATTTAATAGTATATGTTTAGAAAATTATTTGCTGCCTCGATACACTATATATATATATATATATATATATATACACTATATATATATATATATATATATATATATATATATATATATATATATATTCCATTTATAAACGAGTTATTACGCTACCGCGGTTTCTACTATGAGGGGTGTCTTCAGGCGATTTTTAATAACTGATTTTCTCGTTTACCGTTTTTCTTTTTAAGAACGCTCTTTTAACAGTTATTTATTTGAACGGTCACGTGGCAGGGAATATTTTAAATTAAAACGGATTATAACGTTTTTATCCATGGTTGTATGAATCTAAGTGGTATTTCTTAGTGTGGATACATTTAGTCATAATTTCCGTTCTTTCATTTAACAGTACATTTTTGTTTAGGAATAGCATAATTTCTAACTTTTCTTCTTGAAACAGTATACATATTTTGCTACCGTTATGAGGCTTGGCTGTTTTTACTATACTCCACGTTACGTCTGGGTATTTTCCATATTTTGACTTTAATTTCCACACGTGGGTAGCCTATTTTGTACAGTTTTTAATTTTTCTATTTTGAATGTAGACCTGTGATTAAACCAATCTGCTCTTAAGAGTTTCTTTGGGTTGAGCCCAAATAAATTATATTTTGGCCATTTGGGTCATGTACCTTTGCCTTGTAATTGATTTCTTTTGTGTTGCAGAGACTTTGAAGTGGACATTTACTTTTGTCCCTGCAGTTGCATTCTTTGTTAGTGTTTTTTTTTTTTTTGTACGATGCTATTTCAGTTTCTGCCGTTTTCTTTTTTTATGAAAGCATCTACATTACTCGTGCAACTATAGCTGAGTTTGATTGTGTTTCTGTTGAAAATTTTGTTTAGTTCTGGTGTTTTGGAAAGTGTCTATCATCTATGTAAAAAAATGTTTGTCCTATTTTGGTCTTTACCTCTAAATTAAATAGTGAGTTGAACCAGATATGGTTTCGTTTTCTATTGTCGTTTTTGATTTGTCTGTTTGTTTGAGAATTATATTGTAAAATTTTTTATGGCCAAATTTTCTTACTGCATCCTCATAGATATTTTTCTTTTCATTACATATTGATTTGTTTGACGAATTATTAGATAGCCTTTGTTATATTCCTTTGTAAATGTGTTTAATTATACTTTTTGGATGAATGGATTTTGTATTTATGTATGATAACTTAGAGTTTGTTTTCATGTATGGCGAGAGATTTCCAGTTTTAAATTAACTTTTACATGTAAATATTGTACAAATTTATTATTTGTGTCTACTATTATATCAAAGTTTGAATAATTTGAAAAGCTCTTTCTTTATGTTATCATTTTCTCTTTTGTTGTCTGGTGCTATCATTAATCCGTCATCTGTATATAATCCGTGGTTGTCAATACGTACTTTTTATTTATTTTTTTTAAAAGTATATTCAAATCAATGCTGAAATTTCTGCTCCATCATACGATCCTTGCGGTACATCAAATGCTCTCTTGTTGGACTTCTTGATCCATGCTTTACCTTTATGAAAAAGTATAGATTTGCGGCAATGTAGGATTATGCCAATATGTTTAGATGGTATTTTTATGTACATTTTAGCAAAATTAGATGCTTCCAGTAAAACCTTTTCAGAAATTGATGGGCTTTATTATGTCATATTTGATGAACGTGTATTTATTTTGCATTTAATTTTTTGGAACCAGAAAATACAGTCAATTAGTTCTTCCACTGGTTTGCTTGAGTGGCTGTTCTTGGCAAGTCACAAATACTTTTTTAATATGTGATGGCTTATTTTGCCCACTTATGTTTTTGTTGGATTAATGAGTTCGTAGGATTGATTGTTGGTAAAGTCATTCTTGTGGACTTGTGTAAGGAAAGCTTGTTTGCTAATTAAGATTTGTATTTTCTTGCTTAAATTTAATTTGTCTGTGATGATGTTTGCCTCCTTATTGATGTTTTTGATGTTTTTGATGTATGATTACACAGAACTAGCAGTATAGCTCGGCGTTGCTCGGGTGTAATAAAAGCTTTAAGACAAATCCATGGTCCTGGAGCTCAAACTCTTTGGACGTTGGCACGAAAGATTAAAAAACAATAGAAGACTGAAAGAAAAATGAATGGATGTAAGTCAAAATTTGATTTCCTGGTATCTATATCATATAAGTTTTTTCGTCGTAAACTGAATTTTGAAGGCTAAATAAGTCCCCTGAGTAAATGGTATCATGGCTGAGGCAAAGAACTACAATTATACCTACTTAGTGCCAAATCCGAAGCAAAAACTAAAATAAAAGGGTTGAAAAAAGTACAGACATATAGGCAGATAAACAGACACACACACAAACAATTTGCCTTATATATATATATATATATTATAAGTTGTCTGCACTATTGTAAGAACTGCATCGTTTCTGATGTTTTTGTTTATGAGTGTACCAAATTTGATTAAAATCGGACATCTACTTCTATAACCCGACTTTTTCGATTATCGATTTTCGATATTTATCGGGGGTACCGCGACGCAAAACCTAGCTAAGAACACTCGCAGACGCTTATAATACAACTGTATAAATTTTCAAGAAAATCGGTTCAGCCGTTTTGGAGTTTATAGGTAACGGACACACACACACAGACACAAACACACATACATACACACATACAAAGTTCCATTTATAAATAAGTTTAGATTAGATGTGATGATAACATTTTGAAGACAATCTATATTGAAACAGCGAAAACTATATATATATATATATATATTCCATTTGTTAACGAGTTCTTATGCGTAATAACTCGTTTACAAATGGAAAATATTCAAAATTATACAACATAATTGCATTGAAGACGTTTTAACACAAATGTGTACTGCTTTAATTTTATTATGACCAAAAACTTAGTAATTAACCATAAATATATATATATATATATATATATATATATATATATATATATATATATATAAACAGGTAATATATTAAGAGATTTGTTTTTTTTACGGTTTATTAACTTTTATAGTTTATTTTAAAATATATTTTTTAGATTCAAACAATTCGGTGGAGATGAGAATGTTTTTCTGAAATATTTTCTACTAATTAATCATATTAGCACAAATGAATAGCAATTTTTTAAGCAAAGCCTACATGTGGCACAAGGCTGAAAATATGAAGCCCCTTCTGTGGATCGAACTTGCCACTGATTCGTATGGGTTCAATCGATAAAAGCTTTCTGATCATTACACCATGTCGGGTTGCCATGAGCGTGAGTGAATAGAAGGAATTCGGTGGAATCAGAACACGACTTTCTGATTTTCAGTTCCAAGACTTTATCCAGCACACCACACGTAGATCTACGTATACCGCACCCAAAAGTCCGAATCGTTGAGCCATCTGACCAGGCTCGACGCTGCCTAAGTTCGATGATCTAGGGGAATCGATGTTTCAATGTGATATGGCCGTAAAATGTTTATATATTGATAGAGGATAAATAATATTAAAAGAAAGAGAACTGCAAACTCTTGGTCTTCCTGATTTTTTTTTAAACTACAATGTTTACATTAAGTTTATAAGAATAATTTTTTCTGCCATTCTTTTAGAAGAGTTTTTGGAATTCTGCCAGGAGACACTGCAAAATATTAGCGCTGTCAGATTTATCACCCTTTTTATCTTACTCTTCTTCTTCCAAAATGAAGAGATGTCCAATATTTCAGAGGTTTAATAGAAGTTTATTTCAATATTGACCAGTGGGTGGGTGGGTGGGTGTTTGGGGGTGACATATTGAGAAACGAAAGAATAGAGAAAAAAGGTATCTTCTCTGCTTCTGTTACAAGCATGTAATTGCACAAGAGTATTGTGGAATGTGACTAGATTCAAGCGAAACCGAGGCTTGCGGTTGTATCACGTTGAAATGCCGGCTCTTGTATGAGCGCCGATATTAAGCAACATCGATGGATTGATTGATTTGTTTTTTTTTTCTGCGGCTTATCAAGTGTTTTCAGGTTATTTAATGCTATAAAATATTTTTAGATTGTAAGAATTCCTTGGAGAAAATAATGGTTTACTGATACAAGTTTTAGTATTTAACTCGTACCTGAAGGAAGAAACAACTGTCCATGCGTTTTCCATCAATATTTCTTCCCAAGTGAATATAAAGGAAACAAATTCCACTGCTAGGAATGTTGGGTCACTGTATCGGGCCAGGATGTTTTTCCCGCCTGAATCCACCCTGCATATATACAAATCAACCATTCGTCCGTGCATGGAGTACTGCTGCCATATATGGTCAAGTGCCCCCGCTGGTCACCTCGGTGTTCTTGACAGGCTCCAAAGGAGTATCAGTAATATGATCAGTAATATGATAGGTACCGAGTTGACTACAGCCACTTCCTCACCGACGGGATGTGGCTTCCCTTTGTCTGTTCTATAAATACTTTCATGGCTTCTGCTCCAAAGAACTTGTCACTGGTGCCTCTGCAACAGGTATTTACAACCAGACTGGCAACTGGGTCTCACCCATTCACAGTGAGATCAACCAAATGCAGACGACAATTCTACTCCTGCAGCTTCTTTCCTCGCACTTCCCGCCTGTGGAACACGCTTCCTTATTCTTCCTTTCCTGACGGCTACAACCTCCAGGAATCCAAATGCAAGGTCAATACTCATCTATTAACCACTTGACCCTAGTTCTTTCCTCACCACTCTGTATATCCTTTCTTTTCTCTCCACCTCTGCAACTGTCATCACACCTGTCTTCCCTCCCTTCTCTTGCTCCTTTCTAAATGGTTTGTTCTTCTCTTCACTCTCTTCTATCACGTGCTTATGTAGCCCCCTGCGCATCAGTGGCGTTACCGCCTTGCTCTGGGTGATATGATTAAAAAAAAATAAACAAACAAAAAAAAACATTATTCTTAAAGCCATTGGCACATTTAATAATTGTTGTATCGCAGAGATGACATTACGATACTTGATGAGGTGTACTAAAATATTTACAGCAAAATATCCATGCTGATGGATATTAATTACAAACACAGATAAGACAGAACATCAATAATTAGAAAGAGAAGGGAAGTTATGTTGATGGAGTCTCAGAGAGCACAGAGCGAAAATAACGGTCAATGACATTTCGAATTATGTAGACTCTCACTACGTTGGTAGAAGACTGGGGTAGATGTGACACAAAGCCAATTAACGTAGGTAAAACCGAACACCTTGGATAGAAAAAAATTGTGTACTTTTTACCAGGTAAGACTCTACACTTCGGAGGAACCGCGTCTGGATTCTCCTCACACTGAAAGCAGAGTCTCCAATAAATTGAACGACTGAAGCACGCAGTTGATCCACTCAAACTGTCAATGACAGTCCGTATTATTTGCGGCCTCTAAAAGGCGATCAGCATCCCGCGGTAGATGCTGCACAAGGCCGATTAATGTAGGAAAAATCAAGCACAGAACCTCGGAAAATTATTTTTTTGCCTTTTTACAGACAAGATTTTACACTTCGGCAGAGCCTCGTCAGAGTTACTCCAAGCCTGAAGGCAGATAGCCGAAAAAGCGAACGACTCACGCATGCTAGGAATATTGGTTCACTGTGTCGGCCAGGATGTTTTCCTCGCCTGAACCCATCCTGCATATATACAAATCAACTATTCGTCCGTGCATGGAGTACTGCTGCCATATATGGTCAAGTGCCCCCGCTGGTCACCTCGGTGTTCTTGACAGGCTCCAAAGGAGAATCAGTAATATGACAGCAAGACCTATTAATGACCTCCCCACTAGATGAGACGACTGAAGTAGATACGACACAAATAACGTGGTTAAAAAGAGCCTGTAATCTCGAACAAAAATTCTTGACTGCTTTTCTCCAGAGAAGATTGTGCCCTTCTGCGTAGCCGCATCTGGGTTACTCTTCGCCCGAAGGCAGAGAGCCGAATAAATTGGTCGTATGACGCATGCAGTCAAACCACCCAGAGGGACAATGAAAGCTCAAATTATTTACAGCCTTCCCACCTGGACAGAAGACAAAGGCAGATGCAGCACATGGCCAATTAAAATGAGAAAAAATGTGCACGTTAGCTCAGACAAAAATTATCGTCTACTTTTCCCAAGACGTGAACCTAGCCTTCGGTGGAGCCTCTTATGGGTTTCTCTCAGCCCGAACGCAGAATTTTCGACAAAGTGAACGACTGATGCTCGCTGTCGATCACCTTTGAGTGTCAATGACCGTCCAAATTATTTACGGCCTTCCCATGTTGTCCGTTGCCTTAGGTAAATGCAGAATAAGGCAAATTAAAATCGGTAAAACGGAGCAACTTGACTCAAACAAAAAATTTTGTTTGCTTTTCCTCATATGAGGACCTAGATTTTGGCAAATCCCCTTCTGGGTTATTCTTCACCAGAAACCAGAGAAGCCGAACAAGTGAACGAGTATCTCACATATTCGAACCACTCAGACCGTTAATGACAGCCCGAATTATCTACAGCCTCCTCGCGTGAGCAAAAGCGGAGGTAGGTACTGCACAAAGCCAATTAAAGTGGGAAAAAGCGAGGCCGTATCGGAAAAAAATTCTTCTCTGCTTTTCTTAGGACGAGACTTTACCCTTCAGAGGAGCCCTCTCTGTTTTTCTTCTCCGCCCAAAAGCAGAAATTCCGACAAAATGAAACCCAGATGTACGCTGTCGTTCCGTTTATACCCACAACAGGGCCCAAATAATTCACAGCCTTTCCACATGTACAAAATACCGAGGTAGACGCTGCGCAAGTCCAAATAAAGCTGGCCAAACCAAGTCCGTAAGCTCGGACAAAAAGTTGTCAGGTTTCCCAAGAAAAGACTTTATTTAAACTTCTATGGAGCATCGCCTTCTTCCCTCTCCGCCTGAAGGCAGGACGTCTAAAGTGCATAACCAATCCCATAGATTGTCAATGGCAGTACTAATTTTTTACAGTCTCCCCAGGTTAGCAGAGGCCTGAGGTAGGTGCAGAACAAGACCATTGGGTAAAACGTGGGTAAAACTGAGCCCGAAGGATCGGACAAATATCATTTTCTGCATTTCTCTTTAACAATACTCTACCCTATGGCGGAACATTGTCAGGGTTCCTCTCGACCAAAAAGTGAACGTCTGACGCACGCAGTCGATCTCATTAGACTGTCAATGACAGTCAGAATTATCAACGGCGTCCCCACACAAAAAGACGACTGAGGTAGAATGTCAAAAAACGTGTTTAAAAAGAGGCCATAGTTTCGAACAAAACATCTTGTCTGCTTTTCTCTAGACGGAAGCCATGTCTGTATTACCCTCCGCCCGAATGCAGAGAGCCCGACAAATTGATCGAAAGACGCATGCAGTCGAACCCCGCAGACTGACAATGACAGCTCAAATTATTTACAGCCTCCCCACCTGGACAGAAGTCTGAGATAGAAGCAGCACAAGGCCAATTAAAATGGTTAAAACTGGGACCCGTTACCTCTGACAAAAATTATCACCTGCTTTCCCTAGACGTGCTGTAGCTTTCGGCGGTTTCTTGTCTGCCCAAAGGCATAATGTTCGACTAAGTGAACGACTGATAAACGTTGTCAATTCTCTCAGAATTTCAATGACGGTCCAAATTATTTTACGTAAATAATTCGGACTGTCTTTGACATTATATATATTAGGTGTATTAAACATAAAATATAAAACCTTGTCTACTACTTTTCTGGGGGAATGTATAACAAATCATAAACAAAAGGGTTATCAATCGTCAGAAATTAATACTAGCATGACGACGCAAAATAGATATAATATTGTTTTGTGCATGTAATTTATCAAGTTTTTAACAGAAAAACTACTTTTGAATAATAATAAAAGTTTGTCACTTTTCAAAGATTTTGACCAAAAAATCTACGATATTAAATCATTCCGAAGCTTCTATCGGGATTAGAAATTGAAAACAAAATTTTACATACAAATAAAAAGAAATTATCATTTATTAGTTAAGTCTGTAATCACCATTGATTTAACAACTGTGTTACATACTTCTGCAAGCTTGCTTATAGCATTTTCGTAAAAACTTTAACTTTTTTTTATTTGAAGATGGTTGTAAATAATTTTTGACTAAATGGATAGAGTCATTTTTAATAATTCAAATCCTTTTGTAGAGACGGAAACAAATGAATAGCCAAAGGATCAAAATCAGGAGAGTACAGTGGATGCTGAATCGTTTTCCGTTTCGAATCTTTAAGCTTTTACAAGATCTGTTTTGTAAAATTCAGACTTGCGTTGTTGTAGTAAAAATGACCCCATTTCGATTTGCTAAATTTGGCTGACTTCTTTGAAGCCAAGTTTCTTCAAA
Source organism: Ascarosepion bandense (assembly GCA_037127315.1). Taxonomy (NCBI): domain Eukaryota; kingdom Metazoa; phylum Mollusca; class Cephalopoda; order Sepiida; family Sepiidae; genus Ascarosepion; species Ascarosepion bandense. The sequence goes on from JBBBDQ010001805.1 coordinate 398,395, forward strand.
TAGCAAAAGGCAGTTGAGATATATTTTTTCAAACTCGTCACAGTCTATTTCGTCAAAAATGTCCGGCTTATTTTCCACAGTGGCAGGCAGAGAGATTTTATTGACTTCGAAAGATCGCCCGAAGAGTGATTGATCATTTAAGTAAACATCACCCTGACAAAAATCTGCTAAACTACTTTTGGACCGTCTGAATTGGAATAGAACCATCCAAATAAAGCTTATGAATGTTATTTTTATGTCGCGATTTCAACGTTAACCCCTTTCCGAAATTCATAATATGAGAAAACACTACTTTTCATTTAGTATCATTAAAACTTTCATTTGTAGAATTAAGGTCAAAATACATCAAGGCCTGACTTGCAACTGAAGGATGCAAGCTTTCAATCTCCAATACGCTAGAATTCAGCACCAAAACAACACAATTCCAAATTAAGGTCATTTTATATTAATAACGTCTTTGGCTATATCGTTTTGAAAACAACGGTCCCCGTCCGATCAGAGAAGTTAAGCAACATCGAGCTTAGTCAGTACTTAAATGGGTGACCATTTGGGAATACCAGGTGCTGTAAACGTAAGGGCCAATAATGATCCAGGGGTCCTCCGGGTTTGGGGGTTGTGTGCAGGGCTGACAACCCTGCCCCGAAAAAACAGTTTGTTACAGAAACAGCAACAAAAAGTTGCTGCCCTGATGCGCCATCTGGGTGTGATGGATAAATGACGACGATGATGACGATGATGATGATACCCGAACTTTTGCAAACATTATCGACAAAAATATAATTTATATGATGTAAATGCATTCCTATACGTTTCTGAATACGAGTATAGCAATCATGAAGAGAAAAAGATTATCAATATTCAGAAATTAATTTACATTATTCGGACTATTTTCCTCATCTTTATTGCGATTTGTACGACGTTTCGGCCGTTGTACGCTCGGCCTTCTTCAGGAAATTCTGCTAGGAATTTCGAAACTTTTATTACAATCACTGGGATATATGAACACCATTCTTTGCGGAATAGTGCCTCTTTTGGTAGTCATGAGTTTTCTCTCCCTAATTCTGTCAGTTACTTGTTCATCACTGCTGTAGCCTGGTATTGAACTCGCAATTCTTTGGGTCAAGCCACCGAAACTGAGCAACGTTTTATCCACTCGGCCATGTTTCCTTAAGTTCCTTATAAAGCTGATGTTAAGTAACCCTTTTTTTACCAGAGTTTATATTGCAATTTTTTGATGTTAATAGTTTTCTCTAGTATTTATTTTTTACCGGAGCTCATATTGTAATTTTTGACACTAACGATTTTCACTGGCACTCCGTATCACTGGATCCCATATTGTGTTCATCTCTCTGCTCGTTCGGCTTAGGAGATTTTTGAAGCCTAACATATGTGCCTATTCCTTAATTTTACGTAGTTTCCAGTGGCGTTTTCTATCTATTATTTCAGCTTCATCTCATAGTAAATTTTAATACCTCAACGATAATGTAAATACTGTAAATACTACCACATTCTCAGAAATATAGACAAATAATCCAACAATTATTAACAAAATAAGAGAATTATATTCGACTGATTACGACCGTATCTGTAAGAAATCTGCCAAGACTGGCAAAGTAAACCTGGTTGCTGCACTTCAGAATTTCAATCTCTAATAAATTGGAGTTAGAAATGAATAGTAAATTTTAATACCTCAAAAATGAAGCTGATTTCCTTTAACCACAATAGAGAATCATTCTTTCTTACCATTAGTCTTTCCCGCCTGTTATCATAATGTAGTATGCTAGTCTGCTAGAGAGAAACGCACTCCGTCTCATTGGCTTCACTCTCCCAAACGACCTTATGTAGCATGACTACATCGAATCCATAGTTGCGTCTACTGCTAGGAAGTTTCAGTAACTGTGTCGGACAAAGAAGCTTTTCTTGTCAGAATCCATTTTGCACATTTATAAATCTAATATACACCTGTGCATCGAATATTGTAGCCAAATCTGGTTGGGTGCTACTGCTATTTTTCTGGATTTTCTCGACAAAATCCATATAAGGATGTGCAATACAATAGATCCTGAAGCACGTCTTCAGAATATAAACAAACGTGTGCGGCAAAAAGATGACGCAATCGAAAAAATTCAGCCAATATAAGAGAGAGAGAGAGAGAGAGAGAGAGAGAGAGAGAGAGAGAGAGAGAGAGAGAGAAGATGACGAGAGCGACCAAAAGACCATCCGGCCCATCAACTGCCCTCGTATACATATGCGCAGCTTCCCAGATCACCACCCACTCCAAACCACTGTCACCGAGAAAGAAAAATAAAAATATAATTGTATAATTTTATATATCCGTGTCCTTATTTAACAGTGAAGACGTTATTCATTATATACTCGAAGAGTAGTATGTAACAGATGAACAAAAGACTTGAGCCAGGAGAGATCTACTTCCGCTGATATTTAGGGTAGAAAAAATTGAACATGTGACCAACAAGAAAGTTTATATGATTTTTTTCTAGAAACCCAAAATTTTATTACCCATAAGTTTCTTTCAGATTCCTTACTTTTCTCCACACATGTAGAAATCAAAGATCTGTCATATAATTACTTCAAATCTGCTAACCTCGACAGAATGATGAGTAAATGTTTAGGAAATGACTTCACTTGATTTAAAGAGAATACGTTTGTGTCTCAGTAGATTTACTTAGAAAGCTCCGTAAAAAAGTGAAAATTACTTTAGTAGCAAGTCTCACAATGGCAGACAAATTGCTCCTATTAATTTCTCTATACAGATATCTGTGCAATTTATTTGCAAAAATGATGCCAGACGTCATTTTAAAAATATATATTTTTTCACGAGATAATGGACGTCGCATATTTATTGAACAATAATATAGTTTCTGGAATTTTACTTGATCGTTCTGAATGGTAAAAGAAGCGTTCGAAATATTTCAATCTTCTTATTTAGGTGGTTTTCAATTTCTCAGCATTCCAGTCGACGTTTCAAGTGATTAAAATCATGAAATAATTCATCATTTTTGTCATCAGCTGAGACTGCATATTTTCGCTCTAGACTATTAATGAATGAAACATATTAGAAAAGGCTATTCCACAGAAAAAAACCCGGTTGTATTTCTTTTATAAATAACAAGCAGTATAGCCCGGCGTTTCTCGGGTGTAATGAAAGCATTAAAACTAACCCATGGTTCTGGAGCTCACACTCAGCCTAAAGAATATTTTTGTGAAGTTTGGTGAGAATCGGATAAATATTATGGATTTGTATAAATGACATACAAACAGATAAACAGACACACAAACACAAACATCTTGCTTTTATATATATATATATATATATATATATATTTATATATATATTACCGATTTTCTGCACTATTGTAAGAACTGCAATCTTGAAACTTCTGAATATCGTTTCTTATGTCTTTATCAATGAGTGTATCAAATTTGATTAAAATCGAACCACTCCTTCTATAACCCGATTTTTTCAAGTATTGATTTTCGATATTAATCGGGGGTACGTCGACACAAACTCTAGCTAAGAACACTCGCAGACGCTTATAGTATAACTGTGTAAATTTTGAAGAAAATCGGTTCAGGCGTTTCGGAGTCTATAGGTAACGGACACACACACACAGACACACACACAGACAAAGTTTCATCTATAAAAATGTTTAGGTAGATATTATATATAATTTTTAAACTTCGGAATGATTTTCAATGATAAACAATTTTAAATATTATTTTATTTAAATTGCTTAAAAATCAACGTAAAATATATTTGTACTTTTACTATGGTCTGAATATTGTTTCAAGGTTAATACAAAGAAACAGTAAAATAAGTATTTAAATTAAATGAGAAGTGAGCTTGAGTGCTTTTTTGTATTATTGTTAACCCAGTAAAAATATCAAGAGCCACTCAAACTAGATCTTTTGTATGAGTTTAAGTTATGCTGCAAAGTAAAGAATATGTGTGTTATATACAGCTAGCGCTCTGGATCTCGACGATCAACGATAAAGATTGTCTTGAAATATAAAGAAGAACAAGACCACAAATATATAAAAGTATTTTTCTTCGGCTGTGACGGTTGTATGGACGAGAAATATAGCCAGAGAGATTCACGCACATACGAGGAAGCTGCCCGGTATCTTTGACTTGCGGGAGATGTGTTCTCTTCTTATCTCTTTTCTGCGTTCTCTCGATGTTCACATTTCGGCCAGAAAAAATCATATAACTGAAAATATTCACTAATTTTTGCCTTCTCGGGCTTTTGCTTAATTGTGTCATCCTCGGCCAGGCATACCTGCCAATACCTTTTGCTGAGTATTGATTTGAAACCCACTGTTTTGATGTTAATCACACTTTTATTGGTCGCTGTTTATATTTTCTGCCTTTGAATTTGATCATACTTTTTTCTGTCACTGCCTTTGATGAAACAGAAACATATTACATGTAAGATAGATGAAGTTGAAGTGAGACATGAAGAAGTTATTATTGCAGTGTTTGGGACGGATCCGCTCGGAAAACTGTCCATACAGTATTTATTCTTAGAAGGAACATATCCAAGTGGAACATTCTTCTTACCAACAGAACATGAAGTGAATGAAAATTATTCATCAAAGTGAACTTTGCATGGCGTACCTTTGTTGTAAATCTCGTAAATGATAGAATAAATGATTGTAGTCAGAATTTTTTTTTCGTTTTCTTGATTGCGTCATGATTTAGTGGTATATCAATTTTTTATGTGAATCATTTAATGAGAATTTTTAGTTTCTTGGGAGCAATAGTAATGTCTTTAACTAAAAACGTATTTATTGTAACATATTTTGGTACAAAATGTATTAGAGGTAATTTTATTTTTTTACAAATTGTATTGCTACTATATTTTTCTTACAAAAATGTATTGATAATTTTATTTTCTTTCAAATTGTATTGCTGATATTTTTTCTTATAAAAATGCATTGTTGGTATTTTCTTTTAATTACAACGATGTAAATATTCTTTATAACTTTCGTTCTATGAAAATCTCAGTACTTTTACTATAATATTCTTGATGCTTTCATAATGTTTTAACACCAGTTTAAGGATTAACTATTTTCCAATAACTGGGACCCTAATAGGTGCTATTAAATGGGTCATAGTGGACTTCAAAACAACAGCAATTATGAAGTGGCTCAGTGCTTAAGTCACTGATGCCTTCTCAACAGGTGTTTACTCGTGCAACCAGACTGGCAACTGGGTCCCACCCATTCACAGTCAGGTTAGCCAAATGCAGACGACAATTCTACTCCTGCAGCTTCCTCTCTCGTACTTCCCGCCTGTGGAACTCTCTCCAGTATTCTTGCTTTCCAGAAATTTAAATGCAAAGTCAATACTCATCTACTAACCACTGGACTCAAGCTCTCTCCCCTCCCCTGTATAACCTTCCCTTTCTCTCCACCTATGTATCTGTCATCGCACCTGCTTTCTCAGCTTTCTGTTGTTCCTTTCTAACTAGTTTGTACTCCTCACTCTTTTCTAATTAATCTTTTTACATTTATGTAGCCCCCTGCACATCAGTGGCGCTTCCGCCTTGCTCGGGGTGAAATGATTAAAAATAAAGAATAAAAAAATGACCTTCCGATCAGATGCTTTGCTGCTGGATATATATATATTAAGAATTATCAGTAAATAAAACAGCGTTATTAGTAAAATTTTATTTATTTTCTTATTAGATCATGTTATTTCCGTAATGGCAATTATGTGTAGAAAATTATATCGCTTAAATATCCATCAAGACTTCGGCCGCACACCTCTACATGGCGATAAGAATTTTTGATGATGCCTCTGCATAATTTCCCCACAATCACACTAATAAATCTTATAATCTTCTCCTTCAGCTGCTGAGTTGTTGTTGGCTTGTTGGCATAGATCTTACTTTTGAAAATGACCCTAAAAGAAGAAATCTAAAGGCGTCATGTTGCACTATTGTGGGGGCCCATTGACATAACTGTTTCGAGAGATGATGTAACCTGGGAACTTTTTATTCAATAAAGCCATTGTTGCATTGGCTGTGTGTCATGTTGCGCTGTCCTTTTAGAATGACAAAATTCTGACATTCATAACATTAAATTCAGGTCATAAAAATTGATCATCATGGCACAGTATCGTTCGCCTGTCATTGTAACAGAATTCCCGGCATCGTTTTCAATGAATTTTTTTTTTATAATCGTGTCGCCCCAAGCAAGGCATTTTACTGCCACTATTGTGTAGGGGGTTACATAAGAGGAATGTTGAGAAGTGAGAGGTTGCAGGAGGTGTCAGGAAGAGAATAGGAGAGGGAAGAGAGTACTGATGAGAGTGGGGTGGACGTAGAAAAGCATGAGAGAGAGAATATAAGTTAGTGAAACAGGAGATGACTATTGACTTTACATATAAATTCTTGGAGATTGTAACTGTCAGGAAAGCAAGTATGCGGATGAGAATTCAACTGGCGGGAATTGCGAGCAAAGAAGCTTCTGGAGTAGAATTTGCGTTTACAATTTATTGGTTTCACAGTAAAAGGGTGGGACATAGTTGCTAATCTTGTGGCTCGAGAAAATTCGCATATAGTGGGTACCAGTGAGCTAAGTTCATTGAAGCAAAAGTCGTGAAATTATTTGAAGAAGAAACACAGGAAAGCCACACTGCGTCGGTGAGAAAGCGACAATGATTTCGCTAGCAAAAATGCACATCAAACATTAACCTTCTGTTGATACAATGGCTTTTCAACAACCAGCCTTGGATTTTCGTCAGACCAAATACGACTTCTGCTTATTAACGAATCCATCCAGATCAAAATGTATATTGTTTGCGAAAAATCATCATTATTTAAGAAAAAGAAAATTATTACCAGCAAGACATTTTTGGAAAGAAAAAAACAATTACCGACAAGACATTTATGGAAAAAAAATATTACCAGCAATACATTTTTGGAAACTAAAAGTATTACAAGCAAGACATTTTTTGAAAAAATATGTGCAGCAAGACATTTTTGGAAACAAAAATATTTCCATCAATACATTTGACTCTCAATAAAAACTAATTTAGAAAAATACGTCAAAGGAAGCTGATCTACCCAATTATTTCTGACAAAGAAAATTTAATCTATTTATACAAATCTACTGTAAAAATCTAGTCGGTATTAAACATCCCATTGAGGTAGATAGACCCTAAAACAAAACAAATGAAACCTTTCCCTGTGGTATTTACGCGTAACTTAATATAAAAAACCCAACTTGAATTGGATCTCTAGTCTCCGTTTAACACTTTCCAGCTATTATCCATTGCATCATTGCTTTTACCACCTGGTATTCTCAAACCATCACTTATGTAGGTACTCACCAGTGTCGACATTATTTATTTTCAGTGATCATATATATTTTTTATATTCGTGATCGGGAATGTATAATCTATAATAATATGAAAAAATATGTAGAAAACAATTATTTCTGGTCATAGTGTCTTTTATCGAATTCCACTTGCCATAAAAAAAAAAAATTATTAGGAATTTTACTACTTGCGTTCATCTTGACACTTTTCCAGCGTTTGCAGTCTTTTCAAAATTCTTATTCATATATCGTCTTTTTTCCTTTCCCACCATCTTTTTTCTCTTCTGAGTCCCTCATTTCTATTTTCAATTCTCTTATTTCTCCCCGTCTTCAATCTCATAAGAACAACAACCGATCGGCTTTCTGAAGATATTTCTCCGCAAAACCAGTCAGAAAATCGATATCACTTTCCTCATGCGAACACGATAACCAGCCAACCAAGACAAACTCCTTGGCATAACATCCCGACGCCCACACCACGCTACCTTTTCTACGCCGCCTGCGAACATTTCGCCGATTGTAATCCACATGTCATAAATCATTGGTGAAAGGTCCGTGGGCTTCGAAGATAACGGCCGTAATTCCCTGGCAACAAAGCCTTACATCTTAGGCGCAAAGGTTTCCTAAGGTCGAAAGGTCATCGCTTGACCATATGCACTGACCGCTCAGTGGCCGCAGAAATCATGACGGATTGAGTTACTGTGCTGGACAACTGAACAAGAAGAGGCGAATGCGAAAAACATCTGTCAGCGCTTGTACGAACGTAGGGACCGGTCCGGTTAATAGTCAAGGTATTTGCTTGGATTATGCCGGATACGTCAAGTGGAAAGCTTTGCATGATAAGTCGGTCCTAATATCGGCTCGTTACGATATCGGCAAGAGAAATACTGCAAAGAGGTTGTATTTTTTAATGAACGAAAGAGGAAGATATAAATCTAAATTAGAGAGAAAAAAAAAGAAGTCTTCTTAGAAATATTTACTTATTTCCATGTATTTTATTTTGTTTGAATTTATTTTATTTTATTTTGTTTTATTTATTTCCACTGGCCATATTTATTCTTAAGAAGTACGACCACAATAACCGAAGTTAAGCAACGTTGAGCCTGGTCAGTACCAAAATAGTTAACCGCTTAAGAATACAAGGTGTTGTAAGCTTGGATGTGCGTGTGTTTCTTATAACGCTACAAACGATTATAATATGCCACAACAGACTCCAAGTTTAACGAATATTTTATCAAAATTCTCTCGGAATTGGGGCTCCTTGCTTAAGGCTCCTCGCTGAAACAAGACGTGAGAAAATGTCGAGTTTAACGTAGATAACCTGACTACGAACAATCAGGACAAACGTCAAAATGAACCCAGCTTAAGCAGTCACAGGATCAAGCACTTTTCGTTGTCCATTTTTCCTGAGCCGAACCTTTGTCCGTAGACAATTTGCTCTAAAATAATTAGAATCAGCAAGTTCAGAACGTTAATTGCATGTGATTTCGTCTATGTATTTTCCTCCGCATCGTGACAGAAGTTAATCGGAGAACTTTCCGTGCACTCGGACCAAAGGTCAATGTTTACACATCCCATGCAGCCCCAAGATCGGGTATTGTCTATTTTTCTTATCTAAGTTTCCGTCCATACACAGAGACACAACGGATTCGTACTCCGTCCGACGACAGAGAGATTGTCATTTCTGAGAATACAGGAGAATTAGTTAAAGACTCTCCAGTGAAGAGGTAAGGTGAACTGATCCTTTTCTCAAAATCGTTAGCAATGGATTGTATATCTTCTTTTTGTGCCTTGTCCCTTCAGGATGTAGGCGATCATGGCTTTCCACGTCTCCTTATCTCTGGTGGCTCTTAGCAAGCTTTCTCCTGTTACACCACGCAACCCCTGTTCTGTCATCCAGCTGCTCAGGCCCTTCAAATATGTCATCCGCTGCTTTCTTCTGTCTATTTTTCCCTCTATCTGGCCTGTCAATATCAGGTTCTCCAAGCTCTCTTTCCTCGTTGCATGTCCCAGGAACTTTAGTTTCTCTTCCTGATGCTCGCTATTAATTTTCTTTTTGTTACCATTCTTTCCAAAACCTCATCATTGCTCCAATGCACGGTCCATGATATTTGCAGTATCCTTCTGTATAACCACATTTCAGCTGCTTGAAGTTTTTCCTTCATTTTCTATGATATTGTCCAACATTCACTGCCATGTTGAAAAACTGACATCACATAACAATCTAGTACTCTCTTCTGTATTTCTAGTGAAAGTTTGCTGTGTCTTAGTACTTTATTGACCTTCTTGAACGCCTCCCTCGCCAATTCGCCTTCGGATCTCTGTGTTGCACTTTCCATCTCCTGCTAGAACGCTTCGTATGTATTTATATTTTTGTACTTGCTTGATTCTAGTATCCCCCACATTTAAATGGTAGTTTAGGTTGCTCTTTTTGCTCATGGCCATGCATTCAGTTTTCTTGCGGTTTATTTGTAGTCCTTTTTACATGTGTTCCAAATGGTATGGGGCGAATCTCATTTGCAATAGACGTACAAAGCAAGAAGTCTTTTATGAGAGTGAAATCCTTCATCATTTCTGCTGAACATTCAGTTTATGAAAATTACAGAACATTATTAACTCTTCAATTATCTGTTAGAAATAGTGATTTTCTAAGCAGAGAAAGTATTTATTGACTCAGTGAGGATCTAACTTAATACACATATGTAATTGCTTTAGCGAGACAAGTTTGCTAACCATTAGACCATTCCGAAATAGCCTAGGGCTGCTTAGATACAGGTCAGATAAGAAATTACCTGCAAGGCTCTGGTCGCCTAGCTTTTTAGAATTGGTGGGTTTTTTAAGCGTAGCTTAGATCTAGTACAACGTCAGAAGTATGGGCACTCAGTGAGGATTGAACTCTCTATCCTGTTGTAATTGATATAAGGAGACAAAATAGGAAAATGTTAAAACACGTCGAAGCTAAAAAAATGTTATTTAGTAAGCGTAGCTTAAATATGTAACAAGTCAAAAAACATAGAGCACCCAGTGAGTATTGACCTCACTACTCAGTCATAACTGATCAAGCGAGAAAAGCTTAATAGCCATTATATCATGTGCCCAACAATTATTTAATTAGTGTAGCTTACAAGTGGCACAATGCCAGTGATGATCAAACTCACAATTCAGTTGGAATTTATCTAGTGAGAGAAATTTGCTAGCCACTACACCATGATGATTTGTGCCTGGCCTGCTTAGAGAGTGGTCAGATAACAGAATAGCTGCAAATCTCTGGAAATGCAGCAATAAGTTGTGTTATCATCCGCATAGATATTTACCTACGAACTAAGATCGTTCTTTGCTAGTTGCGTCTACTGCTAGGAAGGTTGGGTCACTGTGTCGGGCCAGAAAGTTTTTCTCGCCAAAATCCATCAGGCACAGTTATAAATTTGATATTCGCAAGTTCGTTGATTACTGTTTCTATATCCGGTCGGTTGCCCCGGCTATTCACCTCGAGATTCTCGACAATATCCAAAGAAGGATCTGCAATGTAATTGATCCTCTCTTGGTTTCTCGACTTCAGTCATTTTCTCAGTGACGTGGCCTGCCCCACATTTTCATGACAACTGCTTTGACAATTTTTTTCTGGTGAGCCGACCACATGACATTCTGTGCCCTACTTGATTGGCATCAAGGTTCCAACCATTCCCTTTGAAATAGTTTCTCGACTTCAGTCATTTTCTCAGTGACGTGGCCTGCCCCACATTTTCATGACAACTGCTTTGACAATTTTTTTCTGGTGAGCCGACCACATGACATACTGTGCCCTACTTGATTGGCATCAAGGTTCCAACCATTCCCTTTGAAATAGTTTCTCGACTTCAGTCATTTTTTCAGTGACGTGGCCTGCCCCACATTTTCATGACAACTGCTTTGACAATTTTTTCTTGGTGAGCCGACCACATGACATTCTGTGCCCTACTTGATTGGCATCAAGGTTCCAACCATTCCCTTTGAAATAGTTTCTCGACTTCAGTCATTTTCTCAGTGACGTGGCCTGCCCCACATTTTCATGACAACTGCTTTGACAATTTTTTTCTTGGTGAGCCGACCACAGATTATTACCAGCTCCTACTTGATTGGCATCAAGGTTCCAACCATTCCCTTTGAAATAGTTTCTCGACTTCAGTCATTTTCTCAGTGACGTGGCCTGCCCCACATTTTCATGACAACTGCTTTGACAATTTTTTCTTGGTGAGCCGACCACATGACATACTGTGCCCTACTTGATTGGCATCAAGGTTCAACCATTCCCTTTGAAATAGTTTCTCGACTTCAGTCATTTTTCAGTGACGTGGCCTGCCCCACATTTTCATGACAACTGCTTTGACAATTTTTCTTGGTGAGCCGACCACATGACATTCTGTGCCCCACTTGATTGGCATCAAGGTTCCAACCATTCCCTTTGAAATAGTTTTTCGACTTCAGTCATTTTCTCAGTGACGTGGCCTGCCCCACATTTTCATGACAACTGCTTTGACAATTTTTTCTTGGTGAGCCGACCACATGACATACTGTGCCCTACTTGATTGGCATCAAGGTTCCAACCATTCCCTTTGAAATAGTTTCTCGACTTCAGTCATTTTATCAGTGACGTGGCCTGCCCTACATTTTCATGACAACTGCTTTGACAATTTTTTCTTGGTGAGCCGACCACATGACATTCTGTGCCCTACTTGATTGGCATCAAGGTTCCAACCATTCCCTTGAAATAGTTTCTCGACTTCAGTCATTTTCTCAGTGACGTGGCCTGCCCCACATTTTCATGACAACTGCTTTGACAATTTTTTCTTGGTGAGCCGACCACATGACATACTGTGCCCTACTTGATTGGCATCAAGGTTCCAACCATTCCCTTTGAAATAGTTTCTCGACTTCAGCCTTCATTTTCAGTGACGTGGCCTGCCCCACATTTTCATGACAACTGCTTTGACAATTTTTTTCTTGGTGAGCCGACCACATGACATACTGTGCCCTACTTGATTGGCATCAAGGTTCCAACCATTCCCTTGAAATAGTTTCTCGACTTCAGTCATTTCAGTGACGTGGCCTGCCCCACATTTTCATGACAACTGCTTTGACAATTTTTTCTTGGTGAGCCGACCACATGACATACTGTGCCCTACTTGATTGGCATCAAGGTTCCAACCATTCCCTTTGAAATAGTTTCTCGACTTCAGTCATTTTCTCAGTGACGTGGCCTGCCCCACATTTTCATGACAACTGCTTTGACAATTTTTTCTTGGTGAGCCGACCACATGACTTTCTGTGCCCTACTAGATTGGATTCAAGGTTCCAACCATTCCCTTTGAAATAGTTAAATACAACCGTCAGTTATACTCGAATAGTCTCTTTTCTCGCATTTCATGCTTGTGAAACTCCCTTTCGTTTACCTGCTTCTCCGAGAGCTACAATCTTCAAAAATGTAAATATCACGTCAAATTCCATCTATTATCTCCTTGAATACCATTCATATTTTATCATTTTTCGACGCCCACTTAAGCAGTTTTTTCTCGATGTAACTTCCTGCGTACTAGTGGCCATCCCGTCTTGTTTGTTGCGAAGTGATCAAACAAATGATCATTGATATACAGCAGTGCTTATTAGTGAGTTTTGTTTGACACGCGAATGGAAGCAGAATCTGTCATATTAAGAATCAGAATCAAAGGCAGCGTGATTGTCTCTGAAAAATTTCGCGCTTTATTTGTATATTGATAATCAACATCAGTACTATCCACAAAGTATACATGCTTTTTCGTATGATTGCCAGAATATGTTTACCACACCAACCATGTGCATGCATTTTGTGACCGACAATTGAGGCACCATATGGTACGCGATAGGATCTTAATTTAATTTCCTTTCTTTATAAAATCCACAATACAAGACTTGTTTCATCTATAGGATACAAATCCTATACCATCCAACAGTTAACTAAAAAAAAAAGATGTAAAATTACACACGCAAAAAAGTATCAAAACGCTTAAAATATTTTGGAAAAAGCCAGACTAAGGGAAATTTCACAAGTCAGTGTGAAAACTAAGAATCTGGATGCTGACAGGATAGGAAACAGCAAATTGATCTATGACGCCAGTCAATTTTTTTCACACTTAGAAAACGAAAATGCAATTTGGAGCCTGTCACATGATGAGATTCACTAATTAAGGACATCCCCTGACCGGTCAAAATCAGTCAAAAAGGGAGCCGCATATGAAAAATCTCGTCACAATGTAAGGAAAAAACTTTTTTTTTGTTTTCACTCCACGTCGCCAAAGAAAACAACAATGACAACAGGACATGTTTAACTGACTCCAAAGACTAAAGACCACTCAGCACAATTTCTTTATTTCTTTCACTTTCTTTCGCACCCTGTCGCCAACCTACCAAAAAAGGAAAAGAAACATAAGATTTTACATTCTGCTACCATCAATTATAAATTCTGGACAATTTGTGACAATATCTGCCACGGGTATACTTTCTTTTCTTTGGTTTAATACGGCAGAGAGAGAAATTAATATTAGTGGTATTATTACTTATGCTTTATGGCAAAATGCAATGTGAGCTTATGTAAAAAACTATTTTAATACTGTCCAGTACTTGTAAAATATGGGGAATAGAAAAATTAACTATTTTAATGCTATTATGTATTTGTCAAATCCGGAGAATATAATAATTAAGTATTTTTGGGAAAGAAAAAGGAAAAATAAAATGTTTCTTCTTTCGTGTTCGAAGCGGATACTTTTTGGTAAAGCTAAAATTTTTGTAGCCAAAACAAAATGTCAGGATTGGTTTGATGGGGTCATGCTGGGCTAAAGTCCTTCAACAGATGTTTCCTGAGAACAGAAATTTGTGGGAAATTGGAAATTCTGAATATGATGTGAGCTGGCGATATCTAATTCGTCGAGTTACCCGCCTCCGCAAATCGAGTGGGCGGAAAATAATTTCATTGGCCAAAGGCTTTAAGTCGGCCAAATCCCCTGAGAGGATTGGGGATGGTTATAAAAATCCGGACTCGGTGAGTTTTGTAGTTTTTTTTCAGTAGCTGTGAGAAGCAGTGATTTGTTCTCAGAGTTGAGTATCTATCAGTCGATATTAATGACTGTGGAAAAATGTTCCCAACAGGGGAGCCATGAACCACGGATGGTCACCTACCATAGAACTTATGGCTAAAGAGTTAATATCGAATGAAGCCTGCCGCCGATTAACTTAAAGACTTAATGTTGAATAATGCGCCTCCGATAGGAATCCCGAAAAAACGTTATTGTTTTAAAACTTATCTGGGAGAATTAAAATTTCTGATTATTCTCGACAAGAAGCCCTCACTGTTATGAAAATATTTTTTATCAGTTAAGCCGGGAGCGAGCTTCCAGACGACAAGAAAACCAAACCCACATCGCCGCCGCCATCGCCGCCATTGACTGCCTCTGATTCGGCAAATCCCATCAAGTTCCGACAAGAACGCGAAAGAACTTTGTGATTTATTTTTAACGTCACCTAGAAAACCGACAGCTCCAAGTTTAGAGAACACGGAAAAGAACTTAGTGAAAATTTAACGAAACTTAGAAAAGACATTTTTATTTAAGGATTGAAAGGTCTGAGATGTTAAACTAACACACACACACACACACACACACACACACTCTCTCTCTCTCTCTCTCTCTCTCTCTCTCTGTTGCAAACCGGCATTCTGACAAGAGTATTATCATTCTGACAACTGTACTGTGTGCTCCTGTGACAAAAAAAGAAACACTGTTTTTTATATATATATATATATAAAGATATTCTTCGTAACCCTCCAGGCGTGTTCGACCTTGTTCATTTATTTTAATAATTTTTTTTTTTTTTAGTGCCGTATTTATTTTTTTAACCACAAGTGTGCACCAGTGTCCGGACTGGTTCTAAAAGGCGACTACTAAAATTGCACGACGATCAATTCACAACGTGGGACAGTGGCGCGTTGTTGCAATAGACGTGTTGTAAACCAGCTTTTGTGACGACATCATCGGACGAGATCATCACGACCAGCAACAGCGACCGAACCAACCGGCCAGGCGGCTGGCAGTGTCACAACTCGGCTCGTCACGACCGTTGACAAGACCAAGCGCCACAATTAACGAGCCAGCCCGTGCATAAGGCGTTACAACTTAGCTGCTTACTACTATTTCTCTTGAACATTGAACCACGTGCATTTTTCTATTGGAACATTGAACTTATACAAATTAATTAACTACATGCATTTTCTATTCAAGTATTTTACCTCTTACAACTTTTATATTTATTTTTATTAATAAAATTACACTTATTTACAAACAAAACACTTTCAATTTTTCAACCATTCATTCAACCTTCTGATATTTTAAATTCTAGGGGATTCAGTGGTGTTTGGCACAAGGCCAATTTGACAAGCATCACAGAGGCCCCTAACCATCTTGTTTTAAAGCTTTTCGGCTTGTTAGAAATCCTTTTCTTCGGTTCAACATAGTGATCATTCGAATCCCTCGAATTATTGCCCAGTTAGTAATTTAAATTCAAGACCAAGACGAAAATTAGGAGATTGGAGGTAATTGTCATTACTGGGTATGACGATAGATTACATTCGGCAGCAAGAGATCTGATCAAAAGATTCTAGGGTTTTTTTTTTTTGAGCGTGAAAGAAACTTCTAATTGTTAGTCCTGGGTAAATGGATAAATTACTTTCGGCAACAGGGCCTCTGATCATGAGACTGGAGGTTTTTTAGGAGCGTGAAAGATCCTTCTAATTTTTAGTCCAGGGTATAACGCTAAATTACATTCGGCAGCAAAACTTCTGATCAGGAAACTGAAGTTCTGAGAAGCGTAAAAATACCTTCTTATTGTTAGTTCTGGGTAAAACGATAAATTACTTTCGGTAACAAGGACTCTGATCATGAGACTGGAGGTTTTGAGGAGCGTGAAAGAACCTTCTAATTGTTAGTCTTAGTGATAACGTTAAATTACATTCGGCAGCAAGGCCGCTGATCAGGAGATTGTAGGTTTTCTAGGAGCGTGAAAAAACTTTCTAATTGTTAGTCCTGGCTGAAACGATAAATTACTTTCGGTAACAAGGCCTCTGATCAAGAGACTGAAGATTTTGAGGATCGTGAAAGAACCTTCACATTTTTATTCTTGGGTATAACGATAAAATACTTTCGGCAGCAAGACCTCTGGTCAGGGGACTGGATGTTTTGAAGAGGATGAAAAAACTTTCTAATTGTTAGTCCTGGGTATGAATATAAGTATATCCGGCAACAAGTCATCTGATCAAGATCTTGGAGATTTTGAGTAGCTTAGAAACACCTTCTGATTGTTATTTCCGGGTATTCATGATAAATTATATTCGGCAGCAGGACTTCTGATCGGGATATTGTAGGTTTTGAGAAGAGTGGAATAACGTCATAATTGTTGTTATTCTTAGATCCTCTCTGACCCGAGACCTAGCATGGGAAAATAATGAAATCCCTGAAACGAAGACAAAACACAATGAAAATGTAACAATACCAGTTATACATTTTTATATATAGAAGATGACCAAGAATACATATTTATAGTAAATTAATAATTCACATAAATCTGTTTAAGATACTACCAACCTACCATTTTGCAAGACACTTTCATGACATTAATTCATATCATATTATTTCTTAAATCAAATTGTATTTTAAGATATAGCGTCAAGAACTACAATTTAAAACGCACATACCATCGCTGAGTATCATCTATCATGTATTCAATTGTGAAAGCAGAATAACTTATATAATATTTTATTAATTCAACGCTCCCAAGCAAATAAAAGTTTGGCATTAAATGAGGTATCATAAAGTTGATATGTTGTTAAACAAATCATTCAATTCAAACTTTGCGTAAGATTTTATAAAATGAAATTCACATATTTTATTCAGTGCTAATCCAATGCATTGTGCATTGTGGTGCAATAGATATCAACTCGGAACGAGAAATCGAAGAGCCGAACTTGAATTCCAGATGAATTCCTTGCATTCACTTACGCACAAATACCCTTGATAAAAGTATCAATCCGTCTCTTGCCTCAAGTTATGGGTTAAATAACAGGACAGGTTGGGTTCTATAGCCTTAGCTAGCAACCAGTCTAGCGCAGAAAAAATTAGCAACCTACTGCGAGATAATCTTCTGCCCAGAAATTCATGTCTGTTTCGAGACATGATCGCCTAAGCGTGTACCACGTATGTCACTTAACTGAATCCAATGCAAATATCAACCATCTTTCCAGACAAAGGGTTTTGAAGTGATGTAGGAGAAATAAGTAGGAACTGACAATTATGTTAATCTTACGAATGCTTCAGATTGTAAACTTCTGCCAATATATCCAAGCGGATGACTGTACTAAAAACAAGCATTTATTTTTAATATTAATGCGTGAAAATGTTAGTAATACATTTATATTTATGAAAGGCAAGATGTTTGTGTGTGTGTGTGTGTGTGTGTGTGTGTGTCTGTCTGTCTGTCTGTGGTCTGTATGTCCTTTATACAAATCCACAATTTTTATCTGATTCTCACTAAACTTCAAACAAATATTCTGTAGGCTACCGGTCAGCCATGGGCTATGTATTTTTTTCGATTTCATCCCCTTCTGATATTGGAAATCAATACACCAATATCCGATCAAGTCCGACCAAGTTCAGGATTTCAGCCCTTTTATCGTGGTTCTTGCTGCAGAATTTGCTCTAACTTGATGAAATTATAGTTTTTAGTCTCAAACCTTAGTAGCTCTTCTCAGACGACTCATTTTCCCCGATATCGGAAATCGATATACGCGATATTCTATCGAATCTCATCAAAAACCGATATTCAGCCATCAATATGGGTTATCTTCTCCAATTTTACTCCCGATGGGTACGGTAAGTTTTCATGGATTTACTTAGGTCAATTTATCCTTGAATGACTGATTTGACTCCGATATTGGAAATCGATATCCCGATATCCTATCGGGTCTGATCAAAATCAGGCTTTCAGCTCTTTTATTTCGGTTTTTGCTTCGTGTTTGGCTCTCAGTAGGCATAATTGTAGTTCTTAGTCTCAGCTAAGACGCCATTTACTCAGAGAACTTATTTAGCCTTCAAAATTCAGTGTGCGACGGAAACCTTATTTGACATTAATACCGAATCAAATCAAAATTTGAGTTACATCCATTCATTTTTCTTTCAATCTACAGTTTCGCTTTGACTGAAAACAACTATTGCTTTTCAGTCTTACTTGCCAACGTTCAGCGTCTGAGCTCCAGGATCATGGATTAGCTTTACAGCTTTTATAGCTGGGCTATAGTGCTAGTTTTATATAAAAAGATTAAAATCAAAATATCTTTAGACTAAAATTTCTAATGCGCATGAATTGTATTTACTTAAATCCGTTTAAAATAGTACGAAACAACCAACATAAAACAACCCATTAATAACCTTAAACCATAAAAAATCCTACAACTTCTGAAATAAAATAATATTCCAGAACATAACCCTGGGAAAAAGTCGTCAGAGCAGTTGATAAAATTACTTAGAGAAAAGCAATATTCACTCAATGACTTTCACAGCCGGCAAATGTACACAACTGTGTCATACTAGACAATTCTTTCCTTGAATCCATCAAAATTATTTTTTAGTTCTTACCTTGAATATTGATATCACGTATGGTTCAGAATTGTATCTCTAAAGATTCTTGATAAAATCCAAAAAAACAGCAATTTTATTTATCCTTGATCTGGCGGTTACGCTTTCGTCAGTTTCCGCCGCCATATTGTATCTTACCTAAGCCTTTTTTTTATTTCCTAAATACTTTCATGGTAATTCTCCAGATAGCACTTCGCTATGGTACCTAGATTATTTTCAAAATTTAAGCGCAGTGAAAGAGTGAAGGTAAAGTCTCATCAAATCACTGTTAAAATGACGAGATTCAATCGTAAGTTCTTTGCTGACATTGTGTTTTCTCACTTGTAGAGCTAATTTGACAATTTTGATCTTGAATAATTTTAATGCAATATCCGTTGATATCTACTGTCTTCTTGATTATTTTTCTATTGTTTCTGCTCCTTAATAATGTTTTTTCTTAT
The DNA here is from genome assembly GCA_037127315.1 of Ascarosepion bandense. Lineage (NCBI taxonomy): Eukaryota > Metazoa > Mollusca > Cephalopoda > Sepiida > Sepiidae > Ascarosepion > Ascarosepion bandense. The sequence continues at coordinate 417,872 of JBBBDQ010001805.1, forward strand.
TTCTTTACACTCAGTAACCGTTTGTGTTTTAGTTGCTCTACCAAAATGACTCCAATCGAATCTTTACATCTTTCTGTTTCCCAGAATTTCTAAGCCCTTTTCCTTGTCCTGTTAGATAGACGCAGTCCTGGTGTGCGATTTGAATGGGTAACTGATGAACTTGTAGGACTGGCGCCAAAGAGGACTCATGGGCAGGCGTTTTGATCAGCATGGGTTTTGGCTTTGGTTTTTAATTCCGCCCTATGCAATGAATCAGTTTCAGCAATCATGTGGCGGGTAATTTATCCTGTCCTTTGCTTCCTGTCGAGTTGCAATTTCTTGTCATGTAATGGGATTCTACTGGCAGTAAATTAAAAAAAAATAGAAGGAAAATTAAAAGATAAAACAGCTTTCCTAAGAATGGAGTTAAAGTTAGAGTAATCGACTTAAGAAAAATACATCGATTAAATTTAAACACAGCTTAGTTTGTTTTGAGCCAATCTTTAATTTTAATAGAGAATGTCTTGTTTATGACTAATATCAGTAAAGGCATATATATGTCGAGTATTGTTTTCTAAATTATATGTTCTGTAGGTTTTGTGTTATTCTTAGTATTGACAAAATGGTGTAGCAGATAAATTAAAATGAACCTTCTTCTTCACTTTTACAAAAAATTCACAGTAACATGTGAAATCCTGGTTTTTCCTAAATAGAAAACGGATGGACCATATACTTAACGAAAAAGTCGAAACCAACTTTCGCAAGTAGGTGTTAAATGATTATTGACTAATGGGAGCGACTTGCAAGACTTGAGAAGTTCGCGAGACAGTGTGAAAATCTCTAAATTTCTACTATAAAAGGCCCCGATCAGGATCAATCACAGACAGATAGGAGCCGCGAGACAAACAACTAAAATGTAACCAACTTCAAATCGACCCGGAAATAAGGTCAGGTCGCACCTTTTTCTCTTTCTAATTTCTTTCAAAAATTACTAATACAAACAATTTTTTCAAATCTCAATACACTTAGCTCAACTTTATCATTGAACACGATCTCTACTCATAACTTCTTAATAATGTTTCTGATTGAACACCGGCTTTTACAACTTGCGTTAGTCCATCACTTTAATAAATTTATATTTTAAAATAAAAAATGTATATTTTATTCTTCTTACGCTATTCCACACAATTCCACATTTTAACCTACCGACAACCAACTTTCTGATAATTCTGCATAATTCCTGTAAGCTGTAGGGAGTTCGGTTAAGTAAGACACAAGGCCAAATAAAAGAAACATTAAGTATCTCCATACGCTTCAGTGGTTTCGAACTCTTTACTGATGTATAAGGTATTATATAAATCCGACGAAATGTCACTTCCATCACAAATAGTCTTTGTTTAATCTTTTTTACCACTACCCACGGTTTATATAATCGAGCAAGATGAAAGATTGTCCCAAATGATTGATGATGAATAGATTAAAAATGACCCATTATGTCTTTGTAAGAAAATTTTTTTGAATAGGTTATGTTGTTTGGTTTTGTTTAATTCAAATTTTTATCCGTTTACATTTGTATTCTTGTAAAATATGCTTTTGAATAGTCGATTTCGTCCTCTATTATCTAGCTTTCGAGTATGTTTAAAAACGAAAATGGTAAACAAAAACATCCTCATAGGTTTGCCGATGATTTCATATATTTTAAATCCTGTTACATGTATTGAGGTACTTCGTGGTTCAGGGGTCATCGACTGGGAACTAGAAATTGGAGAGCCAAATGCGTCGCATTCATTTTCGCGCAAACACCCTAAAGAAAAGTATCAATCCGTCGCTTCTCCCTCCAGCCATAGGTTAAATACCAGAACAGATTAGGTTCTATAACCTTGGTTATCTACCAGTCTAACGCAGAATTAATAAAAATCTACTGCTGGAAAATTTACTGCTGGAAAATCTACTGCTCTTCCGAGATATGATCGTTTATGACACGTGACCGACAAATTTACTGTTTTCTTTCTGTTATTGTCATTCAAAAAGTATATTTTGATGACGAACTGTTTCCTCAAACATCTAGTATACAATATATGTGTATCTGTGCATATATGTTTCTGTGTACGTGTGATGGTCGTTTCTTGCTGTGGTGGAAGGGCTTGTATGGTTCAATGAATCTGGAATTAATATAGTTCTAAACTTCTGATAGATAAACCCTTAGCAACAAGGTCGAAGTCGGGGAATCGGACTAAGATGAGCCAATTCGAAAAAAACTCCAATGTAAAACCATCGGATGATGACTAAAACAGAGCTCAACTGTTGAACAAGCGGATAAAGAGGGCTACATGAGGAGGACATGCTACAGAAGAGGTCACTTGAAATTATAGAAGAATCAGCGGCAGTCGGTTTCAGTTTAATAACATTGTTCTGCATGTCTCATTCTATACTAGCAGTATAGACCGGCGTTGCTCGGGTGTAATGTAAGCTTTAAAGCTAATCCATGGTCCTGGAGCTTAGATTCTTTGGACGTTGGCAGTAGTTGTTTCCAGTTAAAGCAAAACCGTAGACTGAAAGAAAAACGAATGGATGTAAGTCAAATTTTGATTTCCTTGTATCGATATCAAATAAGTTTTTTGCATCGTAAACAGAATTTTGAAGGCTAAATAAGTCCTCTGAGTAAATGGTATCATGGCTGAGACTAAGAACTACAATTATACCTACTTAGAGTCAAACCCGAAGCAAAAACTAAAATTAAAGGGCCGAAAAAATACAGACATACAGGCAGAGAAACAGACACACACACAAACATCTTGCCTTTTATATATATATATATATATATATATATATATATATATATATATATATATATATTATCGATTTTCTGCTCTATTTTAAGAACTGCAACCTTGAAACTTCTGAATATCGTTTCTTATGTCTTTGTCTATGAGTGTATCAAATTTGATTAAAATCGGACCACTCCTTTATAACCTGATTTTTTCGATTATCGATATTTATCGGGGGTACCTCGAGACAAAGCTTAGCTAAGAACACTCGCAGACGCTTAAAGTACAACTGTGTAAATTTTCAAGAAAATCGATTCAGCCGTTTCGGGTTCTAAGATAACGGACACACACACAGACACACACACATATACACACACAGATACACACACACAGTCAAAGTTCCATTTGTAAATAAGTTTTGATAGATGTGCCGCAGAGCATGAAATCAAGTACATGGGTAATTTCCTTGCAAGTTGAGATCCACCTTAAACTAATTTATTTTTTTCTTTACACCCAATGGTGTTTAGAGCAGCGTTTTTAATGTTTCTGTAAGAAACTGTTTTTTATGGGGTAGGGTTGTTAGCCCTGCGCCCAACCCCTAAACCTAGTGGAAGGTGATTTTCTAAGCATAGCTTAGACGTGACACACGGCCGAAAGTAGGAGGAATACAGTTGAGGATCGAACTCACTACTCAGTTATAATGATTCTAGCGAGACGAGCTTGATAACCATTACACCACGCCGAGGTCCACTAATTTACGCTATTCGCATTTTTTCCTTTACTCTGTTTTTTTTTTTTTTTTTTTTTTTTTTTCCTCTAACCAACCCTTGCAAAGCCAAACGCGAAAATCAAGTGGGAATGGATGTTGTGAGCATGTTTTGATGAACCTGCACGTTGGCGGTGAATTTCATCATTAACTTTATCAGCATAAAGGAAGCAATCAGAAATGAATTAATGAAATTCTTGGATATGAGATAAAGACAATGAGGATGGCGTAAACACCATTCATTTCAAGCTATTTATGTTCATACAAAGAATAAAGTACATTTTTTTAAATATTCTGAATTTCATAGAATACAAGGCTCGGGAACCACTAACGCAGAGGGTTATTATCAAAATAGTTAACGCTAAATGAGGCGTGTGTTACGAATAAAAGAGGATCGCGTATTAAGTGAGAATTATAACATTTGATTGTAATTTTTCTTCTTCTTTTATGTGCCATGTCATTTCAGGACGTAGGCGATCGTGGCTTTCCACATCTCTCTGTCCCTGGTGGCTCTTAGCACGTTTTCCTCTGTTGCACCATGTAACCCTCGTTCCATCATCCACGTAATCAGGTCCTTCAAATATGTTTTCCACTGCTTTCCTTTGTCCCTTTTTCCCTCTATCTGACCTGTTAGTATCAGGTTCTTCAAGCCATCTTTCCTCATTGCATGTCCCAGAAATTTTCGTCTCCATCCTTTCCAAAACCTCATCATTGCTCACATGCTCGGTACCCATCTACAAATATGTTTCTTGTATAGCGATTAAAAAAATGATTTACTGTTTTTAAACAGATTTACCGTGATGTATGATTTTTGCTAGTTTTCAAAAGGAATACATTAGCGTGCCGATATCTTGAAATAATTTCATTCATTTAGATCATTAGTTTATTCATACATTTATTAAGTTTGATCAAAATGCGCTGCTTTAGTCAAAACTCATCACCATCTCACGTGGTTTTGTGGTAATACTCAAGGCAAAATAGTGCAAGCGATTACGGTTCCTTTTGTGCCGATGATGTTGAGTTTACCCAGTTCCTCCTCCCAGAATTTACTAGGCCAAGACCTAAAAGGCAGCAGGTTACTTGAAGTCCGCGTTTTTCTTTTCCTAGACTGGCAATGATATATGGAGGCTGTTCGCTGCCCAGCCTACATGGACCCTTTCTCGACCGAACCACCAAGAACCAAAGAAATAAAAGTCAATACGGTTATAAGCCGAATCAGCTGCAAGAATTGTCGGACAGCCTTTGGGGCTCGATTCTCTGTTTTCTGTTTAGATTGACTTCTATAGACATTTCCATTTTTGTTTTCTGATATGAGCTTAAGTTGGTTTAAAATCAGTTTTCTTTTTCTTTTCCTCGATAAAAAGGTATCTATTATATTAATTTATGCACCGACAACACAAACACAGAAGAAGGAATGGAATCCTTTTACTCCATGCGAGACAACGCTAAGGCATAGTGCAAAACACAAGAAATTAGAATTATGAAACAAGACCTCGACGCCACAGTTGGCAAAGCAAAGAAAAGACTAATGGTCGGCAGTTTCTGACTGTGGAGAGAAAGTGGTTCAATCGTGCACAGCAACTGATCAGATAATCACCAACACCTGGTTTCAAGAACACCCAAAACGATTACAGAAATGGAGAAAAACAGGAGGAGAAACAAAAAACCAAATCAACTTTATAATTATCAATAAGATATTCAGAAACGGAGTTCTGCACTGCAAGACCTATCTAAGTGCCGACTGCAGAAGCGACCATCTCCAAATGATATGCAAACTGAGGATAAAACGCCATAGAATGAAGTAACTTAAGACAGCACCCATTCTTTAATACGACAAACTTGTGAGCGACCCGAACTTAAAAATATAGAGAATGCGTGAAAAGATAATACGAAGACAATCTGTAAGCGGAAATTCTAATTCTAAGAAATGCTCTAGTGACATCAGCAAACGACATCTTCCCAAAAGAAAACGAACGTTGAAAAAAAAAGGAGCGGGTCGCCGAATAAATTCTTGACATGATACAAAGGAAACAGAAAACAATGCAAAAACATGGAAACAGAATACAGAAACCTAAACAAGAAAATAAGAAGCACTGACTTGGCAGACCGGCTGCAACCACTCTCTCACCGGCATGACGTGGCTTCCCTGTGCCTCTTCTATAAATACTTTCACAGCTTCTGCTCCGATGAACTTAGATCATTGGTACCGCCTAGGTACGAATTTACACGAGATACTAGATTTGCAACTAGGTCCCACCCTTTTACAGTGAAACAGATAAGATGTAACCGTAATTTCTATTCCAACAGCTTCTTTTCTCACGCTTCCCGCATGTGGAATTCCCTTCCACATGCCTGCTTTCACAACAACTACAATCACCAGGAGTTTAAATGTAAAGTCAATACACACCTCCTAACACACTAACTTGCATCTATTCTCCCAGCACTCTCACCATCTACCCAACCGTCATTCTCGGTGTCCTTACTCGTCTATCACCCTCCTTCTGACATTTCCTATATCTACCCATCCTTTCTCATCACTTTCTCCCCTATGTAACCCCCTGAGCAATAATGGCAGTGGAATGCTTTGCTCGGGGTGAAACGATTATAAAAAAAATGCTGACAAGCTAAAAAAAATTGGTTCAACTGGAAATGTGCAGAATTAAAGAGATTGTTCACGTCAAATAAAAAAGATATACATTAAAAATTCATGAAAAAGGAACTAACACGACAAAGGACATCCTCAGCAATAGGATATTAAAAACCAAGCTAGAAACGCTAATATCCGAGAAAGTAAAAAATACTTCAGCAAAGGGACCAATATATCGGAGATCCCTTCCAGTACAAGAGAGAACATCCGACAATACGCAAAATTACCGACTGGCCAAAAATATTAAAAGCAAAAGTGTAAGCTGCATTGGCCAAATTAAGCAGAAACAAAGTAGTTGGACCAGACCGTATTGTAACAGCGATTTTAGAATCCCTAAAATATCAAGTCAGGTAGGGATTTATATACAGAGTGTCCATAAAGTTTGTGTGCACATTAAAAATTGATAACTCTATTTGTATTTGCGATAGAAATAATATGTTAAAAAGAACTGAAAAAAAGTAAATCTACAATATTTAAGGTTTTATTAAAATTTTATTTAAGTTTTCACATGTACTCCATCATTAGCCATACAAAGGGTAATATGATTTTGCAGTTCACGGAAAACATTTGCCAACTAATTTACAGTAATTCCTGAAATCACATTAGTTATTTTAGCTTTCAAATCTTCTAATGAATTAGGCTTGGTTGCATACACAATAGTTTTCACATGTCCCCATAAAAAGACTAATGGAGTTAAATCTGACGAACGTGGAGTCTTATCAAATGGTCCACTTCTTCCGATCCATCCGTTAGGAAATTCCTGATTTAGAAACTGTCTAACAAAGTGACAAGAAGCTCCATCTTTATGAAGCATTAAACTTTATAACAATTTTACAGATAAATTTCTATCACAAATAGAAAGAAAGTTATACTTTTTTAAAATGAACACGGACTTTATGGACACTCTGTATAAATATAGTGTTTATTTAAAAACAGAGGACCTGCTGAGATATAGAAATAATGTTTAAAAAAATAAATTAATATATTTATATGTGCGTGTGTTTTGATGTAAAATTTTTGCTTCAAGTAAAAGAATCAGGGATGGAATGAAATGTAATACGGCAAATTATTGCTGGGCTAATTCCGCTCGCGGGTCATTATTTACTCTTCTCCCTCACTTGAGAGAGATGTGACACAAGGTCTTTTTTAATGTGGGCAACCTGAGCGCGTACGCATAAGGTACTGGTCAAATATTACCTATCCACCGTAGTGGATAGGTTCAGAAACGGTATAAACTGGTCATAAACCGGTCTTTTTTTATCATTTTGGACCCCAGCCCAAAGGCCGGGGCCCAGGTCAATTTCGAAAAAAGTAACTGTTGTTGTTTGTAGAAGAAACACCATGACAGATTTTGTGGAACACCTCTGATAAATGTAAAGCCACAGCCCGAGAATGTCAATTCATATCTAAATCCTGATAGACCAATTCAGTCATAGTTAAAATCTCGTCGGTAAGATTAGAGAAAGGAAAACCATATTATTTGTCTGGAGGAAGATCGTATGGCATGAGATATTTGAAAAATTTACTTCTCATGTCAATTTAAGAGCATGGATCATTTAATAAAGAAATATAAATTTTATTAACACTTTGGAAGTAATAAAATATAATATATTATTCTACTTTCACAATTTGGTAGATATTCAGCCTTAGTGCATATATTTGTTATACGCACATGTTTCTGTGAAAAGAATTACTAGAAGGCAGTGTCATTTGCGTTTTATATTGTAATTTTGTTAAAGTTATATATTGGAATACAATTTGATTTCAGAAGTTGTAGGATATTATATGGATTAATGTCATGACAGAGTTATTTCATGTTGGTTGTTTTGCACAATTTTAAACGGATTTGAGTCGCTACAATTCATACCTATTAGTGAGTTTACAATAAATATGTTGTTTGCAATCTTTTTATAGAAAAATGAATTACTATTATTTTTACACATTCTTAATAAAAGTAAATGTTGGTTTTTAAAACTGACAACAGCTTGTATACATGGCAGAAATTTACAATCCGAAGCAATCGTCAAATTCACATAATTCTTAATTCCAAATTACTTCTCTTTCATCATTTCAAATGCCTGTCTTGAAAGATTCTTGTTCCTTGCATTATTTTATTTTATAAAAATTACTCAAAGTGTGAATTTCGTCTTATATTGATTAATAACGACATTTAATGTCAAACTTTAATATTCTGGAGAGCATTGAACTAATAAAAGTATTATATATATATTATTCTGCTTTCATAGATAAATACATGGTAGATGAAACTCAGCTTTTGCGCATTTATGCATTCGTGTGAAAAGCATTGCTAGAGGCGGTGGCAGATGCATTTTACATTGTACTTTTTTAAAATTATATTTTAGAATACAGATTATTTTAAGAAATTGTGCATTATTGTATTAATTAATGTTATGAAAAAGCTCATTTATGTTTATTTTTTGGCAGGTTTATTTTTTGGGTAGTACATCACCACGTTTATGGGTTATTTAATGAAGAAATCTGATTATTTTGAATGCAAGTTGAGACGCATTATAGTACTGCGTCTTTTGAAGCAAAATTTCAAAGACAACTATTAAAGTGGGTTAATTAGACCCACTGTGTCTTTTCGTCCCCGTTTTCTATGGGTTACCTAAAGTCCATAAGAATGGTGTCCCATTACCAGCCATCTTATCTATGATTGGGTCATTCCGGCATAAGGTCGCTAGTTGGCTCTCTAAAGTGCTACAACCTGTGTCTACGCATTTTAGTAGTTTTTGTATTAAAGATTCGTTTTCATTCGTGGAATCTACACAAAATCTTTCTCCCAGAAAATGTGTTCGTTTGACATCTGTTCCCTATTCATCTACGTTCCTTTATTTGAGACAATAGAGCTATTTTGTGATATTTTGTACCGTTCCTTTTTGTCTCCTCCAGATTTTCCGAAGAGGGTTTTTGTTGATTTGATGAGTTCGTCACCTCGTCTGTCGAATGTAGTTTCACTTATATTATTTATCGACAGATTGTCGGGGTTGTGATGGGTTCTTCTTTGGGTTCATCGCTGTCTAATAGTTTTGTAGGTTATTGTGAGACTTTGATATTTTCTCGCTAGGATCGTCCTTTAAAGTATCATAGATATATCGATGATACTTTTTTGTCTTTTTGACAATGAGAACGAAACTGACACTTTTCTCACTGTATTAAATTCTGTTCATACGTCCTTACAATTTACTTTTGAAAAGGAGTCAACTTGCTGTCTTTCTTTTTTGAATTTTCTTGTCCATATGAATATTACAGGCTTTTTGACTTCGGTATTTAGAAAACAATACTTTTTCTGGACGATATAGACGTTTGGATTCATTTTGCCCACGTCAACGTAAAGTTAATTCAATTAAAACAGTGACTTATAGGGCTTTTAAAATCGGTTCCAGTTCCTTTCTTCACGGTGAAATGGACTTCACTAAGATGACACTTTCCAAAAATGGATATCCTTTGGAAATTTTGGATACCGTTCTGCGTCATGTCATCGGTAATTTTTATAAGGTTAAGTCACATGTCGTTAAAAAAATGTCCAATTTATTTATGACTACCTTATATTAGAACAGATCGTGAGGTTTTATCAAGCCGAATTTCTCAGTCTGTTGGTAAATGTTATTTGTCATCCAATGTTCGTGTAATATTTTTACACGGCAAATTCTTTCCACCATTCCTAAGGATGTTTTAATTCCACTTCATACTAATTCTGTAATTTACAAATTTCAGTGAGGTTGTGGATGTGACTACATTGGTAAAATATCTCAGAGTCGGGATTAAAATGTTAAACTGCATTTACTTCCCAGAATTTTGGACTCAGCCGCATTAGTAATGAAATTATGAATACATCCGAGTCTTCAAAATTACAACATATTATTAATATCATGAATTGTGTGGTTGGATTTAGTGTTGAGAACTTTACAATTCTATCTAAGTCGCATTCACTGTTACATTTAAACGTGCTTAAGTCCACATATATCAGATCCCGAAGACCTTTTCTCTGTAAGCAGAGAAAATGCCTATTGGGTCTGAGTGTGATTGGGTTCGAGTTTGCCTTGCAATTTTTCTCATCAATACTCATTTCATCTTTTAGTTCACTATTAAGAAAATCCCAGAAATAAAAACTTATAAGCTCCGAGCTTAGTTTTTAGTATACCATCAAAATTCAAATTATTCCTAACTAATACATATATATATATATATATATATATATATATATATATATATATATATATATATGTATGTATGTATGTATATATATATATATATATGTATATATATTAATATATATATATGTATATATATATATGTATTTATATATATATATAATATATATATTAATATATATACATATATACATATATACATATATATATATATTTATATCTAATAGATAACTAATATTATTTGGATAGAATCTTTTAGGTTATCCTCTTCATTATTACAGATCTGCCATTATCTCTCTCTATAATTAGGGTAGGGCAGGTAATATCATCAAAATTCGCAGGCAAATATCATATCCAGAAACACCTATATGCTACTGTAAAAGAAAATTAACCTATCTGATAAAGATGCTACTGTAAAAGAAAATTAACCCATCTGAAAAAGATGCTACTGTAAAAGAAAATTAACCCATCTGATAAAGATGCTACTGTAAAAGAAAATTATCCTATCTGATAAAGTCCGACGTAACAGCCCATTACTACAAAAGTACTGCCACTAACTATATTTTATTAAAAAAAATAAATAATAAAAATCTTCAAAAAAGTAGATAACAACATTAGAAATTTAGTTAAGATATTATTGTAACATCTAAATACATTACAGGAAAATTAAAATCTCTGATAGAGTTAGTAAACTCTCCTTTGTGGAGTCCTACATCACCATTAAGGATTATAAACCGGGTTACGAGTAATCCTGCCCAAAGAGGATTATCGTCCTCACACCACCTGAAATTGTAAAAATCAACAAAACTATCTTCGACGGAATCAATTTTCAAATTAAAACCCGACTCGGATTAACTCAATTGATCAACAACAATGATGTCACCTACTGGTTTAACCGAATCTATAACGAGACCAATTTTTCGTCCACCCACTTTGACACCGTTGATATTTACCCATCTATTTCCAAAGACTTATTCGCTTTAGCATTAGAATTCGCAATGAGATTTTCCGATCTAACTAACGGATAATAATAACGAGTGCAAAACGATCCAGCCTCATCCATAACAAAGTACAGTAGAAAAAACAAACAAACAAATGTGAAGATATATTTAGCATCACTATGGGATCTCTAGACCCCACTGTTTCCTCAAATCCTGTTGGCCTGTTTATTCTGTATAACCTGATATCGTATAACGATAAAAACATTGAAGATATAGGGTTGTACAGGGATGAGGTTAAAAATTCTACTAATTTTTAAGCCAATAGAATAAAAGAATAACACATAGGAAGCTGAAAAATCTTAAGGTGACTATGAAAACTAATCTTAAATGGTTACAACTTGTTCTAGTCGACGAAACTTAATCTCTCTACTTCAAAATCTAACACTAATCGTATACAAATCCACCATAAATCTAATCACCCTCGATCAAACATCAGGCATATCCCCTTCTCTAGTGCAAACAGAATTAGTCACAATTCTTCTAATTAAAACATCTTTGATAAACATAGCAAATTCTATGACAAAACACTTAAAAACAGCGGCTATAAATGCCCTTACCTGAAACACAATAAACATAATAATAACAACAACAATAAAATAGAGAAATATTATTTCATATATACCCCTATTTAACCAAATGATATGTACTATGTTAGTTCATTAATTCTTAAAATTAATTAAAAAACACTTTCCTAAAAAGAAGCCTCTTAGTAAATTTTTAAACAGAAATACACTGAATGTAAGCTATAACTGTAGTCATGACCTTGAGAAGATCATCAAAAAGCATAAACATAGAATTTTAAACAGATATAATTACCTAAATAACCAACACAATCTTAATTAACCAATGTCCATGAGCAAATAAATATCTAACTGCATCTATAGTCTACCCATGCTTTTTTTCCGCCATAGAAAGTCCCAAAGTATACATTTAAGACCCGCCATTACTTTCACATCTTATCTTTTAATAATGAAATTTATCGCAATAGCTCATCATTTTCAACATAGTTTTAGCAATTAAAACATTCCAATAACACCCCTACCGTAAAATGGATAATATTAAAAAAACAGAACTTGTAAATCTTTACATAAGCCATGTTTTTTTTAAGTTTAGAAGAAATAATTACAAATTATTAAATTACCAAAACTAACCTTTTTTTTTTAATCATCTCACCCCAAGCAAGGCATTCCACTGCCACTATTGCGCATGTAGCTACATAGGGGAAGGTAAAGAGAAGGAGTGGTTAGACTTAGGGAATGTCAGGAGGAAGGTGACAGATGAGTAAGGATAGCGAGGATGAGGGTTGGGCAGATGGGAAGAGTGTTTGATAGAATGGGAGCAGGTTAGTGTGTTAGGAGGTGTCTATTGACCTTACATTTAAACTCCTGGAGATTGTAGCCGTCGGGGAAGCAATCGTGTGGAAGAGAATTCCACAGTCGGGAAGTGCGAGGAAAGAATCTGTTGGAGTAGAAGTTACGGCTGCATTTTATCGGTTTCACTGTAAAAGGGTGGGATCTAGTTGCTAATCTAGTATCTCGTTCAAATTCGTATTTATGGGGCACCAGTGATCTAAGTTCGTCGGAGCAGAAGCCGTGAAAGTATTACTCATACAACGTAGACAGTAACTTCCATTTATCATCATCGTCTAAAACAAACCCTAAAATCACCCACTACGTCTACAACATATGTTTGACGTGCAGTGTGAAAGATAAACTTGCCACTATTTTGAGTTGAATAATAACTTAAAGTAAATCCAGTAACCGTTTCACGATGACAAGCGATAATTTTCTGACTTGCAAAATTGCAACATATGTATCACTCAGTTCATTTCATTACTGGCATGAAAAAGTTCTAGATACTGAGTCTCCTTTTACTCTTAGAATCAAATTTCTTCTAAACATCATGACCTGAAATTTTATTGATATAACCCCCTCAATATCCCCACCTTAATTGTCTAGACTTGGTAAAAACTGTGATGTTTTTTAAACTTTTATATATAAAAAATTCATAACAGTAAAATATTTCACTGCCTAACGAGGGTCTAATAAGATAGTACCAAAACACAATGACTTTTTTTGTTGCAGTAAACTATGTTTTCATTATAAAATTATAATAAAATATTATATATTACCATATATGTCTTTGTTGATTAAAACATAGGTTAAAATGCTTCCTGGTACTGAAGAGATTAATTCATAGGTCAGATAGTAGAGAAATCTCAGAGTTTGGTAGATACTTGAAGGAATCCCGAACCAATATATATATATATATATACAAGTTTGAATGGAAAAACGTACACGTCTGAAAGGATGAACAGGTGTAGAGGCTCATCCCTTGTTCCCTGTTTAGGATGTGGTTTCCGGCTTTCTCTTTTCTAATCTTTTCACTTTTCCTTATTTTTTTTCAATTGGAGTAGATAAACTGAACTATCGCCCTGTTCACACTCCACCCTCGTCTATTCAACAGGTGTAGAGGCTCATCCCTTGTTCCCTGTTTAGCATGTGGTTTTCGGCTTTCTCTTTTCCAATCTTTTCAATCTTACGTAGCTCCCTGCACACCAGTGGCCTTACCGCCTTGCTCAGGGTGATATGATTAAAAAAAAATAAAAATATATATATATATATATATATATATATATATATATAATGCACTACTAAGTATCATGTATTCTGAATAAAGTAAATGATTACAAACAATAGACTGTCAACTCATAAGTTTTTCCGACTTCTTATATATATATATATATATATATGTTGTAAATTCTTTATTACAATGGTTAATAAAAGCGTTATACCACTACAGAAAAAATTATGTACCAAAATAATACCGTTCTTATTCAGGTGATATTTTAAAAACCAATAGTGAAAATTATTTATTTGAAAAAAATGAGACGAATTCATGGTTGTTTATAAAATTGCGAAGGGGTGGTTGGAGGAATTTAAGTGATATCGTTTGTGACTGTATTACTCAATCAAAAGTTGTAAATGCATGAACAGTAGGTTTTTAATCTATCTGTTCTTTCTCCTCCTTACAATATGTCGATCCAGGATGTTTTTTCCACCTGAATCCATCCTGCATATATACAAGTCAACCATCCGTCCGTGCATGGAGTACTGCTGCCATTTATGGTCAGGTGCCCCTGCCGTTCTCCTCAGTGTTCTTGACAAGCTCCAAAGGAGAGTCTGTAATGTGATAGGTACTGATCTGGCGACTCGTCTGCAGCCACTTTCCCATCGTCGAAATGTGGCCTCCCTCTGTCTCTTCTATAAATACTTTCATGGCTTCTGCTCGGATGAGCTTAAGTCATTGATGCCTCCTCAACAGGTGTTTACCCGTTCAACCAGACTGGCAACTGGGTCCCACCCATTCACAGTCAGGTTAGCCAAACGCAGACGACAATTCTACTCCTGCAGCTTCCTCTCTCGCACTTCCCGCCTGTGGAACTCACTCCCGTATTCTTGCTTTCCTGACGGCTACGACCTCCAGAAATTTAAAAGCAAAGTTAATACTCACCTACTAACCACTGGACTCTAGCTCTCTCCCCTCCCCTGTATAACCTTCCCTTTCTCTCCGCCCATGTACCTGTCATTGCACCTGCTTTCTCAGCTTTCTATTGTTCCTTTCTAACTAGCTTGTACTCCTCACTCTTTTGTAATTAATCTCTTTACATTTATGTAACCCCCTGCACATCAGTGGCGTTTCTGCCTTGCTCGGGGTGAAATGATTAAAAAAAAAAAAAAAAATATATATATATATATATATACATATAATTTTATTCATATATATATATATATATGTATATATATATATATATATAAGTCTGCCTCCTTCTACCGAACGCCCATAGCCCAGGGGTAGAATCGCCGACTGACGCCAGCTCCGTCGGGTTTCAATCCAGGGTTAAAAAGCTATCGCAGTCTAACCGTACTGATGAGCTGTGATACAGCGAAACAGATCTATATATATAATAATAAACTTTATTGTCGCCACATTATTCAGATGTAAATCAGAAAATTCCTAGTAATTTTTATTTTTTTAGAAGATAAAACCTAATCACATATGTATACAGGATAAAAAATTAATTTGTACTTACGTTTAATGAGAATGTTATCGTCGCAAAATATCTGGAGTGATCGATTGACGAAGAAAGACTGTTTTATTTAGATTTTATAAGTTATTTGTCTTAATATATTTAGTATTTACACTCGTTATTAATGTTTTCGCTTTTCCTGCATTGGTATAACTAGCTTCTGAAAATTAATTTTCATTTATTAAATGTCCCAATCGATTTGAATTTATCCGGAACCTACATTATCGTAAATTTTTCATAAGTTGAACATTTGACAATATTCAAACGTGATAAAAATACTGTCTGCTCGTGGAAGTTTACAAAACACTTCTATCTGAATATGTATTGATTCGTTACTTATAAACCGAGTTGCCTTTTTTGTCCATTTCTTCCGAGTTGCCTTTTTTGACCATTTCTTAGATATAAAAGAGGGAGTCGCGGATATTCGAATTACATTAATTGGTAGTTCCGTTGATTATATCATATGCATTAGAGAATAAAATGACTAATCGATTTTAATAGGTATTGAATTATTAAATTTATTTTATTAAATCGATTATAATTTCTAACCATTTTACAAACCAGGTTCTACTTATTCATAAATAATTCTCTGGATGAAATACTTAATCATCAAAATGTAAATTAAATGTCTTTTAGAATTCTATCCGTTATTTTTAGAGTTTGTAGTGATATACTATTATGGTTATTACCCATGATGCAAATCGATTGTAAAGATTCCAAATATAATCTTCTTTGGATCATGAAAGACAGTTCGACGTAACAGAGGTGGTCAAAAGAAACGCTACATGGTTAGGTTGAAGAACTACCTGAAACAAGGGGTCATTAACCCCAACTCGCTTGAAGCTCAAGTTCAGAACACATTCACGTGGCGAGTGGAGAGCCTCCAGGCTGTAGAGACCTTTGAAGCTGTTATAACCCAACGAATAAGAAAGAAGGCGCAAGATAATATTCCCAACCGGAATTGTCACCCTAATGCCACCACCTGTCAAATCTACCAACGAAGATTCGGATCAAGAATCGGACTTCTTAGTCACCTTCGGACTCATGAAATTACTAATTAACGCTTTGAAACTGCAATACACTACTTCAGGATTTTGCCGATCATGACTCTCTACTATTTTTTTTTTTTTGTAGCACTTGATACATTTTGATACTCATTTATCTCCCAATAACTGTGTTCTACTCAAGATTGATTGGTAGGTTATGCTCTGTTTCTGTTTCTCTTGTTTTCAATTTGTCCTAAGGGTATTGGATTTTTCAAGACCTTCTTACTAATTATGTGCCTTAGAAAATCCCAGTTGTCTTTTCTTGGTTTTAAACGTAACTGCCTTTTTTGTTTCCATTTTCTTAAAAGCTTTGTTGTTATTCACATGTTTAGTTCCTGATATTGTCAACATATTTCTTTAGAATTAAATTTTCTTCAAGTTTCTTCTTCGTCCGTGAGGAGATTGTCCAGCATTCAGTGCCTCATAAGAGGACTGTTATTACATCATAGTTCAGTACTCTTTTCTTAGTTTCTATCTAAATTTTTCAGTTTCATAATGCTTTGCCGATATTTTGGTAGACATATTTTGCTATCCTAATGCGTCTTCAGAGTTCAGTGTCTATTCTCTTTTGAAACGATTCCAAATTATATGAATTGTTGTGGTACAGTGGATATAGGCTCAGAACGAGAAACCGGAGAACCGAGTTCGAATTGAAGTTGAATTCCTTGCATTTACTTACAAATACCCTTCAGGAAGAGATTGATTATGGATAAAATAACAGGACAGATTGGGTTTTCTGGCCTTGGCTGGCAACAAGTCTACCGTAATGTCAACCTACTTCGATATAACCTTCTGATCAGTCGTTCATATCTTCGAGACATGATCGCCTAAGCGTATATCACGTATGGCACTTAACTAACTGTACTTTTTTGGTTTCATTGTTTCTAATTTCTGTTCTTTTTGATAACAACCATGCATTTTATCAACTTAAATTTGATGTTTAGTCTATTCTTCACACTTTCCTTCATTACAAACTATAAGAGATCTTGTAATATCATTTATATCTGCATATGTTATGTTAGGATTGTGACCGTCAGTGAGGAAGCCTCGTACGATTTTTAATTCTCTGAGAATGGCCTCAATTTACATCTGCTTGTCTAATACTTTTTCTTATTTTTACATATTACATTACATTCTGTGTATGCTATCAAATATATCTAGTCCGCATATCTTACGCTGTTAAGATTGTGGCTGCCAATGGCAGATCTTGTTGGGACATCAAATTCTCGCAGAACCGCCATGCTATATAAGTTGAATACTTGTCATTGTCTTACATTGCTTTCTGTTTTTGTAGATTTGCTTCACTTCGGAAGGTAGAGTTCTTTTTTGATAAAGGTAAGTAAATAGAAATTCACAAAGACAGCTTGCTTCTTCTTGTTTTTCCTATCGAATCGTTACAAATCTAGTGATGCATACAATGCCTTGCCTGAAGAGTTAAGATTACGTGGTCGTTAATCATGCGCGAATGGTTAAGACTAGATCAAACTAGATGATCCATAGATTGTGATTGCTCTTATTAAAAGTCAGGATCAGCATTAGACATTCAGGCTGGAGTAAAAGGGCTAGGCATCACCGGAGACAGACGGAAGGGATTCTTTAGGCTTGAAAAAGAGATCGCCCGTTTTCCACGTTGTTAAGGTGGCTGCATCACAGGGACAGACGCTGATTAGAATCAATATTGTTAAGTGCTTCGGCTGAGTACAAACATCTTACTGAAACTATATAAATGTGAACTTAATCTGTTGATCACCCACCTCGGCTCATTCTAGTTTTGCCCAATTCCAAAGGTTAAAATAGAGAGAGAGAGTTATATATTTGGATTGATTATACAAAAGTATTTAGGGTAATTCTCTCATTTTATTTAATCTGTTCAATTTCTACTCCTTGAGACATTCCGACAATGTGTCTGTTTGCAAAACACCTTGTTCCCTAAACTAAAATAAACAAGTAAAGAAATTTAATTACCTTGGAAGCTTCCTGAGAGGAGATGGAAAGTGCGATATTGAGATCCGAAGTTTTCCTGACATGGCCAAGGACGCATTTCGAAAGCTAACCTGAGTACTGAGAGACAGGAAAATCTCATTAGGAACAGAGCTATGTGATATCTGTCCTTTTGTACGACAGCGAAGGCTGAACGGTTTCTTCAAAGATAAAGGAGGGGCTTCTCGCAGGAAAAATGTGGTTCTGCAGAAAGATGCTGAGGATAACATGGTACGAGCGAGCACAATGAGCAACGATGAGGTTTTTGAGAGAATGAAAACGAAAAGAAAACTTCGTTATACCAGTGTATATATATATATATATATATATATATATATAAAATTAAATTTGTTTAAAAAGAAATGTATCAAATTTAACTAATAACAAATTATATTGTGGAATTTTCTGAAAATTTTACTTTGTTTGCTAATACTTAATTTAAATTTCGTTACAAGTATATATGTATATATATATATATATATATATATATATATATAGATAGATAGATAGATAGATAGATAGATATCCGCAGACAGACATATATATATATATATATATATATAATGCTGGTTACAAAATGTAAATAATTAAATAATTTCATATATATATATATATATATATATATATATATATATATATACTTAATTTAAATTTTGTTACAAGTATATATGTATATCTATCTATCTATCTATCTATCTATCTATATATATATATATATATATAGATAGATAGATAGATAGATAGATAGATAGATAGATATCCGCAGACAGACATATATATATATATATATATATATATATATATATATATAATGCTGGTTACAAAATGTAAATAATTAAATAATTTCATACATATATATATATATATATATATATATATATATATATATATATAAAATTATTTCATTATTTAAATGTTTGGCTCATAATTAAATTAGAGAAATTCCCATTTGTATTAAAAAGTGTTTAATAGAATTATATTATAGAACTTGTAGAATATCTTTTATTTGAAAACGAGTTATTACGCAATCTAGGTTTCTACCTTTTCGGTGTTTTGTGGCCATTTACAATGACTGCTTTTTACCGTTGTTTAGGAACGATCATGTAACAGAGATATATAACGTATATATAATAGGGAAGTGAAAGAACAAATAATGTAAAAACCACACTTCGTGCGTTTATTTTTATAAACAGTGCTTAATACAAAGTAGAGCTTAAGACTCAAACTTTGTTATTGCAATAGTTAATAGAAACATTATGTCACTACACAAAAATGTTCATGTTTCAGGATAATACAGTTTCATTTTCAGGTGATATTTTAAAATCAATGGGGGAAATGATGTATTTAGAAAATATAAGATGAAGTTATGGTTATTCAGAAAATTAGGGAGTAAAATTTACATAATAAAAATAATACTGAAGAAGGTTCAGGTGATTTATATAGATTTGGTATATTTCTCTTGTTCATGTGCCGTGTCCCTTCAGGATAAAGTCGATCATGGGTTCCCACTTGGCCCTTTCTCATGTCGCTCAAAATATATTTCCTTTTGGTATCTTTCCCAAATACACGCACCAACATCCATTTGCTCAAACTCATCCAATATCACTTGCACTGCTTCTGCTATATCTTTTTATCTTCTATCCGTCTTGTGTGTATTAAATTATCCAGGCACGTCTTCCTCGTGACGTGTACCAGTAACCTCATATGTCTCTTGCTATAGTTAAGTATTGGTTTTCTTCTCGTTTGCATCCTCTTCAACACCTCATTGTTGCTCACGTGCTCCGTCCATGATATCCTCATCATCCTTCTGTAGAACCACATATCTGCCGCCTGAAGCTTCTCCTTCATCCTTGAGGAATCGTCTAATATTCAATGCTATACAGAAAGATATATAACAATCTATCACTATTTTCTTTGTTTCCAATGAGTTTTTCCTGTTTCTCTTTACCTTGGTTAGCATTAGAAATGCCCATGTCAATACGTCTTTGTATCTCTATGTTTCCCTATTTTCTAGCTTTGATTTCGAGATGTTTTACATGATATTGTTCTCCCTTATATCTACAAATGGCAGAGAGCTACGGTCATTCATACTGGTATATTTTAGTGTATTTGAATCATACTACTCGCGTCGCGAAAAATTGTAGACAGTCTCTGTACAAAGTAAGAGATAAAATTATTAGAAAATTAAATTTATAATGACCTCCTAGACTGCTTACAGAGATTCAGCAAAGGTTCAATTGTTATCCTTTAGGAATGAACTTTTTTATCTGACTAAAGATACTAAATTAAATCATTAAATTCTTAATGATTTCTCTTCAAGTTTTCCATCTGAAGATAAAAATCGAATTGTATGTTTACAGAGGAAAAATAATTACATTTCACTATTAATGAAAATCTTGTTACCGTTACTTGTTAAGCAAGGCTATTTATTTTTGTTTTTTCAGTGTTTATTTTCCTCTTTTTATTTCTATACATATACTTTATATTTTTTATATATTTTTACTTTTTATATATTTTTAGATTGTTTGAGATATCGTTTTAGTTAATTTTGAATTTTTATTGTTTATATATATATATATATATATATATATATATATACCACGACATTTTGGAGATACTTTCTAAAATAATCATTTTTTTTACATTTTCTATACATATATATTTTTCTTAATTTTTTTATTGATATATTGATATTTTTTATATATTTTTATTTTTTATATATTTTTAGAATGTTTGAGATATCGTTTTAGTTAATTTTGAATTTTTATTGTTTTTATATATATATATATATATATATATATATATATATATACCACGACAATTTGTAGATACTTTCTAAAATAATCATTTTTTTTTACATTCTCTATACATATATATTTTTCTTATTTTTTTTTATTGATATATTGATATTTTTTAGATATTTGTTACTTATTTTTTCAACATTTTCAGATATTATTTTTCAACATTTTTGAAATGACTTATAATTATACTAGCAGTATAGCCCGACGTTGCTCGGGTGTAATGAAAGCTTTAAAACTAATCAATGGTCTTGAAGCTCAGACTCTGCCTAAAGAATGTTTACGTGAAGTTTGGTGAGAATCGGATAAAAATTGTGGATTTGTATAAAGGACATACAGACAGATAAACAGACACACACGCACACAAACATCTTGCCTTTTATATATATATATATATATTATCGATTCTCTGCACTATTGTAAAAACTGCAACCTTGAAACTTCTGAATATTGTTTCTTATGTCGTTGTCTATGAGTGTATCAAATTTGATTAAAATCGGACCACTCCTTCTATTTTCGATATTTATCGGGGTTACCTCGGCACAAAACCTAGCTAAGAACACTCGCAGACGCTTATAGTACAACTGTGTAAATTTTCAAGAAAATTGGTTCTGCCGTTTCTAAGTCTATAGGTAACGGATACACACACACACACACACACACACACAGACACACACACACACAAAATTCCATTTATAAATAAGTTTAGATACTAGCTCAATAATTTGGAGTTTTTCAATATTTAAAGATATTGTACTGTTTATATATTTACACTTATGTTTATATTATAATATGTTGATATGATTTTAGATATTTTTAGATGTATTTTGATATATTTAGGTTTTTTAAAATAATTTTAGAATTTTATTATTTTATAATGATATGTATATTTCCTATCTTTTTACCTTTATTAATAATTTTTTGCATCGCTTGCTTACACAGTTATTTATATTTTTATCACTATACAGCGATATCAATTTTATATATTCTATATTTTATATTTAATGATATCTTTTTTGGGTTGCTTGTAACACATAAAATTATAAACAATATCTTAAGCAATATATAACATTCTATTAAAAAGTTTTCTAAAAACATCTAAAAATATATTAAATAATAATGAAATTATATGTAAAACCAACTTAATTCATGAAAGATATAAATATATAAATATGCAAACTAAAAGTATAGAAAAATGATATGAATAATTTTGTTAGCAAGCAATCGAAACAAAGATGTCATTAAAGGTAAAACATTAATAATATAAATATATTATTATAACAAATAAAGTTTTAAAAATAACTAAAAGAGAACGCACAATTAATTTTTAAAATATAGAAAAATTGTTTAAAAACATATAATAGTAGTAAAATTATTTAAAAAATAGATCAAAATATTGATGTAAAATGTAATGTATGTAAATATAGAAAAAATATATAAATGATTTTGTTGGCAACTCATTCCAATTCAGATGTCATTAAAATAAAAAATAAAAAAATATATTAGTTTAAAATTTAATAAAAATATATCTACGAAAAGATATAAAAACTATAAAGTATTAACCAAAATACAATATATATATATATATATATATATATATATATATATATATATATTAATCATATCAACCCGAGCAAGGCGGTAACGCCACTGAATCGCAGGGAGCTACGTAGGAGTGAAAAGATTGGAAAAGAGAAAGCTGGAAACCACATCCTAAACACGGAACGAGGGATGAGCCTCTTCACCTGTTCAATAGACGTGGGTGGAGTGTGAACCGGCCGATAGTATATACAAATATAGAAAACAGAAATAAGTATGTTAATAAGCTAACACAACAACAATGTTACTAAATATAAATATATTAAAATATATTTAAAAAATACAATATCTCAAACATGTCTAAAATTATCTGAAAAATATCAAAATTATTCTGTTTACGTAAAAATCTAAAAAGTATAATTATATAAAACAAAAAATATATAAATATCGGAAACTTAAATATAAAATATTAGATTATAAAGCAATGCCGTAAAAGATATCATTAAATGTAAATATATAAAAAATGATCAACATATAAATATCAACAATAAAATATCTAACAATAATCTAACAAAATATCAAAAATTTATCTAAAGTATATTTAAAAATATCTAAAAAGTTATAATTACAAAATATAATATGTATATATAAATATAGAAAATATAAATTAAATTATTTATATTAGTTAGCAACAGCAACCAAGATGTCATTAAATATAAAAATATAAAATATATAATTTATATTTATTGATTTTTACATGTATTTTATATTTATTTATTTTTCTCCAGAATAATACACAAACCAAAACAAAACAATATATAGACTCCTCTCTTTATTAAATTGCGACAATTTTTATCTTCTATAAGAATTTGTACTGGAACCATACATCCTTGTTTCATCAAAAATCATGAATAATTATGATCACTGCAGTCTTGAAAAAAAAAACAGGGCACACAGATTGCAACAGATGTAGACTGTAAGAAAGTTTGTGTGAAGAATATAATTTTTTTTTTTTTTTCATAAGCGTTTCACCCTGAGCAAGGCATGTCACTGCCACTACTGCGCAGGGAGAGAGTGGAGAAAGGATGATTAAATATAGGAAATGTCAGAGGGTGGGTGATAGGCGGGTAAGAAATACCGAGAATGAGGGTTGGGTAGATGAGTGTGTTCTGAGAAAAATTGGGAGTTAGTGTGATAGGAGGTGTCTATTGACCCTACATTTAAACACCTGGAGATTGTAGCTGTCGGGAAAGCAGACTTGTGGAAGGGAGTTCCACAGGCGGGAAGCGCGAGAAAAGAAGCTGTTGGAGTAGAATTTACGGTTACATCTTATTTGTTTAACTGTAAAAGGTTGCACCTAGTTGCTAATCTAGTATCTCGTGTAAATTCGTGCTTAGGCGGCACCAATGATCTAAGCTCATCGGAGCAGAAGCCATGAAAGTACTTGTAGAAGAGGCACAGGGAAGCCACATCACGCCGGTGAGAGAGTGGTTGCAGCCGGTCTGCCAAGTCAGTATCAACTACGTTACAGAACTTCCTTTGTATTTTGTCAAGAAGCCCAAGGAGAGCAGCAGGGGCACCCGACCAGATATGGCAGCAATATTCAATACACGGGCAGATGGTAGATTTGTATATGTGCAAAATAGATTCAGGTAGGAAAAACTTCCGGGCCCTGCACAGAGAGCCGACTTTCATAGCAGCAGATTTGGCAATGGATTCGATGTAGTCATTCCATTTGAGATCCGCTGAAAGTGTAAGGCCAAGGAGGCGTAGTATTTTACTCTCTGGGAGGCTAGCCTGTCCCATGCTAATGGGAGGTAGATGCGATTGTCTATGGTGGTTAGTTGATAACAGCTTCGTTTTAGAGACATTGAAATTTACCAGCCATTTCCTACCTCAGGCCACTACGGATTGGAGGTCCCTTTCAAGTACGGCAGCGAGGTTCACTTTGTCGTCCACACCTGGTTTTTGATCGATGCGAGAGTAGATTGTTGTGTCATCGGCATACATGCCAACTTGGGATCTAATGGTGTCGGGGAGATCATTAATGTAGATAAGAAAGAGTGTGAGACCTAGGATAGAACCTTGAGGAACGCCCGCGCTCGTATGGTAGTTTTGGGAGGCATGCCCATTTAATACCACCTTCAATGTGCGGTTAGAGATGAAAGACTGGATGAGGTCAAACAGATGTCCAGTTATCCCATAGCTCCGCAGTTTGCACAAGAGGCCAGCATGCCAGACCCTGTCGAATGCTTTGGAGATATCCAAGGCAACGTTTCGGGCTTCACCATTCTTGTCGAATGCCCGGTATATGTACTCGGTAATGGTCATTAGTATATCAGCAGTAGACCTGGTGAAGCGAAACCCGTACTGTTTGTCAGAGAGAAGCCTGTTGGCCGTGAGATGCTGAATCATCTCGGCGTTGATAATGGCTTCGAAAACTTTGCCAAAGATCGGAAGGAGACTAATAGACTAATAGGTCTGAGGATTCGCCAGAATTCTTAAATATAGGAACAACGCAGGAGGACTTTCAACAGGCAGGAAAGCAGGAAGCAAATAGGCAGAGGTTATAGAGTTTAGAGAGGACAGAGGAGAGTTCTGGGGCACATTTCTTCAGTACTATGACTGGGATTCCGTCACCGCCGCTCGCTTTGTGTGGGTCAAGTTGTGCAATTATCTTGGCGACCAGCGAGGGTGTAATGTGGACGTTATTTAGTTGAGCCTTAGTTCTGGGTGGGAAGTCTGGTGTAGGTATTCCTAACGAGTCCAGTGTCGAATTGGTTAAGTAGATCTTAGCAACCTGAGTATATGATTATTTTCTCTACATTAATAGGTCAAGAACAGCTACACTTACAGATTTCATTTGGCATATCAAACTGAAAGCATCTCGAATCTTGGGAATATCGTGTAAAGTTAAAATTAAACCTAATGTAAAAATATTTTCTGAATTTTATTTGGCATATTCAAAGTACAAGCATCACGAATCTTAGGATTGAGAATATTTAGTAAAATTAAAATTAAACGTATTATTACCTTATTTCTTTTATGATTAGTACAAATTTTCTCCGTTCTTTGTATGATTTTCCTGAATATATCATAGCCCGGCATTACCCGTGCAACTCAGAACATTTTTGTAGTAGGAGAAGATGCCAATCTATTTTCTTTTTTTTGCGTAAAAGTGATTTAATGTTTTGTGTAAACAACATTGCGTTTGTTTTTGTTTCAAATTTACGGGGGAAAATGTTTTCATTTTTTGTTGACTAAATGTATTTAACATAAAAATAAAAATTATTTATTTTGTTTTACTGGAAATAGAGATATAAAAACTATTACGTTCTCAGTTCAGAAATTTTCGAAGAATATTTAAAAAATGTAGACATTTAATTTTAAAGAAAAAAGTTACATTAATGCCATACGAATTACAGAAAATTGATTTCCTGCATGAAATATTTACCGAAAAAAAGCTTTATTCTTTTTAATTTTATTTTATGAAGCATAAAATATTAAATCTGAAAAAAAAAAGACTTAAATAAATTAACCATTGGCACTTTATTTTACATATTTTGTTTTTGTTTGAAAAAACAATTTTTTTACTTTTTGTTTTATAAATATCGTTTTTGTTTGAAAAACACTTTTTAAAACAATATTTCTTTTTTTTAAATGACGGGGAAAAATATTCACATTTTTTGTTGACCAAATTAATTTTTAAAACGTCGAAAGAAAAATTAAATATAAAGGCTCATTATTTTTTTAAATGAAAAATATTTTAGTCACGTTTGACACGCGTGATTTGATTTCTGTGATGTAATTTAGCAGCCATCTTAGATCTTAGATCTTACATGTTTTACGGAGCAAATGTAAACAATCGGCTCCATTGACAAAAAAGCCGAAAGGGAAAATTGCTGAACTTAAACTCAAAATGTATGTGTCGGTCTAGCTTTCCTGTAGATATGGGTCCCTAGAAAGTTTGAAAGGCGTAGTTTAAAAAATGTAGGCGTGCATAGAGAACAGTCACACACAGACTCACAGATTGCCTTTTATATGTATAGATGACTCATAAGTTTTAAAAGAAGAGGTTTATTTGAAGAAAGATTAGCATGAGTAATTTTCAGACTCATTTTGAGACATCTCCTCAATGAATCTGCTATTAGGCTCGACGGCTGCTTAAATACGACGTCCAAAAGGTTGGCAAACAGAACCCATTGTTTTGAAATTCTTGTAGCCGCTGCACACATAGAAATTCTACAGCAAAATCAGAAGAAGGATTTCAAATAACATTAATCCTGACGTGTCAAGTCGGCATTAATGTGGTGGATTCTGGGTGAATGACCACACAATATAATGAACAACAAAACAGATATTTGAGATAGAAATGTATGTTATACTAAACGTAAATATACAACTGGAACCTAGGTTAGTAATCCAGGAATACGATTAGTAAAGAACATATATATATATATATATATATATATATATATATATATATATATATATATATACACGTCTTTGAAGTGAAGCTGTGCTGGAATTTTTATGTCCGTGTAATACTATTCTGGCTGAGTGGAGCTCAGAACTACTATGACTACTGACGGTAACTTACGGACCGCTTACGATACTCTATGGTGACTCATTATGGCAGGAGTATATGTATACTCAAGACGAGCCCATTATCATAGAAAAAGGGGAAATCCCACAACAATTAATCACTGTCTCGCAGACGTGGTGTGGCTTCTGTCACTTATTTCTACAAACATTTTTTATGGTAAATGCTCTCGTGTTCCATATACATGAATACAAGCGTGCTACTAGATTAGAATTTAGATCTCACTCTATTTTGGAAAAGCTAAATTCAACCTCCACTTCTACTCTATCAATTAGTTTCCTCGCAAGTCCCGCCTGTGGAAAACATTATTGTACTTGCTTTCCTGATAAGTACAATCTCTAAAATCATTTTTTTTATATTGATTCACCCCAAGCAAGGCGGTACCGCCACTGATGTGCAGGAGGCTACATAAGAGAGTTGATGTTTTAGGCAGGAGGAGAATGAAGACAGACGAACCAGCTACAGGGGATGAATAGGACAGGGCAAGAGAAGGATGGAAACATAAGAGTAAAAACGGTTAGGAAAGTAGTGAGAAAGGTAAAGAACAAGGTACACGGGGTGACGTGGAAAAGGCTCGAGTTATATGGTATAACTGAGTCCTGGCTTGATCTGATCCAATCATTTTTATCTAACCGCATATTGGATGCCTCCACATCCTACCGCACGATCGCTGGTGTTCCTCAGGGCTCTATCCTAGGCACGACCCTTATTCTAATCATAAATAATCCCACAGACGTGATACCATCATCTACTCCCGCACCAGTACGACATCTGGCGAGACGGACAAATATAACCTCGCTGCTGATATCGAGAATGACCTCCACTCAGTGGTGGATTGGAGTAAGAAGTGACTTGTTAGTTTCAATGCCTCTAAAACAAAACTCCTATATGTCAACCATCACAGGAAATCACTATTGCCACCCATAATCGTGGACAAAGTAAGTCTCCCCGAAAGCAATACACTGCGCCTCCTCTGCCTTACCCTGTCTTCTGAACTCAAGTGAAATCAGGACATTGAATTGATAGCTAAAATAAGATCGTCGGTGATGGTGGATGTCACTGTATTACCGTCTTAATAACCTCTCTGAAGATGGATCATGTGAGCCGAAAACTTAATAAAAAATTAGGTAAATTTTCGTAAGTACTACTGTTGCTATTCCCCTTCAAATTTATCCAAAGTAGCATTATATCAGTGCAAAAGTATGTGCTGAATTCAAATCCAGTGCAGTTTATCGAAATTGTGTACCGAAACAAAAAAAAGGCGCATTACTTCCTTAATCAGAACTAAAGAGGCGGAGGTAAAGAGGGGACGCAGCCCGTCATTCTGAAGTTACTTACATGTCTACGTGAGAGTTACGGGAGAGAAGAAGGGCACTGTTCGTTTTTCAAATAGATATTTAGATAAAAAATGGTATGTTTTTTCGATAAATTGCACATTTATTTGAATTCAGCACATACTTTTTCTATTATACAATGAAACTTTGGATAAATTTGAAGAGGTATAGCAACGGTAGTACTTACGAAATTTTACCAAAAATTATCCAAATGTTGGAGAACTTTTGTCTTTATTTTCAACTGAAATTAAAGCCAAAATACAAAGTTTAGAACGGCTCATGATTAAACATAATAGACATTTATTGTCTCTTATATTTAACAATATATATATATATATATATATATATATATATATATATATATATATACACACACACATATACATATATATTTATATATATATATATATATATATATATATATATTTCGTTCATTAAAAGAGTCTGAAATGACTTAAATAATACTTACTGATCTTGGTTGTTGTTTTTTTATTAATTAAATGCCATGCATGATACACGCTTGGATGATCATGATTCGAACGTGACATGAAAGACAAGGCAGAAAATTTTGCCCTAGTAGGTTAACATTTCTTTCTGTGGTAGACTGGTTGCCAACCAAGACTCTCCTGCTATTTAACTCAAAACTGGAAGACGAATAGACGAGTTAATACCTTTCCCAAGGCTTTTTGCACGTAAGTGTTTCAAACGAATTCATTTGGAATTCAAAATCGACACTTCGATTTCACATATGTGCCGATATCTATTGCACATAACGCACATTTATATTTTTTCTTCATCAGAACCTAAAATTCGAATCAGACATTTAGACCTCAAAAATATTTATTAGTACTTATGTAAGTACTTAATTTATATTAATACTTAATTTTTGGTCCTGGGTATGACAATAAACTGCATCCAGAAGCAAGGCCTCTGATTGGAAGGTTGTGAGGAGCATAGAACCACTTCTTAATTGCTGTTGATTCCAGGTCCACCCTGACCCGGAGTGGTAGCACCTGTTAGGGTCCTAACTATGGGCAAATATTTTATCCCCAAACTGGGGTCAAAACACGATGAAAATAAAGAAATGTATACATAAAAAGGATGTGCGTTGTGGTACAGTGAATATCGGCTCGGAACGAGAAACCGGGGAGCCGAGTTCGAATTCCAGTTGAATCCATTGTATTCACTTACGCGCAAATATTCTTGGGAAAGGTATTACTCCGTCTATTCCTTCCAGTTATGGTTCAAATAGCAGGACAGATTGGGTTCTATAGCCTTGGTCGGCAACCTGTCTACCGCAGAAAGCAATGGCAACCTACTGTGGGATAATCTTCTGCCCAGTCAGTCATGTCTCTTTGGAGACATGATCGCCCAAGCGTGTATCACGTATGGCACTTAACTGACTGATGCATAAAAATATTTTTATAGGAAAATATACATTTTTGAAGGAAAAATATCACTAACGTTACACTTAAGGAAAAAATTATTACCAGAAATACATTTCTGAATACAAAAGCGGTAGACATCTTCAGTTTTCTAAAATAAAAATAATAATAATTTTTTTATCAAAATCTAACTAAATCAACCTTCTCACGTCTTTTGATCAGGTGAAGAGGCTCATCCCTGTTTAGGATGTGGTTTCCGGCTTTCTCTTTTCCAATCTTTTCACTCTTTTCTTTTTTTTTTTTCAATTGGAGTAGATAGACTAAATTATCGCCCGGTTCACACTTCACTCACGTCTATTGAACAGGTGAAGAGGCTCCTCCCTTGTTTCCTGTTAAAATCTTAAAACCCTACCTTTGGCATAAAATAACCCACAGAGGTTGATATGCCGTTAAACAAAACTGAAATAAATACTTACTTTTGTTAGTACGTATTTTATATTAGTACTTACTTTTGTTAGTTCTCACTTTTAATTTAGATCTTTGTGACGATTGTTTGACAATAAATTTATTTAAATTTATTTCTTTTACTCCAGAATAAACAAAGATCACATATCTTTACTATTTTGAGAACATTACTCTTTTTGATAAAATATTGATTGAAATCTGATGCCACAAAAGAACAGGAAATTTTGGAGAGCTATGATCACCTCCATCCCCACGGATGTGCAGTGGATATCAGCTCAGATCGAGAAATCGGGGAGTCGAGTTCGAATTCCAGGTGAATTCTTTGCATTCACTTACGCGCAAATACCCTTGGAAAAGGTATAAATCCGTTACTTCCCTCTAGTTTTAGGGCACCTCGGCGTGGTATAATGTTTAACAAGCTCGTTTTGCTAGAATCATTATAACTGAGTAGGGAGTTCCATCCTCACTGGTTACCCCCTACTTTCGTCTAAGCTAAGTTTAGAAAATCAAGTTTCTCCAGGTTTGGTTGTTGGGGGCAGGTCTAACAACCCTGTTCTATAAAAAACGGTGCCCTACACACCATTAGGTGTAAGGAAACATTTATTTTTTATTTCCCTCTAGTTATGGGTTAAATATTAAAACAGATTGTGTTCTATATCCTTGGTCGGTAAAGAAGTCTCCTGCATAAACTAATGGCAACCTACTGCGGGATAATGTTCAGTCATGTCAGTCATGTCTCTTTCGAGACATCGTGTATCACGAATGGCACTTAAGTGACAGACTGATGATTGCCCACACGCAAAAACAGAGCACATCCTACATGAAGACTGTAATAAAATTAAATCAATCCTTACCAAAGATCTTAATAATATTAATTATAGAACCTTCATTTATTCACTTAAAAAAAATTGTGGCTTCTATAGTTTTAATAAGAAGGCGATAATCCCATTACAACGCAAGGAGTTACAGGGATTGACATAGAACAAGAAGAGTTTAGTAACAAAAAATGAAAAATCGCAAAATGAGAAAACAGATTTCAAATGCGACAACAAAATGATATGACGGTTAATATTGCTTTTTTTTACTTTCTATTTGGCAAGAATTCAAAAAATCCGAAGGATGATCCACATGTTTAAATCCACACCTCACTTCTCTCTTGGAATATTTTTGAGCATCTTATTTATTGAATACAGCTATCATATCTGGAAAACCAAACCGCATCTGTCTACGTATAAGGTGACTTAAAAATAAGACGAGACCAAAAATCTAGGTAAGTTTTCGTTATATTATCTGATATCCGTAATGTAAGATGTCCGAATATGATAAAACTTTATTGAACAGGTGAAGAGGCTTATCCCTTGTTTCCTGTTTAGGATGCGGTTTCCGGTTTTCTCTTTTCCAATCTTTTCACTCCTATGTAGCCCCTGCACATCAGTAGCGTTACCGCCTTGTTCGGGGTGATATGATTAAAAACATGATGAAGTGTATCAGATGATGATGAAACTAATACTTTTAAAGTGGCTTGAATATGTAATTGGGTGTCTTACACTTTTTTTACTCTGTATTGACAAGATTTTATGAAATGTTTTGTTTCTTAACACTACCAAAACTACCATATAAAGATGTTATTGAAAACTAATGTTTGCATGTTATACTAAATGTATTTGTCATCTGACACCGCAATGATAATGAAATTTAATTAGAAACATATACTGTTTGTTATCTTAATCGTTGTTATTTAAAACTACTATGAGAAATTACGATTCGTGTAAACGCACCCATAGCTTTACAAATCAAGGACAAATTATTTGTTTACGTTAGTTGTTAATTTTTCAAATTGTTGTGGAATCGTCTCTTGTTTATTTCATTTCAACACAAAATCAACAAATAAAAGTAGTTTGACATTACTTATAACTGTAGAAGAGCAATATAGTGTGAACGGTTTCAACTAGAAATATTTACATCGGTATTTACCATAACGAGGGGCTTGTAAGCCGACTGCGACCTCTGGCGCCGATACTACCACTGGATTAAAGATAATTTTTATGTAACTGTTGCATTGGACGGACCATCTTTTGGGTGGTGGTGGTGGTGGTAGTGGTAATTTTTTATTTAGATTTGAATTTTAGATTTAAAAGTCGACCTATAGGGGGATATACAGTACTGCTGCCATATGCGGAACACAAGACCAGATATGACAGCATTTTTTAATGCACGGACGAATTGGCTTCAGTCGGCGATTTCGACGGATGAGCATCTAACTCGGTTAGACTATGACACAAAGAATTGTTTAAATTAGTGAAGGCTTGTGTAGCACCATCCACAATTTTTGGAACTGCTGATAACAGACAATCGGTGCAGACGTCTGCCACAGATCGCATGAACCACAGACCTCAGTTATTTAACCCATAACTGGAGGGAAGGGACGGATTAATACCTTTCCCAAAGGTACCAGTGCGTAAGTAAATGTAAAGTGTTTGACTGGAATTGGAACTCGGCTCACCGATTTCCCTCTCCGAGCCGACATCCACTGCACCACTACGCACACCCATCAATGATTGACGGATATATATATATATATATATATATATATATATATATATATATATATATATAAAATTAAAAATGTGATTCGTGGTGTCTTCTAAACAGCAATTTATCCTGGAGGCGATGCATAAATTGAAATTATACTGACATCACATTTTAACAGATATATTTACCAAAATTACACAAAACTTTCTTGAATTAGTAAAGAATAATTTTATTCAGTAAAATTACCATTGGCTTCAACTACGGCCTTTGGTCAACTTTGGAATCTGCTGTTTATATTCTGGATGGTTTCCTTATTTAAGTTGTTGAATCCTGCCATAATCCTTCATTTCAGTACATCTTTGGTATTGCTTTCTCAGCTGCACCCGTCTCATAATTTCATGGCGGCATTAACCACAACAGAATGAACTCTTCCAACCATCACATACACCTCCCCTCACGAGAAGTGAGAGTAGATAGCTAGGTAAAGAGCCTAAGTAGCCTGGGAGTAGCCTGAAAGAGTTGTCTGAGGAGAGCGCTCTGAACATAGCCCAGAGTCGTCTACGAACACTGCTACCATAACGACCATTACGAGTCCCAGTTCGAGGGTCGAATTATAGTATTACACACTAACCCGTATTATCGTTCTGCTAATAAAGTTCCAAGTGTTGTATTTTGCCGTGTTTAATATATATTCGTTATTTCCTATTTTGGTTGTTTTGCATTATTCTTGCTGGACATTTAACCGGCTCCATAACAATGATAATTAAGGGTGCTGTAGAATTCAGAGGTAGGTGGCCAGAAGTAAAGAGTGATGTGGTCGAAGAAATTTTCTTCAGCCATGATTGAATTTTCCTGCTTGTGTGGTATGGTGCAGAGTCGTTGCGAGACATAAAATATTCCAGCAGCCAGCCGCCTGATTTAGAGCAGCACTATCTACTTAAGGTACTTCGTGTACAATATGAGGAAGTGTGGGAAGATGACCGGCGGCATGACGTAGCCATCATTGGTGATGACTCCAAACAGCTTCATAATTGTTGGAGCTGGCGGTGCGAATACCATGCAATACAAGCATGCCGTTTCCAAAATTATTAGCAGAGTGAATTGCGACATGGTGCTCTTTTTTTTCTTTTTTTTTGTGTCTAACTGATACCAATAGATTGTGAAATCGGCAAAATTAAAAACAAGCAACGCGCATGCGCGATATTAAAATTATAAAATCGCGTCAATTTACCCTTCGCAATTTGTCGTCATTGTTTGCAAAATAATTACATTTGAATTTCTTTGACTACGAAATAAATAATAACCTGCTGTCTTTGCTGAATGTAAATTCTTTCTTTCATCTTGTGCGCAATCATCAATCCTGATTCTAAAAAATATCCCACAGAAAACGATTAATAATCAAAGGTAAAGATTCCGTAAATTCTTAAAGATTATCAACATTTTCTTATTTCGCTAAATTTAAAGTACCCATTTAATTTAAATATACTTGGCTGTACTTAAAAAGTGTCGCTATCATCTTTTTCTATGTGCCATGTCCATTCAGGACGCAGGCTATCTTGGCTCTCTGCGTCTCCCTATCCCTGGTAGCGCTTAGCACGCTTTCTCCTGTTATCCCACCCGAATCCATCTGCTCAGGCCCTTCAAATATGTTATCCACTGCTCTCTCCTGTCATCTATCTGACCCGTGAGTATCAGATTCTCCAGCCATTTCTTCCTCATCACATGTTTCAGAAACTTTAGCTGTCTCTTCCTTATGCTAATATTAATTTCCTTTTCGTTTCCATCCTTTTCAAAATCTCATCATTGCTCACATGCTCGATCCATGATATTCACAGCATCCTTCTGTAGAACCACATTTCAGTTTCTTTATGATTTTCCTACATCTTTGAGGATATTGCCCAGCATTCACTTCTATATTGAAGAACAGACATCACATAGCAATTCAGAACTCTCTTCTTTGTTTCTAGCGATACTTACCTGTCACTTAATACTGCTCAGTTTCTGCAATGTTTCCTTAGACATTCCAGTATCGCAGCTAGTTTTCAAATAAGATATTTTCATTCTTTACATTGTTTGAACTGTTGTCCTCATCGTTATCGCATTATTTACGACGTTTCCACCTTCGTATGCTCTATTCTTAAATCATCTTCTTGTAGAGGTTTACTGTTTCTCTCCATATTTTTGGTATATCAGGTCTGTAGCGTTTTTCAATATTTGTCTATATTTCTTATATGAGAAATTTCAATTAGTGAGTTCAATACTTAGTAGCAGTAGTGGCCAACAAAAAGTTAAATATAAATAACCAAGATATGTGGAAATGATATGACTCATAGAATGCGAACAATCTACCTAAACGATCAAAATAAAAGCTTCGGTTCAAAATTCCAGCCACCTGAAGAAAGTTAAAGCATACAAAAACTGAAACGTTGTGAATATGAAAATAAAGATAAAGACAACAGCCGGAGCAACATAAATAATATCTGTTTCTTGTCTGTATTATTCACTTGAAAGCATATGCATTTTATATGTTACTATCAAGTGAAAAGTGAGAAGAATGATGTGACATATGGTAATTCACGACCTGAAAATATATATATATTTTTTTTTTTAATCATTTCACCCCGAGCAAGGCAGAAACGCCACTGATGTGCAGGGGGTTACATAAATGTAAAAAGATTAATTAGAAAAGAGTGACGAGTACAAGCTAATTAGAAAGGAACAATAGAAAGCTGAGAAAGCAGGTGCAATGACAGATACATAGGCGGAGAGAAAATGAAGGTTATACAGGGGAGGGGAGAGAGCTAGAGTCCAGTGGTTAGTAGATGAGTATTAACTTTGCATTTAAATTTCTGGAGGTTGTAGCCGTCAGGAAAGCAAGAATACGGGAGTGAGTTCCACAGGCGGGAAGTGCGAGAGAGGAAGCTGCAGGAGTAGAATTGTCGTCTGCATTTGGCTAACGTGACTGTGAATGGGTGGGACCCAGTTGCCAGTCTGGTTGCACGGGTAAACACTTGTTGAGGAGGCATCAGTGACTTAAGCTCATCCGAGCAGAAGCCATGAAAGTATTTATAGAAGAGACAGAGGGAGGCCACATTTCGACGATGGGAAAGTGGCTGCAGTCGAGTCGCCAGATCAGTACCTATCACATTACAGACTCTCCTTTGGAGCTTGTCAAGAACACTGAGGAGAACGGCAGGGGCACCTGACCATAAATGGCAGCAGTACTCCATAAGAAGTTTGTAATGACGATTATTTGATAATTGAAAAGACCAGATGATGCCATTTTAAAAAAAAATGAAATAAGAAAACACAAGTTGCTATTAGAAATAAAACAGCCACCTAGTAAATAGGCTAACTCAACGACCATTTTTTAAAATTTGGCTACTTATTTCCGAGCCCATCCCTCTGCTTTTGCAGCGTAGCCAATACTCTGTCCAGACGCTAGCTCATACCCCACTTGTGTTTATTCAACGTCTACAGATCCCGCCTGAGGTTTATACAGCAGGCAAACATCTTCTGGGATGAGAATCTATTATATGTACATTATGTAGGTTGCCATTACTGTCTGTTGTAGACTAGTTGTCAACAGATGGTATAGAAGCGGAAGAAAAGATTAATACTTTTACCAAGATTATTGGCGCGTAGGTGAATGCAACGAATTCAACTGGAATTTGAACTTGGCTCTCCGATTTCACGTTCCTAGCCGATACCCACTGCAACACGACGAACATCCATTGTTATATTTACTGAATACATTTTCTATCTGCTTGCAGGCGGTATATGAATTGTCTTTATTTTAACAACTTATCAAATTGACTTTGGAAATATGGGGTCTGCGTTGGGTGTATATATCGTAGGTTTTTCTTTTTTATGTTTTTGTTTTGGTGTTTCTTTTTGTTATTTTTAGATCTATGTTATCCTACCTGCATTCAAGTATGTGTGCGTGCGTAAGTTTCTATCTTCTTCTTCTATGTGCCCTGTCCTTTCAGGACGTAGGTGATCATGGTTCTCCATGTCTCCTTATCCCTGGTTGCTCTTAGTATGTGTTCTCCTGTTACACCTCACAATCTCCGTTCCGTCACCCACCTGATCAGGCCCTTCAAATATGTCATCCGATGCCTTCCTCTGTCTCTTTTCCTTCTATCTGGCCTGTCAGTATCAGGTTCTCCAAGCCCTCCTTCTTGATTGCATGTCCCAGGAACTTCAGTTCTCTCTTCCTGATGCTCACTATTAATTTTCTTTTCGATGCCATTCTTTCTAACACCTCATCTTTGCTCGCATGCTCGGTCCACAATATCCGCAGCATCCTTCTGTAGAACCACCTTTCAAGTTTTTTCCTCATTTTCGATGATATTGTCCAGTATTCACTGCCGTATTGAAGAACTGACACCACATAGCAAACTAGCACTCTCTTCTTTGTTTCTAGAGAAATTTTGCTATCTTAGTTCTTTACTCAGCTTCTGGAAAGCGTCCTTCGCTATACCTATTCGCATTCAGAACTCTGTGTCGCACTTTCCATCTCCTGTTAGAACACTTCCTAGGTATTTAAATTTTTGTACTTGTTTGATTCTAGTATCCCCCACCTGTATTTAGTGTAATAAATAGACGTGATTTTCTATCAAAATGTCACTAAACTTGATTTGTCCGTGCAATCTAACGGAACTGAATTTGAGCCAATTTTGCTATCAACGCTCAACGGCTACTTGCCAATTTTTGCTTTATTTAATTTTGGATTCTTACGATTGCGTGTCACAATGAAATTATCCTTCAATCCATTGGAGATCAAACTGTTAATGGTCATTTAGTTATCTTAGCTATAATCGAGCCTCAAGCAACGCAGGTGAAAACACCCAGTGAGAATTGAACTCACACGATATGAACAAAACTCCATGGAAATTAAATAGTTATAAGTAAATTGAAGATGTTACATCAATAAATTCAGAATAGAAACCATTTTAAGCAGACTATTGATTGAGAAGTTGTTGTTTCTATTTAGTGCTATGCCTATCAGCGATCATGATTCACCACCGGTTCTTGTTATTTTCTGATATACAAATTGTCATTTATTCTCGGGAAATGTACCTGTGTGATACCAGTTATTTTTTAATGTTTTGGAATACGGGCCATTTTTTTCTTGGACTGGATTTCACCTAAGTCTAAAGCGCTAATGCTATCTTGATCTTTCACCCATAAACAAGGTTCAAATTCTTATATTGGAAATGGGATTTATTTTACATAGTGAATTTGGCTTACGGCCATATCATGTTGTATACACCGGTTCTCGCTCGATCACCGAAGTTAAACAACGTTGAACCTGGTCAGTACTTAGATGAGTGACCGCTTGGGAATACCAAGTGCTGTAAGCGTTTAGTGACGGATGTGCGTTGTGGTGCAGTGGATATCGGCTCGAAAAGAAAAGTCGGTGAGCCGAGTTCGAATCCCATTTGAATACCCTGCATTCACTTAAGCACTGGTAGCCTTGGGAAAGGTATTAAGCCGTCCGTTCTCTCCAGTTACGGTTTAAATAACAGGGTAGAACTTGGGGACCCTGCCCTTAAAAATGAATCTTGATACTCGAAAAGAAAATATGTATTACTAGACACAAAGTTATATAAAAAACAAAAATAAATTGTTGAAAGAAAAAGGTATTACCAGCAATAAATAAATAAAGTTTAATTGGCAATAAATGACCCGTCCATGTTGATATTCCATATCTAATTTAATACCTTACGCGCTAATACCCTAATAACAAGCGTAGGACTTGGGTACCCTGCCCTTAAAAACAAATCCCAATGAATTATGATACTCGAAAAGAAAAACGTGTTACTAGACACAAAATTTATATAAACAACAATAAATTGCTGAAAGAAAAAAGGTATTACCAGCAAGAAATAAATAAAATTTCGTTGGCAATAAATGATATTCCATGAAACAAAACAACCAACATAGTGAATTTTCTTAATAAAAGAGAAGCACAACGCAAAAGTATTTTCTTAATCATAGACTGACAACTGATATTTTATCACATCTAGCACTTACTTGCCAGTCGGACGGTTATGTTCAGTGTCTCGAAAATCAAACTAGTTGCGTTCCATCATCGTCGATCGGACTCCGAAACAACGCCAGTTATGATGAACGGATGTTGTTTCAGGGATGCACCATGTCTTGAGAGACACAATCAGTCAGCTGAGTGCCGTTAGTGATACACGCTAGGATGATTATGTCTCGAAAGCGTCACAGTTGACTGGTTAGAATATTTTCCCCACTAATACTTTCTGTGGTAAACTGGTTGCCAATCAAGACTATAATATACAATCTATCCTGCTATTTAACTCAAAGCTAGTGGGAGAAAAGAACAGAGTAATACTTAATCATAGACTGACAACTGATCTTTTTTCTCATCTAGCCAGTCGGAGGGTTATGTTCAATGCCTCGAAAATCAAACTAGTTGCGTTCCATCATCGTCGATCGGACTCCGAAACAACGCCACTTATGATGAACGGATGTCGTTTCAGGAATGCAACATGTCTTGAGAGACACAATCAGACAACTGATTGCCGTTAGTGATACACGCTTGGATGATTATGTCTCGAAAGCGTCACAGTTGACTGATCAGAATATTTTCCCCACTAATACTTTTTGCGGTAAACTGGTTGCCAATCGAGACTGTAATATACAATCTATTTAACTCATAGCTAGGGGAAGAAAAGAACAGAGTAATACTTTTCTCAAAGTTATTTGTGCGCCGGTGAATACAACGAATTCAAGTAGAATTAAATTCACAGAAGACCTCAAGAGAAATGTGTAATATGATCCATTGCTTAAGAAGATTGTAAAATGGTCGGTTCCCAATACTGCTCCAATAAGTATCTGACTCCTCAAATTATCCTCTAACTTTACAGGAGCCAGATCAGGCCGGAAACGTAGAACTGTCCAGTCTTCACTTCTCAGTGTCGATGGATTTCAATGGCGTCTCCGAGTACCTGTGTATATTTGCCATGATCCAATCTCTCTCTCTCGCAAGCGGGATGTGGCAAGCCGCTCGCTGCTTTATCGCTTCTTCCATGAAAAGTATCGGAGGAGGTACATTTCTTGTTTCCGCCAGTTATAATCTTCACGGTTAGGATACGCTATGCCACTTACATTATAACCGTCAGTCAGTTATGTGCCATACGTCATACACGCTTGGAGGATCATGTCACGAAAGCGACATGACTGACTGGGTAGAAGTTTATCCCGCAGTAAGTTGTCATTGCTTTCTGCGGTAGACTGGTTGCCAGCCAATTCCAGAGAACATGAAATTAAAGCCAAAATACGATGTTTAGAACGGCTCATGATTAAATATAATAGATATTCATTGTCTCTTATATTTAACAGTATATGTTTAGAAAATCTATCTATCTATCTATCTATCTATCTATCTATCTATTTATCTATCTATAAATCAATATATATATATATATATATATATATATATATATATATCTATTGATTGATTGATTGTTAAATAACTTAGTTTTGGTTATAATAAAATTAAACCAGTGCATATTTGTATTAAAACCTGTTGAATAAAATAATACTGTAGAACATTTGAATATTTTCCATTTGTAAACGAGTTATTACGCAACCCAGGTTTCTACCATGAGTGGTTTCTTTAGGTGATTTTCAATAACTGATTTTACAGTTTAATGTACGCTCACGTATCGGTGTTTGTTTTTAACTCTCACATGGCAGCGAATTTTTGAACGCGCAATTTTTAAAATTACAAGAAATTATTACGTTTTTATCCATGGTTGTATGAATGAAATAGGTAATTTTTTAGTATGGTTACACTTAGTCATAAATTCCGTTTTTTCATTCAATAGTTCATAGTAGAATCCTGTGTCGCGTAATAACTCGTTTACAAATAGAATATATATATATATATATATATATATATATATATATATATATAAAGGGAGAGAAAAAGATGGAAAGAGAGAGAGAGAGAGAGATAAATAGATGTGGGTAAATATATTTGCTTTTAACCAGGAGCTTTTCTATGTTTCCCGTCTCCTAAACACTTAGTCATAAGGTATAAATTCTAACACCCCGTGTCGAGAACGCACATCGGTCCAACAGGTTTACTTTTCCAAATTCTTAATTATTTATTGTCGAATGTCCAACTAATGAAATAAAGAAAATTAGCCAGTCATGAGTCATAACCAATTTTTCGTCTAGTGTTTGCAAAGGGAAAAAAGTTTCCGAAGACTCAAGGAATCTTCCAGAGACAATGAGGATTTGTTAGAACTAATGGTAGGAAGTATTGGGAGGGAAAGATCGGTCAAAATGCCATAAATTGCATACTTGTTACTTCGCTAATGTTCCCCTTAATATAATACGAAACAATAATCTGTACACACGCAAATACACACAAACACATGTACTTTTATGCAAGATTCTTTAAAAATGACAGACAAGTTATTGTGGTTAAGATTTTTTAACAAATTTTATGTGATCTTACATTTTTTTTCAGCATATGAATTATATGAAAATTGTCCAAATATTTTATTTGCCCAAACGTTCCTGGTTATATTTTAGCCATTATAAAGGATGAATTATACTTAACTTTTATTTCCACACATAGAGTGTTTTATGTATGCATGTAACGTCATAGAAATGTTTTATATTCAAACACGGTATGCACAATATGCCCTTGTTCATAAGTGATATTGTTTATTTCATTTATTATTGTTAATATTACTCGCTTTTTGTATAAGATATTAAGTTTGCATAATAGTATATGCGTGGCTAAACGTGTTTCTTTTCCAAAGTTGACACTCTTCAGAAGAATAAGTTTTTAAATTTACATATCGAGATCTGTTTACATGAAAATATGCATACAAAAAGTACGTAATATATACAAAAAGCAAGCATTATATTCAAAAACAAGTAATATTAATAATAATAACAATAAATCTACACATTAAACAAAAACTTTAAATCTCTAAGTTTCGTAGATGGTCTGTTCTTCAAATTCAAATTCGTTCGTTTGCTTTGTACACGGACAGGCAGCTTAGCCAGATCTTAAATTTCGGGAAAAGACAAGAGTTGAAGATTTAAATTTCTTAATTCAAATTTCCTGGGTTAACCTCTGTGGTATGTGTAATTGGTTCTTATTTATGTATTTTTTTTACTAATATTTTTCGGCGTTTATGCTCCATTTGGAAAAAAAGTTAGCTTTACTGTTCTGAGGTTCTCTTTATTTATTTATTTATTTATTTATTTATTATTCCTCCCAAGACAGTGACCGTTACTGGACAGTTGACCGACCACACCCCACAACCCTGTGAAATCTCTAAGTTTCGTAGATGGTCTGTTCTTCAAATTCAAATTCGTTCGTTTGCTTTGTACACGGACAGGCAGCTTAGACAATTTCGGGAAATGACAAGAGTTGAAGATATAAATTTCTTAATTCAAATTTCCTGAAAAATACGGACAGACATAATCTCGCTGCCGACCTTGAACGGGATCTACACTCTGTGGTGAATTGGGGCAAGAAGTGACTTGTCAACTTCAATGCGTCTAAAACCAAGCTGTTGTTGTCAACCATCACAGGCAACCTCTCCTGCCTCCCATAAGCATGGAACAAGCGATTCTCCCTGAGAGCAACACACTACGCCTCCTCTGGCTTACCCTCCCCTCAGACCTCAAATGGAAGCACTATAGTGAATCCATAGCTAAATCTACTGCTAAGAAGGTTGGGTCAATATGTCGATCCAGGATGTTTTTCCCGCCTGAATCCATTCTGCATATATACAAGTCAACCATCCGTCCGTGCATGGAGTACTGCTGCCATTTATGGTCAGGCGCCCCTGCCGTTCTCCTCAGTGTTCTCAACAGGCTCCAAAGGAGGGTCTGTAATGTGATAGGTACTGATCTGGCGGCTCAACTGCAGCCACTTCCCCACCGTCGAAATGTGGACTCCCTTTGTCTGTTCTATAAATATTTTCATGGCTTCTGCTCGGACGAACTTAAGTCACTGGTGCCTCCTCAACAGGTGTTTACTCGTGCAACCAGACTGGCAGCTGGGTCCCACCCATTCACAGTCAGGATAGCAAAATGCAGACGACAATTCTACTCCTGCAGCTTTTCTCTCGCACTTCCCGCCTGTGGAACTCGCTCCCATATTCTTGCTTTCCTGACGG
Organism: Ascarosepion bandense; assembly: GCA_037127315.1. Classification (NCBI taxonomy): domain Eukaryota; kingdom Metazoa; phylum Mollusca; class Cephalopoda; order Sepiida; family Sepiidae; genus Ascarosepion; species Ascarosepion bandense. Next base: position 461,167 of record JBBBDQ010001805.1, read on the forward strand.
CTACAACCTCCCGAAATTTAAATGCAATGTCAATACTCATCTATTAACCACTGGACTCTAGCTCTCTCCCCTCCCCCGTATATCCTTCCCTTTCTCTCCACCTATGTATCCGTCATCGCACCTGCATTCTGAGTTTTCTATTGCTCCTTTCTAAATAGTTTGTACTCCTCACTCTTTTCTAATTAATCTTTTTACAGTTATGTAGCCCCCCGCTCATCAGTGGCATTTCTGCCTTTCTCGGGGTGAAATGATTAATATATATATATATAGATATATATATAACGTTTATTAGCATCATTATTAACTACCTGATAAGACATTGTTCTTTCAATGTAGAATTTTTAGTAGCTTGTAGTTTGTAGAGTAGATGTTCTAAAGTATAACACACACACACACACACAAACACATACACATACATATATATGCTCCCATTACGATTGAGCTTTCTGGAGAAGAAAATTTTAAAAACAGTTTCCACTTCAGCTATAATGATTGACTCTTCAGAAATGAATTGAGTTCTCTCGGTGACTGGCGTCTGTATACACTGCTTATATACAAGACGTTAAAATTTCCCTACTCTGATGTCATGCACCGATGGCTTAGGGAGTCGAGTTTCGATCCCGGCCAGGAGCAAGTGGATATGTCTAGTCACATGGATGAACTGTGATACAGCGAAACCGGCTTGTATGTGGATGACTAATACATATATATATATATATATATATATATATATATATATATATATATATATATATATATATATATCGAAAAACCGAACACGCAACACTTACTTTCTAACTAAGTTTAAATTACGCTAGTCTCTTCAGCTTGGTCGAAACCTAGGTAGCAATTAAATAGTTTGTATTTCTTTCTTTGACATATTGTTAGCTCTGCATATTCAGTTTATTTCATTCAGTGAGCACTTTATAGATATAACGTTTGCTGGTCCAATCACCAACTACATTACTGGTGTATATATATATATGTATAATTAAGAATTAAATGTACATTTCGACACGGAAATTTTTATGTTTCGAGATTTCTATCTCGTCATCAGTCAATATTGGATGTTGGTTGTGATTTATATCATTTTCACAACCAACAACTAACTTTGCCTGATAAAGAGTTAAAAACCTCGAAACAAAGAAATTTCCGTGTCGCAATGTATTTTGAATTCATAATTATATGATTATTTTATGGTCTTGAGCACTTTTTATAACAATGTAAATGCCAGGAAACTCAAAATCGTAAAACATTGTGTCATCTTTACCTGGATATATATACTTTTTTCAGTTAAAAGCAAAATAACATTAAATATTATAAAGAAAGAAATTTTAATACATATCTGTGCGTGTGTGTGTTTGTATGTGTGTGATGAAACATGTTTCATTGAATGATATAGGCATATTATTAAATATTTTCATAATCATTTTATCTTGTTCACTAATCAGTTTCTTGATTTTATGATGAAATTCATCAAGAAATGCGCTGTACCTATGCCGAGCCCAAGTACTTTCGATCTGCTCCGAGATCATCCCCAGGAATAAATTACAAAGAAAAATCTATTGTAGCTGTAATCATTGTAATCATGAGCGAAAAAAAGATGAAAAACATGCGTTCTGTTATAATTGATTTACATCTTTAACTTTATACGTTGTAGTTATGTAACTTTAGTAAATAACTGTTCCAACATATAAGAACTATCCAGAATTTGTAGAAATGCAAAATGACATTCAATGTTATATGCATTTTAATATGTTGTTGCTATATTCGTAATAAAAATACTACTTAAATATTTGTTTATAATTTTTAGATAACATATTATAATTATTTACATTAATTACATTGTTAGCACACTTGTCCACATCCTTATTGCCATATTCACGACATTTAGGCCGTTGTACGCTCTGACCATATTTAGGTGAATGGAACTTAGTATTGAACCCTTTATTTAGATCAATCGGTAGATTGCTCTCGTTCCATGATTAATGCCACTTTCGGATATTTTACTTATCTTATTTTTAACTCACATCGCTAAGCTATTTGTTCACCTCTACTGTAGCCAGTTATTGAACGTACAATTATTTGAAACAAGTTTCTGAATTTAACCAACGCTTTTATCTATTGGGTCATGTGTCCTATTGACATAACCCAAAGATATGAGTTCAGTACCTTGCTATGTGACCGAAATAAAGGGTTCAATTCAAAAGTCTGGTAACCTGACAAAGGTCGGAGCGTACAAAAAGTTTACTACTTCTCACACGTTGAAAAGTCGTGAATATGGCAATAATGATGAGGGCAACAGTCCGAACAATATAAATATCGTACTTCAAAGTTTGTTAAATGCACTTAAAAAAGTTGTTGATTCATTCGTTATAAATATTGTTCAGTGTTGGTTAGCTGTTTTTTAGAAATGTCTATTATAAAAAGAAGACATAATTTTTCTACATTAATCAATAAAACATGTTTGAATGAAGATATTCTACCTATATATATATATAGGAAACATATAACATAAACAGTAGGAAAGATGATTCATTTTTATTAAAGCTTTTTCAGAAACCTGTTTAAAGTCAAGGGATGATTTTTTAATTTTTATATTTTATTTATACAAAGCCATTCCAGTATACTGTCTCCTTACTTTTTAAAATCTTTTAAGTGAACTATGTTAAATTATAATACATTTCCTACTTTGATCTTTATTTATTGTATCTACTGGTCAAATGTCAATGTATATATTTTAAAACTCATATATATATATATATATATATAAGTTTATAAATTAAATTTGTATTTTTATTTAATTTAAAATTGATATAGTTTATATTTACACACGGAAATTTCTATTTCGTAATTTAAACTCGTCACCAAAAGATGTTAGTTTATTTTTTTGAAAATGCTTTTTATTTGACCATAAGGAACAATAGTTTTGCTATGTATGGTTGTTGGAAGACAGAAAAAATTACATGTGTGTTCACTTTATCTAATCAGAATGGAGATTCACTTCGAATTTGAAAATACAAATTATATTTTTAGGAATACATGATTTCTACTTTCAATCTTAACGGCTATATCAAAACCCATGTTTAGACTGCATTTCCGTTGACGTATCTATTTTTGTTACAAGATTATTGTCATACATTTCTCTGAATCCCAGCATTTTTTAAAACAAAAAATGAGGGAAAGAAAACATTCTATATTTTTGACTAGCAGTATATATATGGGTGTAATGAAAGCTTTAAAACTAATCCATAGTCCTGGAGCTCAGACTCTTTGGACGTTGGCACGAAAGACTAAAGAGCAATAGTTGTTTCCAGTTAAAGCGAAACCGTAGACTAAAAGAAAAATGAATAGATGTAAGTCAAATTTTGATTTCCTGGTATTGGTATCAAATAAGTTTTTTTCGTCGTAAACGGAATTTTGAAGGCTAAATAAGTCTTCTGAGTAAATGGTATCATGGTTGAGACTAAGAACTACAATTATATATACTTAGAGCCAAACTCGCAGCAAAGACTAAAATAAAAGGGCTGAAAAAATAAACATCCAGGCAGATAAACAGACACACACACACACACATCTTGCCTTTTATATATACATATTATCGATTATCTGTACTATTGTAAAAACTGCAACCTTGAAACTTCTGAATATCGTTTCTTATGATTTTGTCTATGAGTATGAAATTTGATAAAATCGGACCACTCCTTCTATAAGCCTATATCTTTCGATTATCGATTTCGATATTTATCAAGGGTACCCCCGACACAAAACCTAGTTAAGAACACTCGCAGACGCTTGCAGTACAACTGTGTAAATTTTCAAGAAAATCGGTTCAGCCCTTTCGGAGTCCATAGATAACGGACACACACACGCACATACACACACATACAAAGACACACACACACAAAGTTCCATTTATAAATAAGTATAGATCTGACTTAAAGGGATCTTTGAGAATAAGTATAATGTTTTTATTTCGATTCATACAATATTTCGATTCATGTATTATATTATTATATTTTTTCGATATATATATATATAGTATTCATTGCTTAATGAAAATAGGATGTTCCTTTTGTTATTATTACTTTGCAAAATTTTACAATACAAGGAAGCAAAAATTAGCTTGTCCGAATCACCCTAAATTTTCTTCATTCTTTCATTGATGAAACTGCAATATAGGTAATTATTACATATTTACAAATTCATTTGATGCCCATGTCATTGTGCAATATTAACAAAAGAACTATTTTATTTTCATTTACAATTATTCACTTGGCAATAAGTACTAAAAATAGTATGAAATACATCATTTATTTTTTTAAACACTAGTGTGGCATAATAATTATGGCCGGTAGTATATATATATATGTGCGCCTTCTCAGACTAACGCATTCTGGTGACTAAGTGGAAAGGTTATATATAATCAATTGCTAGTTCCGCTACTAAAAACTTGTTTCTCTTTTGTCATGCAAAACAAATTTTCTCGCTAGAATCTTACATATTTGTAAATCTACTATTCGTCTTTGCTTTGAATATTGCTGCCACATATAGTCTAGTAATACTTCTATATATCTAAAAATTCTTTATGAAGTCCAAAGAAAAAATTGCAATGTTATTGATTCTAACATAGCATTTAGCCTTCAGTAACATTCCCACTGCCGTAAAGTACCTTCTCTGTGTCTTTTTCAGAAATACTTTCATGCTAATTCTTTTGATGTAGTTTTCTCTACGGTAGCAAAACTTTATGAATTTAACCGCAGTGCAAGATTAGCAAAAGGATCTTGTTATTTTTATGTTAAAATGGCCACAAGGAACAGTAAGTTCTATGCTAACAGTTTCTTCTATTCAATTTTTCACTTCTGGAAGGCTCTTTTCCAAAAATTAAATGCAATATCCATCGTTATCTTCTGTGTTATTAATTCTTGTTCTTTTATTGTACTCTTTCCTTACTAGTATTCATCTCATATTTTTAAACACTCAGTAATAATTGCGTTTTTGTGGCTTCATTGCCTGACTTGTGATGAAATAATTTTATTAAAATTTGCTCATCGGGTTTTTTCTCTGTGTTTCTGGGAGAAAGTTTAGAATATGGCAGAAACACATGGTATACTTCAAATAAATTTAAATTAAATAAAAAATGTATTTAGTTTCGCGAAATTGTAATGACTATAAATGTGGAGCAAATTAATTTTTTCAAATTTTAAGCACATAATTAAATAGTCAGTTGGTACGGGATACTCTAAAGAGACATGACTGACTGGGCAGATGTTATTTCCCGCAGTACGTTGACATTGTTTTCTACAGTAGACTGGTTGCCAGCCAAGGCTATAAAACACAATCTGTCCTAATAATTAACCCATAACGGCATGATCACCCAAGCGTGAATCGCGTGCGACACTTAGCTGTCTAAGTTACATAGTCAGTCAGTTAAGTGCCGTACATGATACACGCATGAGCGATGATGTCTCAAGAGAGACATGACTGACTGGGCAGAATATTATCCTGCAGCAGGTTGTCATTACTTTCTGAAGTAGAATGGTTGCCAATCAAGGCTATAGAACCGAATCTATTCTGTTATTTAACCCATAACTCGAGGGAAGAGATGGATTAATACTTTTTCACAAGGATACTTGTGCAGAGGTGAGTGGATGGAATCCAACTAGAATTCGATCTCGGCTCCCAGATTTCTCGTTCGAAGCCGATATCCATTGCACCTTAGTACTAATCCAAATTTCATAGATTCGACAGTCTTTAGAGAATATGATCTCTACTAGGATGATTCGCTGATCCATGTTTCATACACATGCTCATGCACGTTCGTGTTTCATCAATACCATTAGAGTCAATTTATGTCTGCAGCAATTCTGAACGAATTAAACTTATAGTTTCTGGGAGAAAAGTCATAATTTGTCATGATCAGAATTTGAGAATGGTTTGTGCGATTACATCCTCGGCCAAGATGATTTCTGCAAAGAGCTAACACTTTCGAAGAGTATATTCTCATAGATGCCCTGAAACAAAGTCGTCGTATGGCTTTTCAGTTACTGAGGCAAGCTGGTTTTTGTCGCCAGACTAAAGTAAGCTTGCTGATACAACGACCATGGTGAGACTAGAAATAGTGCCTCAGTCTCAAAGCTCAAACTCGTGCCAACTATAAACAAAAATATAGGGAAATTGCATATTTTACTAAAAGAAATATTTTTAGAAGTACTCAGTAAAAACATAGTCCAGTTATTGCTATATGTGATTTTGTTTGTGTGATTATAGTGGTGGCCTGTACTGTGCGTCTGCCCTCATTTTATTTTAAGTAACGGATTTCTTTCCGTATATTAGGACTGAATAAAAACGATGGTACGATCAACAGGGATGTGCGTTGTGGTCCAGTGGATATCGACTCGGAACGAGAAATCGGAGAGCCGAGTTCGAATTCAAGTTGAATTCATTGCAATCATATACGCGCAAATACCCTTGAGAAAGGTATTAATCCGTCTCTTCCCTCCAGCTATGGGTAAAATAACAGGACAGACTGGGTTCTCTAGCCTTGGTTGGCAACCAGTCTACCGCAGAAAGCAATGGCAACCTACTGCGGGATAATCTTCTGCCTAAAACCTGAAACGGTTATCAAAAAATTGGAGAGAGAAATGGCTGAAACCTTTCGGAAAAATAATTACGGAACATTTTTACATTCTTCATCTCTAGCAAAGGGAAACCATATTAGAATAGACAGTCAGTCAGTTAAGTGCCATACGTGATACAGGCTTTGGGCGATCATGTCTCGAAAGAGATATGACCGACTGTCAGAAGATTATCCCGCAGTAGGTTGCCATTGCTTTCTACGGTAGACTGGTTGCCTTCCAAAGCTACAGAACCTAATCTGACCTATTATTTAACCCATAATTGGAGGGAAGAGACGGATTCATACGTTTCTCAAGGGTAGTTGTGCGTAAGGAATTCAACTGGATTTCGAACTCGGCTTCCCAATTTGTCGTTCTGAGTCGATATCCACTGCACCACAACGCACAAATATAGATGAAAACTTAAATGAAAATGTAACAAATTTTTAGTTGTCTGATGTTTTCAACGAAACATTCATGAAATCTTGTTGACCAAATACACATTAATATATATACATATATTTTGTTACGTGTCAAGTGTAACAAAAAGGAAAAATTATTGACTAAAACACAGCTTTAAAAATCACATACAAATATTTAATTTACAATAGACACAAAATGATATACATACAAAAATTAAAAATTTTTACATTCAAAACAGAAAACAGTTTACTACTGGCTGGCGAAGTGTTACGAAGGGAAAGGAAGGTGTTAAAATAGCAAAGAAGTTAGGGTGCTATACGTTTTGGAAATTCTCAAATGTGTATATAAGGTAAAAATTATTAGTTTTGTCAATGAAATACTCAAAAATACCTATTAACCCATATAGTTCCATGAGGTTCTCTTTCAGGTTTAAGTTGGTCGCACACTTTTCTTAGGGATTCTTTCGGTTGGATGCACAGATTCACGAATCAGGCCGGAGTTGATAATGTCAGCAAATCCTGTTAACCACCAACTACTCTCTTTTAAAACCTATTTTTATCGGGGCGAATACCTTAATTTATATATTCTAGAATCCTTTAGAATTCTCTAGATTTTACTCGAATTATCTCGGACTTTCTAGTATCTTCCAAACGTTCTATTTCTAATTTACTTATTTTTACGACTACTTCATGAATTACAACTTTTATGTAATTACAAGTACGACTCAAATGAATCCCTTACTAGAAGATTTTAGACATTATTATTATTATTATTATTATTATTATTATTATTATTATTATTATATATAAATGCATCCTCGTCACACTTCCCCACTTCAAAGTAAAACTTTTGAAATCATAATGAAAAACTTTTGTGAGATAATATCAGTCTATTTTTTTTGTTGCAATAAATCATAATATCTTAATTTTTTTACAAAATTATGCTCTAGATAAAGCATCTTCAATAACATCGTTCCTTCCTTTAATGTGTTTTATAATAATGTCATATTCTTGCGCGAGAAGACTCCATGTTGAAAGTCTTTGATTTTTGTTAGTCATTTTTTGAAGGAACGTTAGTGGATTATGGTCATTATAAATCAGAACAGGATATACAGTTGTATCGCTGTAAAAGTTAAAATGTTGTATCGCTGACAACACCGCATTCTATTTTTAATAGTGGAATACTACTTCTGGTAGGTGCTTAATTTTTTGAGAAATATACAATGGCTCTGTCGACCCCTTCATCATCTTCTTGGATTAAGATGCCACTCATTCCGACATCACTGGCATCCATTTGCAATTTAAATTGTTTAAAAAAAAACTGGAGTTGCAAGAGAGGGGCCACAAATGAGAGTTGATTTGATTCTGTTGAAAGCCTCATTATACGTTTCACACGAACCTGCCTTAGACAGGGTAAGCGGAACATTTTTAGTTGAGCTTAGGGCGATCAGAATCCCCAATTTAATTGATCCTGTGTCGCATTCACCTTCAAGGGAGGGTAGTAAATACTAGTGTGGACTGGTTTTCTCTTTTTTCCAGGTAATGTGAAGGTGTTAGAGATACTGTTTATCAGGTCCACGCGGTCCTCCCTCTGTAAACAAGAGAGTGATTGCTTGGGCTTTATTTTTTGGGCTCTAGCATTTTCAGATGTTATAGCTTTAGCAAAAGAAAAAATTCTTTAAAATATCTTTTGTCTCACTTTCCTTTCATTCATATGTATATATATAGATATATGTATATATAATATGAGTAGGTTATAGCATCACTACAAAGTATTTATTTTGTTTCAACACCTCTTGGACTGACGCCATTTCGGTCGGGTTTCAATCCTGGGTAAAAAAGCAATCGGAATCTAACCGTGCTGATGAGCTGTGATACAGCGAAACAGATCTGTCTGCGGATGACAATATATATATATATATAGAGAGAGAGAGAGAGAGAGAGCGACAGAGAGATCGAGAAATCGAGAGAGACGAATGTTGTCTCACATAGGTAGATAGATTCAGGTTGAAAAAGATAGATAGCTTTAGACCTATATATATATATATATATATATATATATATATATATATATATATAACACAATAGAAAAACTGTAATAGTTACCAACGCGTTTTATCCAATGTGGACTTTTTTAATACAAGAAATTTTACATTTATAGATATTGTCTTTTTCTACAAGTTAACTTTGAGTGAATTGTCATATATATATATATATATATACACTCCCGATCGAAAATTTAAGACCACTTAAAAATATTTAAAAATATTTTTTTTTTATGGATAGATTTTAAACTCCTCCCACTTAAGGTTTCCAATACTACAATCTAAAAGTTTATGGAAACAAAAAGCTACATTCCAAACATTTTATTTAGAAATTCACATTTCTATAAAATGAGGCGATTTACACATGACCAAAATGATAAGACCAGAGACAAAAATTCTACGAAATTGTACAAAAAGTGTACCAGGCGCTCTCTGACGACCCTGCATTACCTGGAGCTCCATCGTCCCGCTGTAAGAAAAGGCACCCTATACCATTAGAGACCCTCCACCACTATGACGTGCGGAGAAAATTTCAGGAGGCATGTTTTTGTTATACCAATATCGTTAGAAGCCATCAGGACCATCGAGATTGAATTTTTTATCATCAGAAAACAGTACTTTCTTCCACTTGTCAACGTCCCATGTTTGGTATTCACAACCAAACTTTAAGCGGTCCAACTTGTGACGTGGAAGCAGCCGAGGAATTTGTTTACGCTTTTTATTTACCATGCCTTTTTGTCTTGAGTGTCGTCTGATGGTTACGGGACTGCAATTATCATCTGTGACTGCTTTAATTTGACTAGAAGAAAGTTCCCCGACTTTCATAACAACCCGTCTTATTCTCCTACTCAATGCAGGAGAAATTTTGGGGGGCCTACCAGAGGATTTTGCTTTTCCATAATTCTCACTGTTCTTTAGAAAGTTGTAAATCACAGTTTTACTGCGATTTACCTTAGCTGCGATCTCCCGCTGTGAAAAATCTTGCTTATGGAATTCTAGAATTCGAGAACGCTCAACTTTGGTAAGTTTGCTTGCTTTAGGTATGGTAACACCATTACGCAGTGATTGCTAATCTCTAACTGAACTAAAAACATTGGAATTACCATAGATCTAACAATTTATACTCCTGGTCTTATAATTTTGATCATGTGTAAATCGCCTCATTTTATAAAAATGTAAATTTCTAAATAAAATATTTGGAATGTAGCTTTTTGTTTCCATAAACTTTTAGACTGTAGTATTGGTAACCTTAAGTGGGAGGAGTTTAAAATCTATCCATAAAAAAAAATTATTTTTAAAGATTTTCAAGTGGTCTTAAATTTTTGATCAGGAGTGTATATATATATATATATATATATATATATATATATATATATATATATATATCGTCATCCGCAGACAGATCTGTTTCGCTGTATCACAGCTCATCATTACGGTTAGACATCCGATTGCATTTTACCCAGGATTGAAACCCGACCGAATTCTACCTCTGAGCTATGGACGCTCGGTAGAAGGAGGCAGACTTTCAGCGTGTGATATACCAGTTTATACGCCAGTAACTGAGAGTGTTCTAATTCATTATACATATATATATATATATATATATATATATATATAGTGAGAGAGATGTGGACTGACATTTATAAATAGATCGATGGATAGATAGATAACGAAGATTTTTAATCTAAGCTAAATTTGAGAATATCTGTAACCATGCAGAACCCATTTAATGTTGAACATAATTCCTCGCCTCTCCTTCATTATTTCTGAAGGCGAATTCCATTTATTGACATGCGTATTAAGTCAGCTATTAACATCTTCACTACATTCTCTATCCGTGTCCTCGAATTTTCGGTTTTTCTTTTCTCTTCTTTTCTTTTCTTTTCTTTTCATTTCTTTTCTTTTCTTTTCTCCCGCAATATTTATAAATTCGCTGACCTGAAAGTTCACGATTTGATTGACAGTCGTAAACGTTTTTCTCATTTTTCTTGTTCCAAAATAAACTCTGCTGACATTTCGCCGTTCATGGTCGCTCCACCTCTAGCGTCTCACCTGGTTACTTAAAAAAGAATGCATTACTTGATAGTATTTTTTTGCTGGAAGGTGGGAGAGGGACAAATTTTATTAGTACCTGTAGTAATGCTGTATTAACATTACCCTATTTGGACCGGACAGTTACACTATTCACTGTATTATTTACTTGTAACATTATATTGTAACATTATATTGTAACATTATATTGTTACTTTGTAACATTGTAACATTACGCTATTTGGACCGGACAGTTACATTATTCACTGTATTATTTACTTGTAACATTATATTGTAACATTATATTGTAACATTATCTTGTTACTTTGTAACATTGTAACATTACTCTATTTGGACCGGACAATTACACTATTCACTGTATTATTTACTTGTAACATTATATTGTATCACTATATTGTAACATTATCTTGTTACTTTGTAACATTGTAACATTACGCTATTTGGACCGGACAGTTACACTATTCACTGTATTATTTACTTGTAACATTATATTGTAACATTATATTGTAACATTATCTTGTTACTTTGTAACATTGTAACATTACTCTATTTGGACCGGACTGTTACACTATTCACTGTATTATTTACTTGTAACATTATATTGTAACATTATATTGTAACATTATCTTGTTACTTTGTAACGTTGTAACATTACTCTATTTGGACCGGACAATTACACTATTCACTGTATTATTTACTTGTAACATCATATTGTAACATTATATTGTAACATTATCTTGTTACTTTGTAACATTGTAACATTACTCTATTTGGACCGGACTGTTACACTATTCACTGTATTATTTACAATGTGAAAGGAGAAAAATATATTTTGAATTATTTAAAATAACATTATTATTCAGAATATTTACGTTGTTCCGGTGTTGTCCTCATCTTTATTGTCATAATCACGCCGTTGTACGCTTCGGCCTTTTTTCAGCGGATATACTTTGGAATTTCGAACAGAACACCTTATTTTATCTACCGCGAGAGATTGTTCTAGTCCCGCGTGTTTTCTGGATTTTTTCAGATAGATCTCATATAATGACTCAAATGTGCAAGCTTTTTTTCACCTATGCCGTAGCAAAGTGATGAACTCACAACTCTTTGTGTCATGCGTTGGATTACTTCAACCAACGCTTTTAAACAATGGGTCATTTCGAAATTCCAAAGTATAACTCCTGACAAAGATTAGATCTTTATAAAGATCGAAACGTTTTTATATGACAATAAAGATGAAGACAACAGTTTTGAACTATGTAAATTATTTAATACTAACCATTGTTGATCTTCGTCGCCAATTTGTTGTGTAGTTGTGGCGAAATTTCGTCGCAAAGTGTAGTGACCTGTTTATGCCGGAAGTAAGACACGGAACAAGAAGGTAAGTTCAAAACAATGTATTATTAAAACAAGAAACAAGGTATTCAAAGGAAGTGTCAATAATAAGTAATACAGAAATAAGTAATTTCGATGGTATTATTACGCTGCTTATTGTCTGACTAGTAACTGTTGTTAATAATTGGAGAAGATAGACAAAACTATCGCCCGGTTCACAATCTACCCACATCTATTGAACAGGTGAAGAGGCTCATCCCTTGTTTCCTGTTTAGGATGTGGTTTGCGGCTTTCTCTTTTCCATTCTTTTTACCCTTACGTAGCCCCCTGCATATCAGTGGCATTATCGCCTTGCTTGGGGTGATATGATTTTAAAAAAAACTGCCGTTAAATAAATCTGCCGAGTGATAGGCAACTTGCAGGCTCTTTATGCTGACATCGCTTTTTTTCTCTCGTTCCAAAATTATATGCAACATGGACCGTAATGCATTTTCGATCAAAGATGAGAAAGCGACCGTTGTTGTAATGATGCTACTGGATATGAAAAACACATTTTCCTGAAAAATTGTTTTAAGAGAAAGATTTTATAAATTTCAATCGTAAAAAATACTGGCTGCTCCATCAAATTATGCCAAGTGTTTCTTTGTGGAGTTGTGGCGAAACTTCGCCGCAAATTGTAGTGACCGGTTTGTGCCGGAAGTGAGACACGGAACAAGAAGGTAGGTTCAAAACAGTGTATTAGTAAAACAAGAAAAAAGATGTTCAAACGAAGTGTTAATACATCTTCTTTTTCTATATGCCCTGTGCCTTCCGGACGTAGGCGATCATGGTTCTCCACGTCTCCCTATCCCTTGTGGCTCTTAGCATGTTTGTTCCTGTTACTCCTGTCAACCCCCGTTCCGTCATCCACCTGATCAGGCACTGCAAATATGTTATCCGCTGTCTTCCTCTGTCACTCTTTCCTTCTATCTGGCCAGTCAGTATCAGGTTCTCCAGGCTCTCCTTCCTCATTGCGTGTCCCAGGAACTTCAGTTCTCTCTTCCTGATGCTCAGTATTAATTTCATTTTTGTTGCCATTCTTTCCAACACCTCCTCGTTGCTTGCATGCTATCCGCAGCATCCTTCTGTAGAACCACATTTCCGCTGCTTCCAATTTTGTCCTCATTTTCGATGATATTGTCCAGCATTCACTGCCGTACTGAAGAACTGACATCACGTAGCAATCCAGCATTCTTATTATTTGTTTCTAGTGAGATTTTCCTGTGTGGTAGTACTTTACTCAGCTTCTGGAAAGCGTCCTTTGCCATGTGAATTTGCCTTCGGATCTCTGTGTCGCACTTTCCATCTCCTGTTGGAACACTTCCCAGGTATTTATATTTTTGTACTTGCTTGATTCTGGTATCCCCCCACCTGTATTTGGCATTTTGGGTTGCACCTTTATCTGATGACCATGCATTCAGTTTTCTTAAAGTTTATTTCTGAAATAAGTAATATAGAAATAAGTATGTCCGAAAGTATTATTACGCTGCTTGACCAGTAACTGTCATTAACTGCTTTCATTAACTGCTGCACTTGACTGCTCATAACGGCTCGTGATTAAAGCCCTCTAGTTGTCATGCAGGTAATTTATATATATTAAGAGGATGAATTCATTCCTCCTAGAAGGGGCCCATGAAACTTACAAAACCTTATATAAGAAACATGGACTCATATTATTTTCGTCCTGTGTATGACTATAAACTACATCTTATTAAGAAGTTTTCAGTTGAGTGGGAATTGCTGTTGTTCTCAAAAACACCCTGGCCGGAATGGTAGCACCTGTTAGTGTCCTAGCTATGTCGAAATATTTAACCCCTAATCTGGGGTCAAAACCATATGAAATTATAAAAATATCCTTTTATAATAAAAACTCCAGCAATGCAGTTTTGAAGAAAAAATATAATCAGTAATACATTTAGGAAAAATATCGAAGGAAAAAAAATATTGCCAGCAATTTTTTTTTTTTTTTTGAAGAAAAATATATCAGCATTGTATCTGGGTCTCGAAAAAAAACCCTTCTAAACAAAAATATGTTAATGAAACCTGATCTACAAATTGCTTTGCAAAAACGCAAAACCAGAAGACATGTTGAGCTTTCCAAAAAGAAAATTCAACTTTTATATCAAAATCTGACTAAATCAACCTTCTCACTATAATTGAACATTTAAATATAGAAAAACAAATACCGTAAAACACCACCTTTTTGGCATTAAAATAACCTACAGAGGGTGATATACCGTTAAACAAAACATAAACTCACATTATTATCTTTTCTTTTGCACGGTCTTTCGTTTTTCAATCGGAGATTTCGCATTATGTCTGTTCCTAATTACTTAATCCTGTCTCAAACAGATGACAGCTTTCTCGGAATATTGTCAGAGGTTAGCAACGCAAATTTCTGGGCTTTATTCTGACCTTCTTAATGTAGGTCTTTGTTTTGCGCATATATAGACCCCTGCTAATGCTACAATAATAAGTTGAAGAAAGAAAGCCTAAACGTCCTATATTCTAGCAACTTTAATCCGGTGATCATTTCACTTTTTAATGCTTTTAAAATTAATACTGAGCATCAAAAAGAGACAGCTAATGTTCCTGGGACATGTAATGAGAAAGAGGGCTTGGAAAACCTTATACTAAAAGGCCAGATAGAGAGAGAATGAGAACAAGGAAAGCAATGGATAATATATTCTAAGGGCCTGAGCAAGTGGATGACAGAACGGGGGTTGCGTGGTGTATGAGAAGAAAGCGTGCTAAGAGCCACCAGGTAGAGGAATACGTAGAAAGCCATGGTCGCCTACACTCTGAAAGACAAGGCACATACAAGAAGAAGAAGAAGAAGAAGAAGAAGAAGAAGAAGCAAATGAAGAAAAAGAAATTGCTTAAACCTTGCTGTCATGGTCGCCAGGAAAAGTCACATTGATAGGGAGATATTTTTATGTTTTTCAGCGAACGTATTCTCAGTTTAGATGCTAAAATTCCGTAAGATCTTGACGGGATCGTTTTGTTATCAATAGTAGTATTAGTAATAGTAGTAGTAGTAATAAGATTAGCTTATTATTATTGTTATTATTGTTAGTAGTAGTAGTATTCGACATTTTGGCAGACATCTTCTGACTTTCTTTGGTTCTATATGGAAATGCTAGGCAACCTCGACATTTTCGGCAAAGACATAAGAATAATCAAGAATCTCTACTGGCAGCAAACGGCCTGCATACGGACAGGTAACGACCTCAGTAGATACACAAAAATAGAAAAAGGCGTAAGACAAGGATGTGTCTTTTCACCGGATTTGTTCAACCTATACAGCGAGAATATTTTGAGGACCCTAGATGACACACCAGGATTTGTTATTGGAGGCCACAACCTGAACAACATAAGATACGCGGACGATACAGTAATGATTGCGGACACGGAAAGGAAACTGCAAGATCTCATACAGAAAGTAGCAGTGGAGAGTGACAAGAAGGGACTACAAATAAACTTTAAGAAAACTGAGTGCATGGTCATCAGCAAATGATACAACCCAAAATGCCAAATACAGGTGGGAGATAACAGAATCAAACAAGTCCAAGAATTTAAGTACCTAGGAAGTGTTCTAACAGGAGATGGAAAGTGCGACACGGAGATCCGAAGGCGAATTGGCATGGCAAAGGACGCGTTCCAGAAGATGAGCAAAATACTAACACACAGGAAGATCTCAATAGAAACGAAGAAAAGAGTGTTAGACTGCTACGTGATGTCAGTTCTTCAATACGGCTGTGAATGCTGGACAATATCATCGAAAATGAGGACAAAACTGGAAGCGGCCGAAATGTGGTTCTACAGAAGGATGCTACGGATATCGTGGACTGAGCATACAAGCAACGACGAAGTGTTAGAAAGAATGGCAACAAAAAGGAAATTGATGCTGAGCATCAGGAAGAGACAACTGAAGTTCCTGGGACATGCAATGAGGAAGGCGAGCCTAGAGAACCTGATACTGACTGGACAGATAGAAGGAAGGAGAGACAGAGGAAGGCAGCGGATAACATATTTGCAGGGTCTGATCAGGTGGATGACGGAACGGGGGTTGCCAGGAGCAACAGGAGCAAACATATTAAGAGCCACAAGGGATAGGGAGACGTGGAGATCCATGATCGCCTACGTCCTGAAGGGACAGGGCACATAGAAGAAGAAGAAGTAGTAGTATTAATATTGTTAATAGTATTGTTGATTATTAGTATGGTATTTATCATCATCGGTCGGCTGGTTTCCGGTTCACAAGTCTATTCCACTCTTCTCTCTATGGCATAACCAATTTGGGCTTGTCCGACGTTTTAACCTTGAGAGGGTATGTTAGGAAAGTTGTTGCGGGCCTTTCTCGCTCCTGTTGGCCATGCTTTGGGTTTCAAAATCAAAGTCGAGGTTGGTTCATTGCTTCGAAACAGATGGTCGGAAACACGCATTCTTCTTGCCCTGATCACTTGAGACAACTTTGGGAGATTGTCATGCAGGTATTCGTTAGGCATATGGTCGTTACCACTTACATTAAGTCCATTTTGCAATAGTTTCGTAGAGGTACCGACTGTATTTTCCTCCATACATTATGTCATATTCTGTGATGCTTTGGGGCCCAAATCATGGCCAACAACGGCGAGGGTGGCCGGCAACAACTTTATTTATCTGCTCGTGAATAATCAGGTTAGAACATTGTATATACTGTTGTTTGATAATTATAATGGCACCTTAGTGTGTATATGAACTTGATGCAGGACAGTGGTAGTTGGTGTGATTGATTCACGAATATCACAGCTAGATCAATCAAATAGAGTAGTATCATTATCTTTTCCTTATAGTAGTAGTAGTAGTAGTAATAACAGAAGCAGCAGCAACAGCGGCAGCTTCTTTCTTTCTTTCTTTATTTTCGGTGTATTTTTCTTTATTTTGCTCTTGTTTTTGCATTTCTCCCCCTTCCTTTGATTTGGACTTTTCTTTTATAATCATATCGCCCTGGAGAGAAAGGGGGTTACATAGGAAAGTTATGAGAAAGAATAACAGGTTACAGGGGGTGTCAGAAGGGAAAATTATGAGAAAGAATGGCGGATTATGGTGCTGTCAGGCAGTGGGTAAAAGAATGATGAAATTGGTCATAAAGTAAGGGATTAGTTTATATACCGATTGTAATGTAGAATTGATCCCCCACTTTATATTCACATTATAATAGTACATAATTTTTTTATAATCATATCGCCCCAAGCAAAGTATTTTACTGCCACTGTTTTGCTGGGGGTTTCATTGGAGGAAAGTTATGAGAAAGTGTGACAGGTTACAGGGGGTGTCAGGAAGGAAAATTATGAGAAAGAGTGGCAGGTTATAGGGGCTGTCAGGAAGTGGGTAAGAGAAGTATGAGACGGAGAAAGAAACATGAGAAAAAGGATGCAAGTTACTGAGATAGGAGATGGCTATTGACTTTACATTTAACTTATTGGAGTTTGTAGCTGTCGGGGAAGCAAGTTAACGTAAGGGAATACGACAGGCTGGAAGTGTGAGAAAAAAGGTTCTGGAGTAGAATTTGCGTTTACATTTTGCTGGTTTCACAGTAAAAACTGTGGTTCGAGTAAATTCATATATGGGGGAACCAGTGAGCTAAGTTCATCGGAGCAGAAGCTGTTAAAGTATTTGTAGAAGAGACACAGGGAATTCACTTTGCGCCGGTGAGAAAGTGACTGTATCTGAGCTTCCAAGTTGGGATCAATTTTCGTTATTTGTAGATTTCTCTTTGAATTTTTTTTATTTTTGGTTTGTGCTTTCTTTCTTTCTTTCTTTCTTTCTTTCTTTCTTTCTATTCCTCTTGATTTTTCATTTCTCTTTTTTTTATTACTTCACCGTCTTCTTGATACCAACACCTTTTTTCTGTTTTACATCATTTAAGTATTAATTTATTTCCACCCTCTCTTTCATCTTGTATTTTCTGCCCTCCTTCTCTCTCTCTCACTAACATATTATTCTCGTATACGCCCCTCTATGTCTCTCTTAAACCTCTCAGTCTTTTATTTCAGTCTATGTTTCTTCCCTCCTTCTATTTAACCAGTCAAGTCCTTTGGCTTTTAACATGAAGGAATGTCCGATTGGCCAGATACTCACTCATTCAGCTAAGCAGATAAGCTGTTGGCCAGCCATCTGAAATAATCCAAAACGAGGCGGGTGAATAGGGAGGGTTTCGCATGGAAGAAAGGTCAATTGAGCGTAGGAACATTTGACTTGATTAAATATAGATTTGATAGGATTATTTACATCAAATATTAATATGTCCGAGCCGTGCGGAGAAAGTGTGTAAACGAACTATCGAAAAACGTGAACGGACAAATCTCGTATGAAAATGAAATCAACGAATAGCAAGATAATAATTCAAATATAGATGAAGATATGGAACGGATGACTGAGGCGTAAAGGCAACGAGGTAGCAGGAAGCAGAGATGTTGGTTAGTTTAATATATAAGGTTTTATGAGTGATTGAAGCAAAATATGGGACATGAATTTATAATGAAGGCAGGATTTGGAAGATAAGCGGTAACAGGTAAAAATAAAAAAAAAACGAAAGAAATGTGGACAAAATAAGGTGTATTGAAAAATGGTGGTTTTAGAGAAAGAAAACTAAACAAAAATTAAATCGAGGATAAAGATTACGATCAATTTGATGCGAGTTCTGAAAGGGAAACAGAGAGAGAGAGGGGGGGAATGAAAGAGAAAAATAACTTTATCGAATGCTAATAGACAGAAAGAAATATGGCGGCGAAGAACGCTATTCGAAAAAAATAAGAAGAAAGTATCAGCGATGACAAGGTGAGAAAAAGCGGGAAACGAAAGTAGATGAAAGGCGATCAGCAGGCTTTAGAAGTGTGAAAATATGTTCTAAAAAGCAGTTCAAATCAGCAGGAGAAGCCAACACGCAAGGAAGAAAACGATAAATATCTGAAAAGGTCACCAGCGAAGAGTTAATGGTTTCTGGACGAATCAATAGAAAAATGAAAGGGGTAAAAAGAAAACGGAAGGAAGAACATGGAAAGGCTATAGAAAAGCGATTCCCGCAATTACCCGTCTAAAATACTCCCTTATGTATAATACGCTATTCTAAATTTTGGCTACAAAATTGTGGCAATAAACATTTCTCTTATAAGTTAATAGGAGTAGGTAGGTTTGCCTATCGTCCGGTTCACACTCCTACACACTTTTTGTTTAACAGAAGTAGAGGTCTATACCTTGTTTCCTGATTAGAATAGGGTTTCCAATTTTGTAATTCTCTTTCTCCATGATGTAACTCCTTGCGTCATAGAGACATATTCGCCTTGCTTTGGACGAATATATATATATATATATATAGTCAACCGCAGATAGATCTGTTTTGCTGTACCACAGCTCATCAGTACGGTTAGACATCCGATTGCTTTTAACCCCGGATTGAAACCCGACCGAATTGGCGTCAGTCGGCGATTCTACCTCAGAGTTATGGCCGCTCGGTAGAAGGAGGCATACTTTTTAGCATGTACATTATCATTATACACGCCCAATATCTGAGAGTGTTCTAATTCATTGCTGAATGAACTATATATATATATATATATATATATATATATATATATATACTCCTCATTCTAAACGAGTTTTTATGCGACATAGGTTTCTACCATGGGTGACTTCAAGCGATTTGCAATAACTGATATAACCGGGTGTTTTTTTTGTTTTTGTTTTTTTTTTTTAAAGGACGCTCGCGTAACAGAAATTTTGAACGCTCACGTAATGGAAAATTTTGAACACGCAGTTTTAAATTAGAAGAAATTATAATGTTTTGTATAACACTAATAGCTATTTTATTATATACTTAGTTATAATTTCTATGCTTTCATTCATTAACTCATTTTTGTCTCGCACAGTCTACATATTTTGCCACCGTTTTAAGGCTTGGGTGTTTTCACTATATTCCACGTTATGTCTGGGTCATATACATATTTTAATTTGAGTTTCCACACGTGGCTAGCCAATTTTGTTCAATTTTTAAAGATTTATATTTTAAATGTAGAATTGTGATTAATATGTTTTGTTTTGACGATTTAAGTCATGCACTTCTTCTTCTATGTACGCTGTCCCTTCAGGACGTAGGCGATCATGGTTCTCCACGTCTCCCTATCCCTTGGGGATCTTAGCATGTTTGTTCCTGTTACTCCTGTCAACCCCCGTTCCGTCATCCACCTGATCAGGCCCTGCAAATATGTTATCTGTCTCTCCTTCCTTCTATCTGATCAGGTTCTCCAGGCAGTCCTTCCTCATTGTGTGTCCCAGGAACTTCAGTTCTCTCTTCCTGATACTCAGTATTAATTTCCTTTTTGTTGCCATTCTTTCCAACACCTCCTCGTTGCTTGCATGCTCAGTTCACGATATCCGTAGCATCCTTCTGTAGAACCACATTTCGGCCGCCTCCAGTTTTGTCCACATTTTCAATGATATTGTCCAGCATTCACTGCCGTATTCAAGAACTGACATCACGTAGCAGTCTAGCACTCTTTTCTTCGTTTCTAGTGAGATTTTCCTGTGTGTTAGTATTTTGCTCATCTTCTAGAACGCGTCCTTTGCCATGCCAATTCGCCTTCGGATCTCCGTGTCGCACTTTCAATCTTCTGTTAGAACACTTCCTAGGTTCTTAAATTTTTGTACTTGCTTGATTCTGTTATCCCCCACCTGTATTTGGCATTTTGGGTTGTATCTTTTGCTGTTGACCATGCACTCAGTTTTCTTAAAGTTTATTTGTAGTCCCTTCTTGTCACTCTCCTCTGCTACTTTCTGTATGAGATCTTGTAGTTTCCTTTCCGTGTCCGCAATCAGCACTGTATCGTCCGCATACCTTATGTTGTTCAGATATATATATATATATATATATATATATATATATATATATATATATATATATACGAGAGAAAGAGATAGAGAGAGAGTGATTAGAATGTAGAATCAGAGAAGAATAAGTCTCTAAAGGCCCAATTGTTAGAAGGTGTAATTATTCTTGTATTCGTGATTTTACAAAGTAACTTCACTAAAGTATAAATTATAAAACTAACGGCATGTTTCGCTGAAACTAATAAGTTTACAAGGAGAACTGACGGTATTATTTTGTTTATTGTAGTAAGGTTACAAAAAACTTAGAGCAAAAGTCAAGAGAAGTGATATTAAAGCCATTGAAAATTAAATGAAACCGAGATAGCATATTTCTTCCTGCATATATCGGATGGGCTACAAAAAAACTTCTCAACCCGTTAACTCTTTCCCGTAAAATCCTGGTATGTACGAATATCGGAAATAGGTTAACTCAAAAACATTTTAACATTCCAACGTATATATACTTTTAATCATTCAACCCGAAACAAGGCAATGAGTCTACTAAAACTGAAGAATAAGAAAAAGAAAATCACTATCAAGAATAAAAAAGGGAATTCAAGAAGACAATAGACAACCATTGATATTGCATTCAATTATTTCACGATCAATATCAGTTAGAAAGAATGTAGCAGGAAGGGATTCCTACAAGCGAGAGATACGCGAAAAAAACTCTTAGCATGGAACTAGGATGCAATTGGTTACTGACTGTTGAAGAATGCTCCTCGTCGATGCTTGGTCAATTGGCCTCGTGTTAAACACGTTCGAAATCCTCACAATTTAAATATCAGAAGGTTGAAGGTAGGATGTTGAAATGGGAAAGGATAAAATGTTTCATGTGTGCATTAAAGTAGAATTGCAAAAATAAAAATATAAGTGAATTTTGTTAACTGAATCCTACAACCTATTTGTGAGAAGAAAATCCTTCATAGAAAAAATGCATTGAGTTTTGTAGTTAAAATTGTTAAAAGAGAAATGTAAGTTTAGAGTTCATGGTTGTGTAGTAGCAGAATGTAAAGTATTATTATTATTATTATTATTATTATTATTATTATTATGTCATTTTTCATCATATTTCGATTTCTGCTTTGGTCTCACTACCAACCAAGTCTGCGGGGAGACCTAAGGCAGGTAGTGGCGTGTTGTTATGACTCCATTTCATGTTTTTCTATCTTCCCTATCATCTCCAGCATTGCATAGATAAAGTTTTCCTTAGTGTGTGGGCTGTACTTAATAAGACAATTTTTTGTATATCTCTTAAGCTGGGGTTTCCAGGGATTCTTTCAATGTGTTGTTTTGTTCCATTTTTTATCATTCCAAGTGCACCTACTATCACTGGCACAACTCTTGTTTTCAATTTCCACATTTTTTCTATTTCAATTTCCAGGTCTTTATATTTTGACAGTTTTTCAAATTCCTTGATTGCTATGTTACAATCCGCTGGACAAGCCATATCAATTAATAGACAAGTTTTCTCCTTCTGGTTTTTAACAATAATGTCTGGCCTGTTTGCTTCAATTTTTCTGTCTGTGTAGATGGTGTAATCCCATAGAATGGTTACATCTTCTATTTCTGTAACCGGTGCTGGATGATGTTCATACCAGTGTTTGTTTACAGCTTTTCCATAATGTTTGCACATTGCCCAATGTAAATATTGCCAACTTATTATTGTTGTCGTTATTATTGTTGTCGTAATTATTATTATTATTGTTATTATTATTGTTGTTATTATTATTGTTGTTATCATTATTATTATTGTTGTTATTATTATTATTATTGTTGTTGTTGTTGTTGTTATTGTTGTTGTTGTTGTTGTTGTTGTGGGGGGGCCGCGTGGAGTAAAAATTAAGAAAAGGTAAATTGGAAGAAAAGATCAAATAAATTTGTGATGCACCCTTACATCAAGGTCGGTTTCTTGAAATTTCTTTTGTTACATTGCCACAAGGTCCGTTCGCTAATCTCTCACATGTCGGACTGGTTTTGACCCATCAGCGAACGTGCTTTGAATAGTGAAGTTTCTCATGTTGCCAGCTCCAGTAGGCATTTTATTCTTAGGCGTGCAAAAACGTTTGACTGATGTCATATACATTTTCAATTTACTGAAGCAATAAGGATCCAGAAATTTTACTTTTCACACTGACTTTTTAATTTTTCGTTTTCTGGGTTTTACAAAATTGTTTTTAGTCGCGTGAATCTACTTTTTTTTCGAAAAAAAATAATTTTGGATGTGCGTTGTGGTACAATGGAACGAGAAACCGGGGAGCCGAGTTCAAATTCCAGTTGAATCCATTGTATTCACTTACGCGCAAATACCCTTGGGAAAGGTATTAATCCGTCTCTTCCTTCCAGTTATGGGTTAAATAGCAGGAAAGATTGGGTTCTATAGCCTTGTTCGGCAACCAGTCTACCGATCGTTTTGCTCTCTGACCTTCCTGAAGTGCGTATTTCTTTGAGGAATCTACTGAAACCATTATATAATCTACGGGGGTCGACTGCTCCACTTCCACTCTTCATATCTAGGGTTTTTCTAGTTTCTTATTTCATTAAGTACTTTGCAATCAGGATGTGCGTTGTGGTGTATTAGATATCGGCTTGGAACGAGAAATAGAGGAGCCGAGTTCGAATTCCAGCTGAATTCATTTACGCGCAAATACCCTTGGGAAAGGTATTAATTCGTCTATTCCTTCCAGTTATGGGTTAAATAACAGAACAGATTGGGTTCTATAGTCTTGGTCGGCAACCAGTCTACTACAGAAAGCAATGACAACCTACTGCGGGATAATCTTCTGGCCAGTCAGTCATGTCTCTGTCGAGACATGATCGCCCAAGCGTGTATCACGTATGGCATTTAACTGACTGACTGAATCTACTTTTGCGGGTGTTCAGTTTTACTCTGTGTGTTCTAGTTAGTTGATGGATGATATAGGGTATGTATCCTATAAGAATGTGAAAAAATACCATTATTAGGCACAATAAAAGAATGTAAACGAAGAAGAAGGTAGAGGACGATTGGCATTGTATTTAATTTTTTTAGATCCAAATCGGCTGGGTTTTTCAGAATTTGTATAAGAAAACTGCGATTCAAAAATAAAATGTAACATCATCTGAATGAATGCGAGCTTTATAAAAAATACCTTTGAGCTTATATTGGCCATTCGATTAGCAGGTCTTATTTTTTCGGCAGGTGAAATTAATTTTTGAGGAATCATGTTTATTTCTACAGTTCACTAACATTAAAAGGAATTTCAACAAACAATGTTAAAGTCAGTTACACTTGTATTAAGAACATAGATGAATATATTTTACAAAATAATATATCAATTAAATACTTGATACACTTGAATATTATCAGTTGCCCTGCAACTAATAATAATTATCCACTAATATACAGCGTGTCTATAAAGTTCGTATGTACTTAAAAAAAAGGTATAACTTTATTTATATTTGCGATAGAAATAATTTGTAAAAAGAATTAGAAAAAACTAAATCTATATGATTTAACGTTTTATTGAAATTTTATTTAAGTTTCCACATGTCCTCCATCATTAGCAATACAAAGGGTAATACAATTTTGCAGTTCACGGAAACATTTGCAGACTAATTAACGGTAATAACTGAAATCTCATTAATTATTTTAGCTTTCAAATCTTCAAATAAACTAGATTTGATTGCATACACAATTGTTTCCACATGAAAAAAAACCTAATGGAGTCAAGGGCATTAAATTGTCTAAAACTTCCGAAAGAAAACTTTTAGAACATCCCTGATTTAGAAACTGTCTAAGACGTAGAACGAAGTGAAAAGGAGTTTGATCTTGTTGAAACACTGTATTATATTTCAAGTTTAATTGTTCAAGCACAATTTTAAAGATTATTTCTATCACAAATACAAATAAAGTTATAAATCTTTTAAAGTGCACACGGATTTTATGGACACCCTGTATATATTCTAGTCTTGCAACAAATAGAATGGAATTATCTTATCAACAATTGAGTAAAGAAAGGAAAGTAAAGAAAAGAAATAATAGCCTTAACTTAATCTAATTAAACGTAATTTTAGGCTTAACTTATCACAGATCTAGTAAAATAAAAATTTGGCTTTGAAATTTGAATTATGATTTGATGTATAAATTTGCTGGTGACATTAGTCACGTGTTGTTTTGTTTGTATTAAACTTCTCCTCCCACTATATCCCGGTAAATGGAAACGGAAATACTTATTATAGTGGGCTACCCTATGTTGCCTCCCCCTCCGCCTGGCCTTGACTGAACTTTCATTCCGTAGTAATACGACATGAAACAAGTCGAATAGGGCCTTCCGTCTGATGAAGTCGGTGATTGTTGGCAACAACAATTATTGACGGAAATAAATTTATTACGGAAATATGACCGGTGTTTAAAGTTTTTCTTAAAAGAAAACAGAAAAAAGAATATATATATATATATATATATATATATATATATATGTATGTATGTATGTATGTGTATGTGTGCGTGTGTGTGTGTGTGTGTGTGTGTGTGTACGTGATATGACTAATGACATTGTGAATCAAATCATTGTAAATCATTGTGAATCAAATCATTGTAAATCATTGTGAATCAAATCATTGTAAATCATTGTGAATCAAATCATTGTAAATCATTGTGAATCAAATCATTGTAAATCATTGTGAATCAAATCATTGTAAATCATTGTGAATCAAATCATTGTAAATCATTGTGAATCAAATCATTGTAAATCATTGTGAATCAAATCATTGTAAATCATTGTGAATCAAATCATTGTAAATCATTGTGAATCAAATCATTGTAAATCATTGTGAATCAAATCATTGTAAATCATTGTGAATCAAATCATTGTAAATCATTGTGAATCAAATCATTGTAAATCATTGTGAATCAAATCATTGTAAATCATTGTGAATCAAATCATTGTAAATCATTGTGAATCAAATTCTCTTAATGTACTTGATGGAACTCGTGAAGATGTGGATTTTGAATATGGAAATACGTTTAAATTACTGCCTCGGGGTAGGACTTGGGACCCTGCCCTTAAACAAATCCCAATGAGACTTGCTCCGTCAGGGAGGAAGCCCGCTCAACCCGACTAGGGTGAATGCGGCATACATACATACATACTTCCTAATTTTATTTCACTCTTAATTCACTCTCCAATAAAAGCCAAACTTAGATATGCGTGAATTAGACTTTGAAAAAAATAAATGGATTTAATATAAGGAGCTCAAAGTCTTTTAACACTGCAATTAAATTTCGTATTTATATTTGAAATCAAGGTCCCAGGTTATGGGAAAAGATTGTAGCGGCATCGGACCAACTTAGATTGAAACCCACTTATTTATGATTCGGATATATTGTTTTCTGTTTTACTGGTGGATAGATACGTTTCAACTGGGGCAAAATATTACTAACAAAAAATAAAAGAAGGAAAGAAATGAAAAAGAAAATAAAGACAATATAGAACCAATGAAAAAAGGCTAATAAAACATTTAGATCAACCAAATGGAGGCAACAATTCTACTCCATCAGCTAATTTTCTCGCGCTTCCCGCCTGTGGAACCCTCTTCCCTATACTTGTTTTCCTGACGGCTATAACCTCCAGGAATTTAAATGCAATGTCAATTATCCACTTGACTCCAGTTTTTTCTACATCATCCCGTGTATCTTTTCCTTTCACTCTACATTCGCAGCTGTCTTTACTTCTGTGTTCACATCATTCACTTGCCCTTTCTCTTTCACCCTCTATAGAGGGTTCGTTTTTCTCTTCACTCTTCTCCTTTCTAAAACTTTAACACGCTTATGTAACCCCCTGCACTTCAGTGGCGGGACAGCCTTGGTAATGGTGAAATGATTAAAAAAAGACGAGAAAGAAAGAAAGACGAGAAAGAAAGACGAGAAAGAAAGACGAGAAAGAAAGAAAGAAAGAAAGATTGACGAGAAAGAAAGAAAGACGAGAAAGAAAGAAAGAAAGACGAGACAGAAGGAAAGATTGACGAGAAAGAAAGAAAGACGAGAAAGAAAGAAAGACGAGAAAGAAAGAAAGATTGACGAGAAAGAAAGAAAGACGAGAAAGAAAGAAAGAAAAAAAGACGAGAAAGAAAGAAAGACGCGAAAGAAAGAAAGATTGACGAGAAAGAAAGAAAGACGAGAAAGAAAGAAAGAAAGACGAGAAAGAAAGAAAGATTGACGAGACAGAAAGAAAGACGAGAAAGAAAGAAAGAAAGACGAGAAAGAAAGAAAGACGAGAAAGAAAGAGGAGAAAGACGAGAAAGAAAGAAAGACGAGAAAGAAAGAAAGATTGACGAGAAAAAAAGAAAGACGAGAAAGAAAGAAAGAAAGAAAGACGAGAAAGAAAGAAAGAAAGAAAGACGAGAAAGAAAGAAAGATTGACGAGAAAGAAAGAAAGACGAGAAAGAAAGAAAGAAAGAAAGACGAGAAAGAAAGAAAGACGAGAAAGAAAGAAAGACGAGAAAGAAAGAAAGATTGACGAGAAAAAAAGAAAGACGAGAAGGAAAGAAAGAAAGAAAGACGAGAAAGAAAGAAAGATTGACGAGAAAGAAAGAAAGACGAGAAAGAAAGAAAGAAAGAAAGACGAGAAAGAAAGAAAGACGAGAAAGACGAGAAAGAAAGAAAGACGAGAAAGAAAGAAAGATTGACGAGAAAAAAAGAAAGACGAGAAAGAAAGAAAGAAAGATTGACGAGAAAGAAAGAAAGACGAGAAAGAAAGAAAGACGAGAAAGAAAGAAAGAAAGATTGACGAGAAAGAAAGAAAGACGAGAAAGAAAGAAAGACGAGAAAGAAAGAAAGAAAGAAAGAAAGACGAGAAAGAAAGAAAGATTGACGAGAAAAAAGAAAGACGAGAAAGAAAGAAAGAAAGTAAGAAAGAAAGATTGACGAGAAAGAAAGACGAGAAAGAAAGAAAGAAAGACGAGAAAGAAAGAAAGATTGACGAGAAAAAAAGAAAGACGAGAAAGAAAGAAAGAAAGATTGACGAGAAAGAAAGAAAGACGAGAAAGAAAGAAAGAAAGACGAGAAAGAAAGAAAGATTGACGCGAAAGAAAGAAAGACGAGAAACAAAGAAAGAACGACGAGAAAGAAAGAAAGACGAGAAAGACGAGAAAGAAGGAAAGACGAGAAAGAAAGAAGAAAGAAAGACGAGAAAGAAAGAAAGATTGACGAGAAAGAAAGAAAAACGAGAAAGACGAGAAAGAAAGAAAGACGAGAAAGAAAGAAAGATTGACGAGAAAAAAAGCAAGACGAGAAAGAAAGAAAGAAAGAAAGAAAGATTGACGAGAAAGAAAGAAAGAAACGAGAAAGAAAGAAAGAAAGAAAGACGAGAAAGAAAGAAAGATTGACGAGAAAAAAAGAAAGACGAGAATGAAAGAAAGAAAGAAAGAAAGAAAGAAAGATTGACGAGAAAGAAAGAAAGACGAGAAAGAAAGAAAGAAAGAAAGAAACGAAAGAAAGAAAGAAAGACGAGAAAGAAAGAAAGATTGACGAGAAAGAAAGAAAGACGAGAAAGAAAGAAAGAAAGACGAGAAAGAAAGAAAGACGAGAAAGAAAGAGGAGAAAGACGAGAAAGAAAGAAAGACGAGAAAGAAAGAAAGATTGACGAGAAAAAAAGAAAGACGAGAAAGAAAGAAAGAAAGAAAGACGAGAAAGAAAGAAAGAAAGAAAGACGAGAAAGAAAGAAAGATTGACGAGAAAGAAAGAAAGACGAGAAAGAAAGAAAGAAAGAAAGACGAGAAAGAAAGAAAGACGAGAAAGAAAGAAAGACGAGAAAGAAAGAAAGATTGACGAGAAAAAAGAAAGACGAGAAGGAAAGAAAGAAAGAAAGACGAGAAAGAAAGAAAGATTGACGAGAAAGAAAGAAAGAAACGAGAAAGAAAGAAAGAAAGAAAGACGAGAAAGAAAGAAAGACGAGAAAGACGAGAAAGAAAGAAAGACGAGAAAGAAAGAAAGATTGACGAGAAAAAAAGAAAGACGAGAAAGAAAGAAAGAAAGATTGACGAGAAAGAAAGAAAGACGAGAAAGAAAGAAAGACGAGAAAGAAAGAAAGAAAGATTGACGAGAAAGAAAGAAAGACGAGAAAGAAAGAAAGACGAGAAAGAAAGAAAGAAAGAAAGAAAGACGAGAAAGAAAGAAAGATTGACGAGAAAAAAGAAAGACGAGAAAGAAAGAAAGAAAGTAAGAAAGAAAGATTGACGAGAAAGAAAGACGAGAAAGAAAGAAAGAAAGACGAGAAAGAAAGAAAGATTGACGAGAAAAAAAGAAAGACGAGAAAGAAAGAAAGAAAGATTGACGAGAAAGAAAGAAAGACGAGAAAGAAAGAAAGAAAGACGAGAAAGAAAGAAAGATTGACGCGAAAGAAAGAAAGACGAGAAACAAAAGAAAGAACGACGAGAAAGAAAGAAAGACGAGAAAGACGAGAAAGAAGGAAAGACGAGAAAGAAAGAAAGAAAGAAAGACGAGAAAGAAAGAAAGATTGACGAGAAAGAAAGAAAAACGAGAAAGACGAGAAAGAAAGAAAGACGAGAAAGAAAGAAAGATTGACGAGAAAAAAAGCAAGACGAGAAAGAAAGAAAGAAAGAAAGAAAGATTGACGAGAAAGAAAGAAAGAAACGAGAAAGAAAGAAAGAAAGAAAGACGAGAAAGAAAGAAAGATTGACGAGAAAAAAAGAAAGACGAGAATGAAAGAAAGAAAGAAAGAAAGAAAGAAAGATTGACGAGAAAGAAAGAAAGACGAGAAAGAAAGAAAGAAAGAAAGACGAGAAAGAAAGAAAGACGAGAAAGACGAGAAAGAAAGAAAGACGAGAAAGAAAGAAAGACGAGAAAGAAAGAAAGAAAGACGAGAAAGAAAGAAAGATTGACGAGAAAGAAAGAAAGACGAGAAAGACGAGAAAGAAAGACGAGAAAGAAAGACGAGAAAGACGAGAAAGAAAGAAAGACGCGAAAGAAAGAAAGAAAGAAAGAAAGAAAGAATCTGAAGATAAATGTGTTAACAAATTGATTAAGAGAACCGGGAAATAACACCAAAAATGACATTTTCAAATGTGATGCATACCTTCCCACTTCTGAATCCGTTGGATGAGCTGAAAAATAAATAAATAAATGAAGAAAAAAACAACAACAACAATAATAATCATCATAATAATAATGGTTATTAGATTGACACTACATTAAATGGAATAAATTGATCTTACAAATGTTGGCTGACGATGTTTTATGGAAGACATAACACGCATGAAAATCCTGTCAATGTCTTGGCATATTTATGTCGTGCGTAAGAAGAACAGGTTTTGACTTCGATAAGCAAGACAATTCTTCATGTTATTGACTTTCTATTCTCTTGCTGAATCCATCAGTAAATCAATGAATAACATTACACATGGCCAACTGATTATTTAAAACAATATTTATAAAGACAGCCACAAAAAGAAATAAATATAAAATTAGAATAATAATAATAATAATAACAATAATAATAATAATAATAATCACAGTAAGGAAAACTTTATCTATGTAATGCGAGGGATGATAGGGAAGATAGAAAAAACATGAAATGGAGTCATAACAACACGCCACGACCTGCCTTAGGTCTCCCCGCAGACTTGGTTGGTAGTGAGACCAAAGCAGAAATAGAAATATGATGAAAAATGACATAATAATAATAATAATAATAATAATAAACTTTAAATATATACAAGATATCGCCCGTCATCATCAATTTCATCAAACAGTGCATGTCTATATGGAAAACAACCCTTTACCTCAATCATATAAATGGAACCTATAAGTCTGATGAAATAAACATCAAAAGAGGTATATTTCAAGGTGATTCTTTATCTCCCTTACTATTCTGCATATCATTAATAGCACTAACCAGTCAACTTAATAAGACAGAATGTGGTTATAAAATAGGCCAAAAGAAAATAAGCCATCTATTTTACATGTATGACTTAAAGTTATATGCTAAGAATGATAACGAGCTGGAAGGTCTTCTGCAAACTGTAAAATGCTTCAGCGAAGACATTGGAATGAAATTTAATTTGAATAAATGTGCTAAAGCTACAGTTTTACGTGGATCAATACAAGAAACATCCTCAATTAGCCTAGACCCTGCTGTAACAATAAAAGAATTGAAACCAGAAGAAGCTTATAAATACCTAGGTGTAAATGAGAGCGAAAACATTCACCATAAAAAAATGAAAGAAATAGTGCGTAAAGAGTACTATAGAAGGCTACGAATGATATTAAAAACTGAATTAAATTCACAGAATAGAGTTATGGCCATTAATAGCCTTGCAATCCCAGTTGTCCAATATAGCTTCAACATCTTAAACTGGACTCTAAACGACATCAGGCGAATGGATGCTAAAACAAGAAAGCTTCTTTCTAAGCATAGGATGCATCACCCAAAGGCTGATGTAGACCGTCTATACATACCCCGTAAAGAAGGTGGAAGAGGTCTTATTCAGCTGGAATTGTCATACAAGACAACAACTATTGGCTTACTAACATACATAGAAACAACAAAGGATTGGATGATACAATTAGTAAGGCAACATGAAGAAAGAAAGAAAAAATATTCAATAATAAAAGAAGGCAGTAAATACAAACAAGAATTACAGTTAGTAGATTCTGTAGAAAAGCAAAACAGTAGCCAAGAACCAACTATTGCGGCAAAAAATATGAAAATGAAAGCCAAAGATAAAGCTCTTGAAAAGATGAAACAGCGCTGGCAAGACAAACCTCTGCATGGCCAATATCCAGTACGTGACAATAAATCCAATGTTGACAAAGTTAATACTCATCGATGATTACGTGCATCTGGATTAAAGTCTGAAACTGAAGGATTTATACTTGCAGCACAAGACCAAAGTATTTTCACGAGAAACTTTCAGGCAAATATTATGCATAATAATATGGATCCAAAATGCAGGTTTTGTGATAAACACCAAGAAACAATAGACCACCTAATCTCAGGCTGTTCTGTGCTTGCCCCAAATGAATATAAAAATCGCCACGATAGAGTTGGGCAATATTTACATTGGGCAATGTGCAAACATTATGGAAAAGCTGTAAACAAACACTGGTATGAACATCATCCAGCACCGGTTACAGAAATAGAAGATGTAACCATTCTATGGGATTACACCATCTACACAGACAGAAAAATTAAAGCAAACAGGCCAGACATTATTGTTAAAAACCAGAAGGAGAAAACTTGTCTATTAATTGATATGGCTTGTCCAGCGGATTGTAACATAGCAACCAAGGAATTTGAAAAACTGTCAAAATATAAAGACCTGGAAATTGAAATAGAAAAAATGTGGAAATTGAAAACAAGAGTTGTGCCAGTGATAGTAGGTGCACTTGGAATGATAAAAAATGGAACAAAACAACACATTGAAAGAATCCCTGGAAACCCCAGCTTAAGAGATATACAAAAAATTGTCTTATTAAGTACAGCCCACACACTAAGGAAAACTTTATCTATGTAATGCTGGGGATGATAGGGAAGATAGAAAAACATGAAATGGAGCCATAACAACACGCCACTACCTGCCTTAGGTCTCCCCGCAGACTTGGTTGGTAGTGAGACCAATGCAGAAATCGAAATATGATGAAAAATGACATAATAATAATAATAGTAATAAAAATAATAATAATAATAATAATAATAATAATAATAAAAAATATTTTGTTAACCCAAAATACATATTCTGGGATAATAATTCACAAATAATTGTACATTTTTGTATTAATTTTCATCGTATTAGCAAACAGCGAATAAACATTTTAGTATAACTGTTTTCATATTGAGTATTTTCATGACAACTTTTCTGACGAACTTTTTCCCTACTTCCGAAATGTTATGGTGCCCTATATGTACATTGGAATGAACTCTTCCTCCTTTATAAATACTAACCTGCTCGACTTATTAAAAGAGGCAGTCGAGACGCAGTGCGACTTGACAATTCGGACGGACACTTCTATCTGCTGACTAATAACACTCTTATTTTGTATATAGGTTCTGTTATTCTAATACACAGTTTCAATCTACTTGTTTTTGTGTCTTACTTCATGGCTCTAACAGGTCACAGCATCCAAGTATTTACTCGTGCTACTAGATTGGCATCTAGGTCCCGCTAGTTTACTGTCAAAATAGATGAACGTAACGTCCTCTTCTACTCTATTTTTGTCTTTTCTCAAACTTCCTGTTTCTAGAAATCCCTACTGTTTGTTTCCTTTCCTGATAGCGACATTCTCCAAGAGTTTAAATTCGACTTCAATTGCCACTTTCGGTATTCTTGATTTACATGTATATCTTATCTTTTCTTTGACAGTCTTTGTACCTTGTATTTTCTTTCCCTCCCTCACTATCTCTCTCCATAAAAATGGCAGTCCTGTCTTGCTAGGGGGGAGATTATTATAACAAAAAGAAAAAAAAGTTTGCTAATAACTGTATTTGAAAATCTGTACATTTTACGAAAATGAAAACTACACAACATTGGTATAAACACCACTCACACCGGGTTAAGAAAAAAAAACAAAAAAAAAAACAACTGCACAAAATTAGTATGAACACAACTCATGTTGTATACCAATAAACAGACAAACACGCATATATATAAAAATATATCAAGTGATATTTTTATTAATGAACGATGAACCGTGTAGCCTAGTGAACAGAGAGTGAGAGCGCGCTTCCAAGGGTTGACGGATGCGTACCCCACAATAGCAGCATGCTATTGGGGGCAGCTGTGAACTGCCTTCCTTCGTGTTCTGTGGTTCTGCTGCTAATTCTGCTCTCACTTCTTCTGACTCTCTGCCTGTCTAATCCGTGCTTTCGCGGTCTTTATATATCTTCCAAAACCGGGACCTGTTTCTTCCGGCTTTGCCTTGATCACGCGACGCCCACGCGACGCCTACGTAATTCTCAGAGTCACCTGTCTGTTTGCCTCTGAGTTATTTCCGCATCTGCCGGAAATAGGGTCAAAGTGACATCCGTTACTTTTCACCGACCGGAAAACGCCCCCGCTTGCATCCCTTCCTCGGGTGGGGCCAGATTATTATATTACACTCAGACCAGGTTACGAAAATAAAAACTGCACAAAATTGGTATGAACACCACTCAGACCAGGTTATGAAAATTGAAAAAGAAAAAGAAATAATTAAGTAATAGATGATGATGATGATGTTGATGTAGATGATGATGATGATGATGATCATGATGTAGATGATGATGATAAATAAGAAGAAAAAGAAGCAACGGGCAAGAAAATAATTAACCGGTACTTCATCATGACGGTGTTGATGGTGATGATGAATAAGAAGAAAGAGAGGCGAAGAATTAAAAAATAATTCATTAGTAGAAGATGATGCTGGTGATATTGATGAGGATGATGATGAATAAAAAGAAAGAGAAGGGAAAAACAAGAACATATTTAAGTAGTAGATGATGATGGTGATGATGATTAATAAGAAAGATGATGAAACGCATAAGACTCTTCAACTTTGAAATAAATATGTTCCCCAATCCAATTCTAATCAACGTTAATAAGGTTAAGAAGTTATGTCCGATATTTTATATCAGTGAGTCAGTTATGTGCCATACGTGATATACTCTTGGGCGATCATGTCTCGAAAAGACATGACTGACTAGGCTAAGATTTTCCCTTAGTAGGTTGCCATTACTTTCTGAGGTAGACTGGTTGCTTACCAAGGTTATAGAAATCTGTCTGTCCTGCTATTTAACCCATAACCAGAGGGAACAGACCGATTAATATCTTTCCCAAGGGTATTTTCCCGTAAAAGAATGCCAGCAAGAAAGAACTAGAAATAAACTGCAAGAAAACTGAATGTATGGTCATCAATAAAAAGAGCAACCCAATATGCTAAATAAAGGTCGGGGATACTAGAATCAAGCAGTTACAAAAATTTAAATTCCTGGGAAGTGTTATAATAGAAGACAGAAGCCTTCCAGAAGTTGAGTAAGGTATTAAGGAACAGGACAATTTCACTAGAAATAAGGAAGAGAGAACTGGATTGCTACGTGCTGTCCGTCCTTCAATATGGCAGCGAATGCTGAACAATATCATCAAAGATGAAAGAGAAATTTGAAGCAACTGAAATGTGGTTCTACAGAAGGATGCTGCGAATTTCATGGATCGAGCATGTGAGCAATGATGAGGTCTTAGAAATGATGGAAACAAAAAGGAAAATAATACTGAGCATCAGGAAGAGAAAGCTGAAGTTCCTGGGACATGCAGTGAGGAAGAAGGGCTTGGAGAACCTGATACTAACTGGCCAGATAGAGGGGAAAAGAGACAGGGGAAAGCAACGGATAACATATTTGAAGGACCTAATCAGGTGGCTGATGGAACGAGGGTTGCATGGTGTAACAGGAGAAGGCATGCTTAGAGCCACCAGGGATAGGGAAAAGTGGAAAGCCATGATCGCCTACGTCCTGAAGGGTCAGGGCAGATAGAAGAAGAACAAGAAGAATGCAAGCCAGATGACCACAGTATGAGACTCGAATAAATGTATGGCCAAAAATGTGACTGTTGCTCCTATTATATTCTAACCACTTAAAACTGTTTCGAAAAGACTTTGCAAAAACAAAATTATAAATTAATAACAACTGATGAACTGATATTATATAAAAATTTAAGAACTGTCAGGCATGTAAAATGTAAACATACGTTTTCAAAAAGCATCTTAGGCCAGAGAATAAAATTAAATAAACGTAAAATTCTCTGTGTTATTGAAATTCAAGTTTAAATCAACCCAAGTCAAATAATCAGATATAATGAGCGCTAACAAAAACAAAGATTGACACTCTTGCAAATTTACATACGAAGAGATTAGGTGAAATTACCTGAAAAAAACAAATAAGACGAATATGGTGATGAAGTAGCAGGGGTAGTTGAAGAAGAATAACGTGATGGCAAGAATGAATAAGGTGAAAAAATGATGATTATAATGATGTGAATAATGAAGAAGAAAAGAAAAAAAGAAAAATTGATCATGATGATGATGAAGTGCAAGAAGGAAGACGTGAGTATAACGATGAAGAAGAAAAAATTAATGATGATGATGTAAATATGAAGACAATAATGTTGATGATGATGATGATGGTGATGGTGATGGTGATGATGAAAAAGAAGTACATGATGATGATGATGATGATGAAGAAGACGAAGAATATGGTGATTATAATGAAAAAGAAGAAAAACATGATGATGATAATGATGAACGAGAAAGTGATGACGATAATGATGATGATGAACAAGTAAATGACGATGACAGTGATGAAAAAGAATAATGGCGACGGTGATGATGATAATAAAGGAAAAGAAGGAGGAACAAGAAATATGATGAAACTCATAAGATTCACTGCAGTTTTAAAAAAACATTTTTCCGATAAAAGTTCGCCAGAAAAGATTTCACATCAAAATCTGCCGAATCATCGTTTGTGTTCTGCATGGGTAGAAGAAATATTTCGCTTCCGATGATAAATTTGTCTGATAAAATTCACAAATGATAGTTCCTTCCAAATAGAATTATTTATTAAGAAACGATCGAGACAAAAAAATGCTAACTTCATAGTATTCCATTGCACAAGTGTTCGTGTGCATTAGCCTGGCACATATTTAATTTCCGTTTTGGGAAAACAATTGTAATGGCCAATTTATCATCACGCCTAAGCCTTCCTTAATTACCTCATAACATATAATGACAAATACGAAGGTAATTAAAAAAGAATTGCGCACTTTTGTAATAACATATCGTCACACCGATTTCTTTTTTGGCTTCTTATATATGGCGTTCTAATAAGATGGATCACAGTTAGCAGTAAATAAGCCAGAGGTATTGGAGATATTTTATTGATTTCAATATTGAGTCATGTTATTTCAGTTCTGGCAATTATGTGTAAAAGAATAATATCGCCCAAATAGCCGCCATAATTTCGGCAACAAACCTCTGCTCGATGGTCAAATTTTTTGGTGACGTGTCGGCATAGTTGCTCCTCGATCTCACTAGTATGCCTTATTACCTCATCATTCAGGTGTTGAATTATTGTTGGCTTGTTAGCATAGACCTTATTTTTGAGATGATCCCAAAGAAAGAAATCGAAAGGTGTCAATTTGCACAATTATAGTGGTCAATTGACATTACCAACGTGGGAACCTCTCATTCAATAAAGCAGTTTTTGCATTGGGTGTGTGGCATGTGGCGCCGCCATGTTGGAACCACAAACCTTCGACATCGACATAGCATTCAATTCAGGCCATAATATCTATGACTCAAATAACATGATCCAATAGTGTAATCAATAAAATCTCACCATTAACAATGTTTTATTTACTGCTAACTTTGACCCGTCTTTAAAGAAAACCCTATAGTTACTACTTGTATGGTCACATAATTCGATTAAGCTGGTTTCCTTGCCGCTTCTGTAGTGGTATGCACCGCGTGAGAACAAACAGCACTGGTCCGAATATGCAAAGAACACACAACACTCATGTGGTAATACATTGTAGCTGTATTGTGTTATAATCCTTCGATAAGATTCAGCTCCTAACACTCCTTTCAACGAGTAATGTCAGTGCCCTTTGTTCCTCCTTGGTGCACACTACTCGTGGAGCGGCCATGTTTACACCGTGGCTCACTTTATCTAAAATTTTATAAATTTAAATGTCATATAACCGTAAATTCTATGCCAACTGTTTCTTC
The DNA here is from genome assembly GCA_037127315.1 of Ascarosepion bandense. Lineage (NCBI taxonomy): Eukaryota > Metazoa > Mollusca > Cephalopoda > Sepiida > Sepiidae > Ascarosepion > Ascarosepion bandense. The sequence goes on from JBBBDQ010001805.1 coordinate 499,340, forward strand.
TTAAAATATAATTGTAATGAAATAAATGTCTCTTACTTTCTCTCTCTCTCTCTCTCTCTCTCTATATATATATATATATATATATATATATATATATATATATGCTGTTTAGCCACGCATTGAATATTGCTGTCACATCTGGTTTGGTGTATCGGCAATTTGATTAGAGATTGTAGATAAAATACAAAACATAATCTGCAATATTAATAGTTCTGACCTGGCACTTCGACTTCAGCCACTCTCTCACCGCCGTAACATAGCTTCTCTGTGCCTTTTCTATGAATATTTCCATGGTAATTATTCTGTGGGACTTTTCTCTTTGATACTTAGATTTTATTAATTTAAGTTCAGTACTAGATTGGCGGCAAAGTCTCATTAACATATTTTAATCGCTTACGCCCAGACAAGGCGATGGAGCCACTAGAATTTAGGTGGAGGGGGGGCTACAAAAAATTAAAGTGAAAGAGAATGGGGAGGATGAAGGAAAGAAACAGAAGAAAAAGGGGTCAAGAAAGCGGAAGGCGGTACTTAAATTTCTAATAATTTTGGTTTTCTAGGAATCAAAAATTCGGAAGAGTGATCTACTGGTGGAAAGTACGAGAAAAAATACTGTTAGAGTAGAAGAGGTGTTTGCTAACTAGTTCAATAGCAAAACGGTGAGACCTATTTGACGTTCTAGTAGCAAGCATAAATTCATGTAATCGGGATAACAGTTTAAAAAAAGCTCATGAGAACAGTTTCCATAGAACTAATGGGAGAAAAAGACAAATGAAAGCCAATATCAATGAGAAAGTGTCGAAAGTCGAAATGTGTTTTTCTTTTTCTTTCTTCTTTATATAACGTTTCCCTACAAGATATAGGCAAAATTAATTATGTGTCACTCTAATTCACACTTGTGCAATGGAATACTATGAAGTTAGCATTTTTTTATTCTCTATCTCTTCTTAATAAATAATTCTATTTGGAAGGAACTATCATTTGTGAATTTGATCAGACAAATTTATCATCGGAAGCGAAATATTTCTTCTACCCATGCAGAACACAAATGATGATTCGGCAGATTTTGATGTGAAATCTTTTCTAGCGAAATTTTATCGGAAGAATTTTTTATTTTAAAGTTGCAGTGAATCTTATGAGTTTCATCATATTTCTTGTTTCTCCATCTACTCCTTTATTATCATCATCATCGTCGTCATTATTCTTTTTCATCACTGTCATCGTCATTTTTTTGTTCTTCATCATCATCATCGTTATCACTTTCTCCTTCATCATTGTCATCATCATGTTTTTCCTCGTTTTATCATCATCACCATGTTCTTCTTTGTAATCAACATCATCATCATCATCATGTACTTCTTCTTTTTCATCATCATCTCCATTTTCTTCTCTATCATCATTATCCTCCTTATTTTCTTTTATTACATCATCATCATCATCATTATCACCATTATCAATGTTTTTTCTCTTTCATCGCTATAACCACGTCTTTCTTCTTAGACTTCATCATCATTATCATTTTCTTTTTGTTCATTATCCACATTATCATCATCATCGTCATCATCATAATTTCCTTTTCCTACTTTTATTCATCGTTGTCATCACTTCATTCTTCTTCCACTATAGCATCCTCCACATCTTCATGTTTCTTGTAACATTAATATATTTTGATTTGTTATTTCTCCTAAATTATTTCTGCCATCTATTTGCTGGTCCTTCAGGTTTGGAGGTTGGGTGCAGGGCTAACAACCCTGCCCTGTAAAAAACAGTTTGTTACAGGAACAGCAACAAAAAGTTGCTGCCCTATGCACAATCTGGGTGTGATGGATAAATGATGATCATGATGATTATCTATTTACTTAACATCATCAATTATGTCAGGCGCAGTTTTCCCCTGTCACTCTTTCCCTCTTTCTGTCCCGAGGGTTTCAGATTTTCCAAGCCCTCCTTACTCATCACATCGATTATATTACAGCCAGTGGAAATGGTCAGAAGGGTGCTGTGAATAACATGGACGAAGCCTGTAAGCAACTAGTAGGTTGTAAGAAAAATGGACCTCGAAATGGTGTAATAGTTTATCTCGCTGGAATCATTAAAGTTGAGTAGTGAGTTCAATTCTTACCGAGGTTTTCCATTCTATCGGCCTTGTGCCACATCTAAGCTACGCTTAGAAAATCTCCATCCTAAGAAACAGAGAGAAACAGCTGACGTATCTAGGATTTATAAACAGAAAAGAGAGCTTGGAATAATGTGACACTCACAGGACATATGGAAGCTGAAAAAAACAGAGGTAAACCGTAAGGAAGCTAGTTAATTGGCTTGTGTATTACCAGATCGTGCGTGTATAGAATATTTAAAAAATATATATGTACGTTGTGGTACAATATATATAGACTCGAAATGTAAAATTGGAGAGCCAAGTTCGAATTCCAGTAGCATTCACTTACGCGCAAATATATTTTGGAAAAATATGAATCCTTCTCTTCCCGATCTATTTATGAGTTTAATAGATAGCAGGACAGATCGGTTCTGTAACCTCGCTTGGAAACCGGTCTATTGCAGAAAGAAATGGCAATCTACAGCGGGAAAATATTCTACCTAGTCAGTCATGGATCGAGAGATATATATTTGGCCTAGCATGTATCAAGGATGGTACTTAACTGACTGATCTAGGTTAAAGAATTAAAAAGTAGTACAGTTTATCTTCTGTAGCCTTGGTTGGTAATCAGTCTACCGCAGAAGGAAATGACAACCTACATCGAAAAAATCTTCTATCTAGTCAGTCATGGAAAGATATATGTACACCCAAGCGTGTATCTACGGATGGCACTTAACTGATTGACTGATCACAGAACAGAATGTTTTTTAAATATCATCAAGAATGTTTTTTTTTAAATATCATTATTTTAGCTCTAAAAATATAGGAAGTCATGAAGATCAATGATCGGTAACATCTTGAAAAGACTTGTTACACAGATGTAATTTTACATTATTGATAAAATGTGTTTAAATAATGTTCCTTACGTACCTATGAACATTAATGAGTATGTTCCAATCCTCCAAAATAGTTTAAAGACTGTTAAGTGGGGTATATATATATATATATATATATATATATATATATATATATATATAAAATCTCTACACCCCAGGGATCCATCCTGTCAGACGTAGCGCCTCTCTCGGGAGTGGGGTTGAACTTATTGCTCCGCGCATGAGACGTCCCTAAAAGAGGAAATGCCGAGGTGGTTTGAGAATTTTTCTATGGTGTTCTTTTAAAACTGACCATGTGTCACATCTGTTGCCTGGTAGAAATATCTTCACTGCTATCTAGATGTTCATCACTAGCAGTGGTTATCTACTTCATGCAGTTGGCTAGTATTGTATTTGTTGATTTTATAAAGTGTTGTATCCCGGAGTGGGGGATAAACAGAGAAAAGTATAGTGCAAGAATTAACTCTTAAAGTATATATAAATAGAGATTTATTATACGTTAGTAAAATAAACCAAATACAAGTACACCCACGGACAGTTAACACAAATAACACTTATGAAGGCAAAGTCTCTGTATAGGACGTATGCGTCCGTCTTGAGAAGAAAGCTTCCGTCTAGTGACGTTTAACTCACATCTAAAGTCGATGGCTGTCGACTCTCGTATCCTGTAGATCGTTCCCGTCGAGGTCTTTTATGACCCGGGACATACCCATTGCGGGGTAGGACCAGGATATTCCTCTACAACAATATCTCTTCAGAAAATAAACATTACTACTTAATTTTCCAAACTATGTTTTAGTTATCTCTCATTCAGTAACCTTTTTTAGGTTACAACCAATAGAAAATAAATTTCAATGTTTAACTCTTTAAACACGATATCATTGATAGAAAATGATTTATTCATCAGTGGCCTGTATTCAAAAGTTAAATCAAGATGCCAGAGGTAATTGTTTGCAAAAGAGAATGATAAAACTTTTACACTTTTGAAAAATAAAATACTACCTGTCATAATTGCTTGTACAATAATAAGAAATGTTTCTTCAATGCAAAAATGTTAATCTAAATCTTAAAATCTATAAACGTGGATCTATGAACACAAAAGAGTCTGAGGTTTGGACAAACGTTTGAACTGTCTTGTATTACATCAAAACGATGTGAAACTCATTTTTTATTTCTCTTATTGTAGATTAAGTAAAAAAAGGAAAATAAACTTTTATGGGGAAAATAGAATTACTATTAACTATAAACGATTGCTTAAAAGAATAAATCACTTCCGCATATTTCTACAAATCTATACTCCATGAAATTAGAATGTTACTACAAATAGATATACAATATTAATTTAATGACACTCCCATATATTATTCTCTATAATTCATAATATTATATGTTATCTATGTGCACTGTATTTTATATTACTTATTATATTAATATATTTCATTAAACTGCATCCAGAAGGTTGTGGGGTGTATGGAACCTCCTCTTAATTGCTGTTGTTCCCAGGTTCACCCTGACCCGAAGTTGTAGCACCTGTTAGGGTCTCAACTGTAGGCAAATAGTTAACACCCACACTGGGGTCGAAACTCTATGAAAATATAAAAATATATTTTTTAGCAATATATACATAAAAATAGACTTTTATAGAAAAATATATATTTTTGAAGGAAAAATATTAAAAACAATTCATTTCTGAAGAAAGAATTATTTTCATAACACATTATTTTTAAATTATTCATGGCAGAACATATTTTAATACAAAACTAGAAGAAATTTTTGGAATTCTAAAATAAAAAAGAATAAAAATAAAATTTTTTATTAAAATCTGACTAAATCAACTTTCTCACTATAACTGAACATAAAAAAAATACCTTAAACCTCACCTTATTGGCATAAAATAACCCACAGTGATGGATATGCCTAAAAAAATAATGTTCAAACAATTCATTTCAAATTTTCGGTTGTTTATAACCAAGTTTCGTTAATCTTCGTTAATTTCCGTAACATGTTTACATTTGTTGACATTACGATACATTTAAGAGCAGATATGGCTATTGCGATAGATCGAAAATTGTTTAATATAGGCTTGATTAAAATCTGGTTAAGACTGATGGTCATCCCTGGTCGAGAGGTCTCAGACGTGCCAGATCACATGGTAGCTTCCTCTATGTGGATAGGGGTCGCAGGTTCGAATCTTGCCGAATGGCACACATTTTGGTAACAAAAATTTATCGGAAATAATCAGGCCAGTAGATATAAATGCATAATACTGTTTAATTAAAAACAGAATATCTACTTAAATACAAGTATCGATAAAAGAAATGTTCAAACAACTCATTTCAAATATACATGTATGTATATTATACATGTAGATTTTTTGTCCAACTAAATTTTCTAAACATTACAGTAGACTTCCCTATTTTTCTATACTTTTCATTTTGTTTCTATAGATTAATAATTATAAAAGTTTCCTATCGTTAAAGTTTTATTATACTAACTTGCAGTATAGCCAGGCGTTGCTCGGGTGTAATGAAAGCTTTAAACTAATCCATGGTCCTGGAGCTCAGACTCAGACTAAAAATATTTGTGTGAAGTTTGGTGAGAATCGGATAAAAATTGTGGATTTGTATAAAAGACATACAGACAGATAAGCAGACACACACACAATCATCTTGCCTTTTATATATATATATATATTCTCGATTTTCTGCACTATTGTAAGAACTGCAACCTTGAAAATTATGAATATCATTTCTTATGTCTTTGTCTATGAGTGTATCAACTTTTATTAAAATCGGACCACTCCTTCTATAACCCGATTTTTTCGATTATCGATTTTCGATATTTATCGGGAGTACCTCGACAAAAGACCTAGCTAAGAACACTCGCAGACGCTTATGTGTAAATTTTCAAGAAAATCAGTTCAGCCGTTTTAGAGTCTATAGGTAACGGTCATACACACAGACAGACACACGCACACACAGAGACAAAGTTCCGTTTATAAATAAGTTTAGATACTTAAATATTTATGTATATTTTAATATTTCTAAATATTATATATTTTATTTAATTATAATGTTGTACGTTATGCATAGATATTAGTTCATCAATACATATTATTTCAATAAAAGTTACCAACCCTAAATAAATTATTTTCAAAATTTATTTTAAAAACGTTGCTTGATACTTGTATACCTTATTACACTACAATTTGAAACGCAAATGCATTTTGTTTTATCATTCACACACAAACTAAAGTTAATGACTTATAAACAAACACATTCATACATTTAACTATCTCTGATTCTCTCATGCACGTATTTATACAAATCGTCCTTTATCTAAATACACGTGACACGTACATTATTTCGTACATTTACATTTAAACATACATTTATACACACATTTAAAGTTAACGTCTTTTGCTTTTATTACACGTGACGCATATAAACAGACAAGCATTCTTGCATTTAAATTGAACATCTATTGCTTTACAGTATTTACATTATTCGGACTATTGTTGTTATCTTTGTTGCCATTTGTACGACGTTTCGGCCGCTGTACGCTGCAACCTGCTTCAGTAGACTTATACGCTGCCGACATCACCGTTTATTCTCACCCTGACCAAAATCTGCTGAGGTTGACAAAGCGAGCCTCGATGCGGACTTGAGAATGACCTCTAATCTGTGGGGGACTGGGGTGAGAAATGGCTCGTAAATTTTAATGCTTCCAAAGAGAAGCTGCTATCTATTAACCATCATAGAAAATAGCTTCGGCCCACCATTATTATAGATCAGGGTAGCCTTCCTGAGAGCAAAACACTATGTCTCCTTAACTCTAACACTCTCAGCAGACCTCAAATGGAATGACTATAAAGAATCCATAGCTAAATCCGCTGCTAAGAAGGTCGGTTTACTGTGCAGGGGCAGGAAGTTTTTCCCGTCCGAATCCATCCTGCACATATATAAATCTACTATCCGCCCTTGTATTGAATGCTACTGTCACATCTCGTCGAGTGCACCTGCTGTTCACCTTGAGGTTTTTGACAAACCCAATGGAGAACCTGGAATGTGATCGATACCAACTTGGCAGCTTCGCTGTAGTCGCTCTCTCACCGGCGCCCCTGTGCCTCTTCTACAAATAATTTCACGGCTTCTTCTCTAATGAACTTAGCTCACTGGTGCCCCTTATGTATGAATTTACACGAGCTACTAGGTTAGCACTTAGGTCCCACCCTTTTAAAGTGAAACCGATAAAATATTACCACAGTTTCTACTCTAACAGCTTCTTTATTCGCACTTGTGGAATTTCCTTCCGTATACTTGATTCTCCGACAGCTACAATCTCCAGGAATTTAAATGTAAGATCAATAGACATCTCTTATATCTTATCTCATCTAACTCGCATCCTTTCCCTCAAGCTCTTCTGCCCATCCATTCAACCCCCATTACACCGCTATTTTTATCCGTCTATTACCTTCCTCCTGACATCCCCTATAACCTAACACTCTTTCTCATCACTTTCCTCTTTTATAACCCCTTGCGCAACAGTGACAGTAAAGCTGTCTTGCTTGGGGTGAAAGGATGAAAAAAAAAATAGAAAATCCTACCTCATCTCAGAAATATAGACAAATATCTATTGCTTTTATTAGACGTGACACGTATCTGACCAATAATATCATGCCCAAATCAGCATTTCAATTTATCATCACTTTGTTTTATTTTGTAATTCGTGTTTATAAACAAATCTCTGAAGAAACTTAGTAAAGGGAAACTTGTTAGATTAAAAACACTTTTCATACTTGTTCTTTACGTATTTTATCAAATGTTTTTAAATAAATAAAATAATACCGACTTGGCAGACCGCCTGCAGTCTCTCTCCGACCGGCGCGACGTGGCTTCCCTGTGTCTTTTCTATAAATACATTCACGGCTTCTGCTCCGATGAACTTAGATCACTGGTGCCCCCTAAATACGAATTTGCACGAGATACTAGATTAACAACTAGATCCCACCCTTTTACAGTGAAACCGATAAAATGCATCCGTAACTTTTACTCCAACAGTTTCTTTCCTCGCACTTCCCGACTGTGGAATTCTCTTCCAAACGATTGTTTCCCCGACGGCTACAATCTCCAGTAGTTTAAATGTAAGGTCAATAGACACCTCCTAACACACTAACCTGCTTCCATTCTATTAAGCACTCTTCCCATCTGCCTAACCCTCATCCTCGCTATCCTTACTCATCTGTCACCTTCCTCCTGACATTCCCTATGTCTAACCACTCCTTCTCTTTACCTTCCCCTATGTAGCCCCATGCGCAATAGTGGCAGTGGAATGCTTTGCTTGGAGTGAGATGATTAAAAAACAAAAAATACAAGCATATACGTTTTTGTAAAAAAAATATTAGCAGTAATATATTTTGAGAAATATAGAAATTTTGCTATCAATATATTTTGGAAAATAAATATTACCAGAAATATATTTTTGGAAATAAAGAAAAAATGTATCAGCTATAGATTTTTGAAAATAAAAAAAATATTGCCAACAATGCATTTTTATAAATTATAATCCGCATTGGAGCGTGAACCGGAAGCTAGGTGAATCTATCTACTCTTATTGCAGGAAAATATAGCAAATAAAAAGTAAATTTTTCAAGGTAATTTTTGAATAATCTAAAACATTAATTAACGGGAAAGGATATTTATATTTTGCCCGTCATTACAGACAGGACATTTATTATATTAAAATTTATTTTAAGAAGGAGCCTTATTAAGCATCCATGTGTTTGCAGAGCCATTAAAAACGGATTGAGAAACGTTGCTCGGGGCTTATCCTCAGCCTACATTTTATATCACTCCAACAACAATCTTTATCGGACCAGGGAAAAATTCTTAGGAAAATTTTTCTTATCAATGCCGAAACCTTCTCTCATGGTACCGAATAAACACGTTACTTGAAAGGTACGCCTGAGATTTCAGAAATAGATTTGATAAAGTCATAGATACGCCGTAAATTTATAGATAACATGATAAAATATGTTACTTGAATCTAAAATACACACACATATATATATTGATTCTGAATTATATATATATATATATATATATATATATATATATATAGTCATCGGGCAGACAGATCTGTTTCGCTGTATCGCAGCTCATCAGTACGGTTAGACTCCGATTGCTTTTAACCCAGGATTGAAACCTGACGGAAGTGGCGTCAGTCGGCGGTTCTACCGCACGGTAGAAAAAGGCAGACATTTTAGCATGTATATTGTCCTTATACACGCCCAATAGCCAGGGTGCTTTAATTCATTAGTGAATGAGCGATGCGTACATGCCAGAGTAGCTACTGTTTTTCAAAGTCTCCCATTCTTCCAGAGTGCTCAATCAGGGTATGAGAGCGTAAATAGTCACCGCAGACAGATCTGTTTCGCTGTATCAAATCTCATCAGTATGGTTAGACTCCGATTGCTTTTAAACCAGGATTGAAACGATAGATATATCGTTTATCATTTAACCGAGGATATATACGATACATATATCGTATATATATATATATATATATATATCGTGCGTTATCTATATATATAAATATATATATATATAAATGTATATATTTGTATATATATTATCTTGATTATAAAGTACATCAAGGAAGGTGCTATATTAAATAACGTCTATACAAATAAAGTAGAAATTTAAATATATATATTTACATACATAATTCTTTCTCCTTTTACATTGCGCAACCCCCGTTCTGTCATCCACCTGTTCAGGCCCTTGAAATATGTTATCCGTTGCTTTCCCCTGTCTCTTTTCCTCTATATCTGGCCTGTTAGTATCAGGTTCTCGAAGCCCTCCTTCCTTATTGTATGTCCCTGAAACTTTAGCTGTCTCTTCATGATGCCCAGTATTAATTTCCTTTTCGTTTCCATCTTTTCCAAAACCTCATCATTGCTCACATGATCGATCCATGATATCCGCAGCATCCTTCTGTAGAAACACCTTTGAATTGTTTCGATTGTTTTCCTTCACCTTTGATGACACTGTCCAGGATTCCCTGCCATGTTGAAGAATTGACATCTCATAGCAGTTCATACTCTCTTTGTTTCTAGTGAAATTTTCCTGTCTTTTCATAATTTACTCAGCTTCTGTAAGGCGTCCTTCGCGATGCCAATTTGCCTTTGGATCTCAGTGTCTCACTTTCCGTTTTATTTTAGAACACTAATCTACTTAATAATAAAACTGTCAACTAATAATAAAAACAATGTACACACACACACACACACACACACACACACACACATACACACACACACACACACACACACACACACACACACATATATATATATATATATATATATATATATATATATATAACGGTTGTGGTTTCCAGCTTTCTCTTTTCCAATCTTTTCACCTTTTTTTTTTGTTTTTCAATTGGAAGTAGATAGACTAAACTATCCCGCGGTTAATACTCCACCCACGTCTTCTGAACAGGAGAAGAGGCTCATCCCTCGTTCCCTGTTTAGGATGTGGTTTCCGGTTTTCTCTTTTCTTTCTTTTTTTTTCAATTGGAGTAGATAGACTAAACTATCAGCCGTTTCACACTCCACTCACGTCTATTGAACAGGTGAAGAGACTCATCCCTTGTTTCCTGTTTAGGATGTAGTTTCCAGTCTTTTCTCCAGTCTTTTCTATCTTACGTAACACCTTGCACATCAGTGGCGTTACCACGTGCTAGGGGTGATATATTTTTTTAAAAAAACCTAGCTAAGAACACTCGCAGACGCTTATAGTACAACTGTGTGCATTTTAAAAAATCGATTCAGCCGTTTCGGAGTCTATAGGTAACGGACACACAGACACACAAAAGCACACACACAGACAACGTTTCATCTATATATAAGTTTATATATATATATAGATATATATATATATAAGTTTATATTTATATATATATATATAAGATTATATATATATATAAGTTTATATATATATATATAAGTTTATATATACATATATATATGTAAGTTTATATATATATATATGTATAAGTTTAGAAATATATATATATGTTTATATATATATCTATATATATAAGTTTATATATATATATATTACTGTTTGATTTTGCGCGTATGACTGCAATTAAAAGTGTGCATTGGTGAGTGGAAAGGAGAAAAAGAAGGGAAATTTCGAAAATTATTTTAAGCTTGATACTCACTTCCTCTGTGGCGCCTTATCGAAATAGAAAGACGGATTCTGTTTTCCTTTTTTTTCTTCCTAGCTGCCTTCATAAAAGTCTCCATCCATTCAGGACTTCTCAACCGGAAATTTTATTGGAATTTTTTTTCTTCTAAATATAAAAAGGAAAATAAAAACCTCCACTAAAATGAATTCCATTAGACGAAAAACTCTATTAAGAAAACGCTGTACCAATATATTTCCCTGTAATATATTTACATATATATATATATATATATATATATATATATATATGTATGTGTGTGTGTGTGTGTATATATATACATATGCGTGTGTCTGCATGTTTAATATATACATAATATATGCATCACCTATATATTATATATATAGTTATAGATGAATACATATATATTATACGTATGTGTATATATACGTATATACATATATGTATGTATTTATATATATATATATATATATATGTATTTACATGTATAAATACATGTATATTTTATATATGTACATGTATATATTTATACATATAAATATAATATATATATAAGATGAAAGTATTATATATATTTATTGTATATATATTTTTTCTATGTGACGTGTCCATTTAGGACGTAAAAGGTCATGACCTTCCACATTTTCGTGTCTCTTTTAGTTATTAACCCTTCTCATGTTATCCCACTGATCCCCCTCTACTCAAGTCCATCATTTATGTCTCACGTTGCTTCCATTTGTTTCTCTTTCCCTTTATCCCTCCCGTGAGCATCAGATTCTCCAAGCCATCATTCCTCACTACACGTCCCAGAATCTTCAGCTTTCTTTTCCTGATGTTCAGTATCAAGTTTTTTTTTTATTTTCAAGCCCATCATCTTCAAAACTTCTTCGTAATCGCATCTTCGTTCCATGATAACTTCTGTTGATTCTGTTGATTCCAGTCTTTCCTTCATATTTGATAAGGTCATCCAGCGTTCGCTGCTACATTGAATGACAAGACATCACACAACAATCTATCATTCATTTTTTTGCTTTCACCAAAATTTTCCTATCACTTAATTCTTTATTCCGCTTCTAGAATACATTCTTGACCATATTAGTAGTACGTCAGATCTCAGATTTGCACTTTCCGCCCTCTGTTGGAACTCTTCTCAGGTATTTAAATGTCTGCACCTGCTTGATTTTAGTATACCCAATCTGTAGATCGAGTTTTGACTCCTCTATTTGCTGATGCATCAACTATATGTTATATAAGCTCTTGTCTGTCAACCATTACAGGTAACCTCTTCTGCCTCCCATAAGCATAGACCAGGTGATTCTCCCGGAGAGTATTACACTACGCCTCCTCGGACTTACCCTGTCCTCAGACCTCAAATGGAACCACTATATTGAATCCATAGCAAAATCTACTGCTAAGAAGATTGGGTCACTATGTCGATCCAGGATGTTTTTTCCACCTGAATCCATCCTGCATATATACAAGTCAACCATCCGTCCGTGCATGGAGTACCGCTGCCATTTATGGTCAGGTGCCCCTGCCGTTCTCCTCAGTGTTCTTGACAAGCTGCAAAGGAGAGTCTGTAATGTGATAGGTACTGATCTGGCGACTCGACTGCAGCCACTTTCCCATCGTCGAAATGTGGCCTCCATCTGTCTCTTCTATAAATACTTTCATGGCTTCTGCTCGGATGAGCTTAAGTCACTGATGCCTCCTCAACAGGTGTTTACCCGTGCAACCAGACTGGCAACTGGGTCCCACCCATTCACAGTCAGGTTAGCCAAATGCAGACGACAATTCTACTCCTGCAGCTTCCTCTCTCGCACTTCCCGCCTGTGGAACTCACTCCCGTATTCTTGCTTTCCTGACGGCTACAACCTCCAGAAATTTAAATGCAAAGTTAACACTCATCTACTAACCACTGGACTCTAGCTCTCTCCCCTCCCCTGTATAACCTTCCCTTTCTTTCCACGTATGTATCTGTCATTGCACCTGCTTTCTCAGCTTTCTATTGTTCCTTTCTAACTAGTTTGTACTCCTCACTCTTTTCTAATTAATCTTTTTACATTTATGTAACCTCCTGCACATCAGTGGCGTTTCTGCCTTGCTCGGGGTGAAATGATTAAAAAAGAAAAATATAATACTCCTCGTATTATACCACTCATCCCTCTCTCCGCCATCAATCTACTCATTCCATCAATTATGTCTCGCGTTGCTAACAACCTTGGCCCGTAAAAAAGAGTTTGTTACAAAAACAGCAACAATTTGCTGCCCTGTGCATCATTGGGTGTGATGGATAACTGATGATGATGATGATGATGATGATTTGCTGATGACCATGCATTCAGTTTTCTTTCAGTTTATATTGAGTCCTTTCTTCTTCTACTTTCTGTATGCCATACATTTTCCTTTCCGCGTCTGCTATGAGCAGCCTATCATTTGCATAACTTATATTGTTAAATTGACCGCCAATGACGAATGCTAACGGAACTTGGAGATGTCTCAGAATTGCCTCTCTCTATAGATTGAATAGATCCGGTGAGAAGACGCATCCTTGATTAATGTAACATGCTGCTTATTAAGGATATATGGCACTTAAGAAGAAAACAGAAGTACTTTAACGTACTTTAGTTTTGCACAGCAGTTGCAGAGTAAACAGTTGAATTAAAAGAAAGTGTATTGAAAAGTGTATTGAAAATACACGTATATATATATATATTTATATATATATATATATATATATATATATAAGTGTATTTTCATACTTTCATAATGTTTTGATCCCAGTTCAGAGGTTAACAATTTCCCCATAGCTATGACCCTAACAGGTGCTACCACTCCGGGTCATGGTAGATCTGGGCAAAACAGCAATTAAGAGTTGGTTTCATACTCCTCACAACCTCCTGCTCGGAGACCACAGAATATATATATATATATATATATATATATAATCTTATATTGAGAACCATTCCTTCTTCCCTAAATAAACCTCTTCAAACAGCCCAAAATCTTAACTTTAAAAAGTAATTTAAGTTATTTAGTTGTCTACCTTTATAAAAAATGAACTCCTATTTCTCCACTTCCTAAATATACCATTTCAACACCCTGTAACCCCGCGACTACCAGCTCTGTCTTTTTTCACTTTGTGACCGTTGTTAACCAAAAACCCCTCTACACTCTAACTCAGGGTCTTCGCCATTTGGAAAAACAATGTCACTGACGTGATGTAGAGTCTCTGTTAGAGTTCCTATGTCGAAATATACATCCGACACCTTTGAATTTTGAAAATTTTCTCTAATTTATATTGGCTCTGTATTCTTAATACATTGAGCTCTCTGCCTGCATCACTTTTTAATGTTAAAAATTTTTAACATTGATTAGGAACAGGTTCTTGGAATTTACCTTCCTACTCTTCCACTTCTGATTAAAGAAAAACAAATATATATATATATATATATATATATATATATGTATATAGGCATTTTTAGAAAAATATACATTTTTGAAAAAAAAATGGCATAATACATTTTTGAAGGAACAAAAATATTGCCAGCAATACATTTTTGAATATCAAACTAGAAAATATCTTCAGTTTTTTAAAATAATAAAAAAATTTTTTTCGTCCATTTCTGACTCAATCAACACTCTCAGTATAACTGAGCATTAAAAACATACTTAAAGCCCTACCCTTTTGGCCTAAATGACCCACAGAACTTGAAATGCCATTAAACAAAACTCTAAACCTCCCACCTCCCACTCTAAGACCTCCCACTAATGACGAATGCTTGAAGGACTTCTAGAGCTCTTAGAAATGACTTGCAATATAGGTGAAATAAATCTTCTGATAAGACACACCTTTGTCTTACATCTCATTCTATCATTGTACATCTACTGAACTCGCTTCCGTTCCGTATGCAGTTTGTTTTTACAAGTTCTTGATTCCTCTAATATCATTCCTGAATATGCTTGCCATCTCTATCAGGTCTTAGTAGCGTATTTTGTCGAAAGCCTTTGTGTACTCTATGAAACACATGTACACACCCTTCTACATTTGTACTGCTCTTTCTGATAACATTCTAAGTATAAATATTGCGTTCCTTTACCAATTTGCTTGATGAAACCACACTGTTCTTATCCAATTTCTGGTCTGATTCTGCTGAAAGCTCTGTTCATCAGGATTCGGTTAATGATATTTATTAGGGTATTAAGTTGATTGTTCAGTGGAGTTCACATTCATTTGCACCTGGCTTCTTAAGCAGTGCTATGAAAATCAATCTGCTTAGCGTTTCCTGTATATCAATGCTGTTGTAGTTTTCATTTATGCTTACTCTGATTTTGTCTACGCCAAAATTTTCTAATGTTGTTTCCATCTCTAATACAATGGCGCCTGTTCCTGCTATTTTGTTCCTATTAAGTTTGGCCAATGCAGCTTCCATTTCGGATTTTAATATTTCTGGCCCGTCGGTATGCCTGTGTACTGTCGGCTGTTCTCTCTTGTCGTGTGAGAGATCTCCGATATACTCGTCCCATCACTGAAGTATTTTTTTATTTTTCCAATATGTGCATCCCCTTTTTAGATTTTACATATCCTGCTGAGGAGCATGTCTCTTGTCTTATATACATATACAGTGGAACCTGTCTTATACAACTACCACAACTGTCATCAAAAACTGGTCTCATACGGCAGGTGGTCGCTCACTAAACGCTCATAGTCATGACCTATTTACGCACAGAATGTATATTCCACTCATCAGAAAGTACATATTAGAATTTTACCATGTAATCTGGTAATAAATAAATGAGAACATAAGAAAATGGCCTAACATTAAAGAAATTTATTCAGCATAATTCGTTTTAAAATTTTGAAAAAATGTTTTTACAACGGTCAACAAGAGACCAAAATATTTATTCCCCAAAAATATATATTAAGTGAACCTAAAAAAGTATACAATTTCAAATTTTTTTCTTAGAAATGAGTGATAGGAAAAGAGAATCTGCGATAATACATGGAAAAAACTGACAGTGATCGTGGCTGGGGGTAGAGAAACAGAGAGATATATAAAGATATACCCAGATAAAAATAGAGTAGATAGATACACAAAAAATACAAAGAAAAAATACACAAAAAATAAAGGCACGAAAAAGATAGATATTTGAGAAAGGAACATAGTTGTGATTTTCCAAAACCCTGAATTTACCGAAGTCAGTTCAGAGACTGCGATAAATCCCGATAAATGACCACGAGATGATACTGACTCATGAATAACTAAATACTATATCCACTACGCCACTGTTCCAACAAAACTTAATGGTGTATTTTTGTAGCTTTTATATTTAGTATCATATATCAAACAAGATGGGAACAACACTCTAAAATGATTCCAAGATTATTGAAAATTCAGTCAGTTAAGTGCCATACGTGATACACACTTGGGCGATCATGTCCCGAAAGAGACATGACTATCACACAGTACGTTGCCATTGCTTTCTGCGATAGACTGGTTGTCGACCAAGGCTATAGAACCCAATATGTCCTGTTATTTAACCCCTAACTGGAAGGAAGAGACGGATTAATACCTTTCCCAGGGGTATTTGCGAGTAAGTGAATACAATGGATTCAACTGGAATTCGAACTCGGCTACGCGGTTGGTCGTTCCGAGCCGATATCCACTGTACCACAACGCACATCCGAAATACAAATGAAGTATTCCGTTTATTATCCTCGTTGGATTTTTGTTTCTGATTTTCTGGGAAGAGTTAATATATGGACTATTGTCCTATCTGCTGTCACTGCTATGACAGCACTTTGGCCTTCATATTGTGGATTTTTAAAACTTTCAGAGAATATCAAACTAAACCCCTTATTTAATCGACAGTGAGATTAGATTTAATGCTATACGTGTAACCGTAGGGAAATGGTTAATGTTTCTTGGTTAAGCCTTGTGTCATACTTAACCGAACTCTCTACAGGTTTAATGCAGAGTTATCATCATCAGAATTATCAGGAGTTTGTTTGTCGGCAGGTTGAAATATGTGGAATTGTGTGGAATAATGTAAGAATAAAATATACATTTTTCATGTTAAATTAGAAATTTATTAAAAGAAGGACTAAAAAGAATTCGTGGAAATTAATGTTCAGTGAGAGTTTTAAAGCTATCAAGATTTGTAGAAAATGTTCGTAGTAGTAATTGTTAAAAGAGTATATGCATACGTACGTATGTGTTAGCGTTTGTTCGTAGGAGTGTTTTTAGATAGAGAAGAAGAAGTAAATGGAATCAGTACACGAGAAAGAAGGAGAAAGAGAACAAGGTGTGATCTGACCTTATCTCCGGGTCGATTTGAAGTTATATTTTAGTTGTTTCGTCTCGCGGCTCCCATCTGACTGACTGATTGATGCTGACCGCGGCCCTTTATAGTATTCAGATTTTTTGTACTTGATCGCTAAGTCCTCTCTGATCTTAAAAGTCGCTCCTATTGGCCAGCAAATCAGTTTATCACCTTGCAAAATCTGGTTTCGACTTTTTCTTTAAGCACATAGACAATCATTTTTCTACTTAGAAAAAAAAACAGGATTTCACACGCATTGTGAATTTTTGTAAAAGTGAAGGTTGATTTTAATTCTTAATTTCTTATCCGACTACACAGGTTCTATACCTCTCTTGTTACCCGTAACAACAGTGCCGTGTATATAAGCGTTGCTACGTGAACAGCAAATTTAAGTTCTATTTTTTCTTCAAATTTATCTTTTTCCTTAATTTTGGCTTGTTTTAATTTTACTTAATTCTTTAACTTATGTACATTGTTTCCTTTTCTTTCATTCAAATATTCTATCTATTAAATGCTTCTTCAAAATTTTTCCAATTTGATTTCTTCTCACCTCTTTCCTTTTCTTTCAATTAATGCTTTTCTTCCTTCTTAGTTTCTTTTTTTTCCTTTATTTTTTCTTTCCTGTCTATTTTCCATATGCTTCAATAATGCTTGTCCACTATATTTCCAATGAATTATTTTCATTTAGTATTTTATCTTTCTTTATTTTCCAATTGCTTATTTTCATTTAGTATTTTCTTTTTCTTAATTTTTAATTGCTTATTTTCATTTAGTATTTTCTTTTTCTTAATTTTTAATTGCTTATTTTCATTTAGCATTTTCCCTTTTTTATTTTTTAATTGCTTATTTTCATTTAGTATTTTCCCTTTTCTTAATTTTTAATTGCTTATTTTCATTTAGTATTTTCTTTTTCTTAATTTTTAATTGCTTATTTTTATTTAGTATTTTCCCTTTTTTTATTTTCTAATTGATGATTTTCATTTAGTATATTCTCTTCCTTTATTTTTCTGTTGCTTATTTTCATTTAGTAATTTCTCTTTCTTTATTTTTAATTGCTTATTTTCATCTATTATTTTCCCTTTTTTTAATTTTCAATTGCTTATTTTCATTTATTATTTTCCCTTTTTTATTTTTTAATTGCTTATTTTCATTTAGTATTATCTTTTTCTTAATTTTTAATTGCTTATTTTCATTTAGTATTTTCGACTTTTTTATTTTAACGAAGTATTTTCATTTAGTATTTTCCCTTTTTTATTTTTCTGTTGATTATTTTCATTTAGTATTTTCTCTTTCTTTATTTTTCTTTCTTTCATTTTTTTCTTTCTTTAATTTTACGTTTTTCTTTCTTTCATTTTTTCTTTCTCTTTCTTTTTCTGTCTTGCTTTCGTATTCTTTTTTCTTTTTATTAGTTTCTGTTTTTTGTTTTTTATTATTTTCCATTTTTTCTTTTTCTTTCTGTCTTTTTTCGCTTTCTTTTTTCTTTATTCCTATCTTTTTGCTGTTTTTATTTCTTTTTATTTTCTTGCTTTCGTTCTTTTATTTCTTTAATTAGTTTTTCTTTCATCCTTGTCTTTTTCTTACTTTTTTGCTTTTTCTTTCTTTCTCTTTTTCTTTTTTCTTTCTTTCATTATTAGTTGATTTGAACTTTCATCCATGATATTTTTCTTTTTTTTCTGCTTTCTGATCGTGCTTTTTTTCTTCAGTCCATTGTTCTTTATATCCAATTTTTATCAATCTTTTTCCATTTTAATGTTTCTTCACTTTATTTACAATTGATCATTTTCATTTAGCATTTTCTCTTTCCTCATTTTATATTCTTTTATCTTTCGTCCTTTCAATGTTGTTTCTTTTTTATTATGTTTTTCTTTCTTTATTTTTTCTTTCTCTTTCTTTTTATTTCCTTTTTTTCTTGCTTTCGTATTCTTTCTTTTTATTAGTCGCTGTTTTTTTTTTTTCAATATTTTTCATTTTTTCTTTTTCTTTCTTCCGTTTTTTTCTTGATTCTTTTCTTTCGATATTTTTTGCTTTTTATTTCTTTTTACATTCTTGCTTTTATTCTTTGCTTTAATTCGTTTTTCTTTCATCTTTAATTTTCTTTTTTACTTTCTTTCTTTTTTACTGTTTTTCTCGTTTTCTTTTTTTTTCTTTCTTTATTAGCTGATTTTTTCTTTCACCCATGACATTTTTCTTTTTTTCTGCTTTCTGTCGCTCGTATATATATCATTTTCAACCAGTTCTCATTTTTTCTGTTTTTTTCAATGAAAACACATCCATTTCTTTTTTTCCTCATGTATTTTTTCTTCCGTCTTTCTTTCCATTGTTCTTTATATGTAATTTCCTATCAATTTCTTTTACTCTTACAAACGGATTTTTTCGTCCAGAAACGCTTTACTTATTTTCTCTTTCTGTTAATTTTTATCGGACTCTATCTCCGACTCCGCCAACACGAATTTTTATTCCAGACCACATTTTATCCTTTTTTTTCTTTTTTTGAACACACTTTTTCTTAAGGCCGACAAACAAACAAACAAGCAAACCAAAAGACTATACATAACGTGCCGCTTTACAGACATTTTTACAAATGTATATATATTTTTTTAATTTACACTTTTGGTTATCGATTTTTATTTTCATGAGATCAAAATACTTATAAGGTTTTCAGGAGAAGAAAAATCACTCGAAGTGAAACTAAAACTTTATTTTCCTTTCCTTTTACTTCTTCCCGGCATCTTCATTTAATATATCCTCCTCTGAACACGGACAAGGAAACCTTCAAGGAGCAGATGGGCGAAACGCTAAAAAAACATGTCTGAGACAGCTATTCATACAATTAGACATTTCACTATGACGTGTTTATTCATCTCTGACCAGAGGTGTTATTACTGACAAAGTAATATATATATATATATATATATATATATGATGCATAAAAAGCATAAAAAACAAATTAATTTTCTAACTTCGTTTTTATTACGTTTTTTTCCCTTCCTAAAAGTAAAAGTTTGTGTAAAGACGTCCCTTTCATGATCTGTAATAAGAAGAATAGTAAATCACAAGGGAAGGCAAAAAATAACTGTCTACAATGTAAAAATAGAATCTGTAACATTTAAGCATCTAAACATATAGCTTTTCACATACCCCCTCCTAATGGCACGGAACATTTAATTCCTACTAAAAATAGCAATATCCAATGAAATTTCACCTTAACAATGATGTGTATATATATATATATATATATATATATATATATATATATATATATAACTATTTACGCTCTCACACCCTGATTGAGCACTCTGGGAGAATGGCAGACTTTGAAAAACAACAGCTACTCTGGCATGTACGCATCGTTCATTCAGTAATGAATTAAATCACTCTGGCTATTGGGCGTGTATAATACTCTTAAAAGACTGCCTTCTTCTACCGAGCGCCCATAGCCCAGAGGTAGAATCGCTGACTGACACCTATTCGGTTTCAATCCTGGGTTAAAAGCAATCGGAGTCTAACCGTAGTGAGGAGCTTTGATACAGCGAAACAGATCTGTCTAGGGATTACTATATATATATATATATATATATATATATATATATATATATAAATATATATAAACGCAAAGAGCACACACAGAAATAAAAAGAAAGCAAGCACACGCACGTATTCAAACATGTTTCATTGAATAGGAGAGACATAAGTCAGTTAAGTGCAATACGTGATACACGTTTGGGCGATCATGTCTCGAAATAGACATGACTGACTGCGTAGATTTTCCCGTAGAAGGTTGTCGTTACTTTCTGCGGTAGACTGTTTATCAGCCAAGTCTGAAGAACTCAATTTGTCTTGCTATTTAACCCATATTTCGAGGGAGTGACGGAGTAATACTTTTTCAAAGAGCTTAAGTGAATACAACGAATTCAACTGGAATTTCCGAGCTGATATCCACAGCAACACAACGCACGTTCACCGCCTATTGAATTTGATAATAATTCTTTTCAGTACTCTAATCAGTTTCTAGGATGTGCGTTGTGGTTCAGTGGTCATCGGCTCGGAACGAAAAATCGGGGTTTCGAATTCCAGTTGAATTCCTTGCATTCACTTATTCTCAAATACCCTTGGAAAAGGTATTAATCCCTCTTTTCCCGCCAGTTATTGATTAAATAACAGGACAAATTGGGTTCTCTAGTCTTGGCTATCAACGAGGCTACCGCAGAAAGTAATAGCAACATACTGCAGGATAATCTTCTGCCCAGTCAGTCATATTTTTTCAAGAAATGATCGCCCATGAGTGTATCACGAATGGCTCTTAAGTAACTGACTTAATCAGTTTCTTGATGATGAGATGAAATTTATCAAGGAAGGCACTGCAGTTTTTTCTGCCTAAGTACTTTTTTTCTCTCTAAGGACTTCTGGTCTTTTTTAAGATCATCCTCAAGGGTGAATTAGAAGACAACGTTATTGTATCTATGATCGTTGTGACTGTGATATTAAAAAAAACGCCCATAAACGTGGCACTTTTATCGTTATTTTAAAATTTAAAATTTATCCGTTGTGGCGACGGAAATGTTTGCAAAACATGCAACCCGATATAAGAATGCTGACCAGCAGAAATGTAATATGGCATTAAATGTTTAAATGCTCTTCCACACGCGCGTGCGCGCACACATAGACACACACATATAATAGCCAAACCTTTAAGATGCGGCTTGTAGAAATATTTTGACTGAGCTCCTTGTTTCAAAAGAGTTAATATAAAAGGTAAATAGAAACATGTCACGCTTTATAATTATTTACTGGATATGAATTGAGACCTCATTGGATTAAAATGTAAGATTAAAATTGATATGTATGAAAAAAATATATGTGTAAATTTTGTAAATGTCTTGGGGCTTTCAGATATCTGAACATTATCGTAAGTGGCTATTACATTAGGCAAGTTTGGGCACCCCTTATATATATATATAGAGAGAGAGAGAGAGACGGAGTCAGACTGAGAGAGAGAGAGAGATGTAAACTGAACACATATTTAATTGGATATAAATCCAGAATTTACTTTGGCAGTAGCAAAAATCACACGCTATTTTCTCAAACCCGATAAAAAAAAATGTTGAATTTAGTTCAGAATATCTCCCCTCCAAAAAAAAAATATTGTAGAGAAAGAAAATAAGCTTAGATGAAGGGAAGAGGTTTATACAGTTTAACATTGCAATCCGTGTATTGAATACTGCTGTCAGCTCTGTTCGGGTGTCCCTGCTATGCACCTCGGGTTCTTGACAAAATCCAGCGTATTATGACCACCCTCTTATGCCGAATTTTATATTTGCTGACAGGTTATACTGTGCACCCTGAGACATTTTAGTCATTTATTCCTGCATATTCATCTTTGAATCTAAATTTATGGATAACACTTATTTAACTTGTTTGCTTCACAATTTCTACTTGGCAAACACTGCTCCAGTGCAGCAAGATTGAAACCCTCGATTTTGGCAATTAGATGAAAATATAGAATTTAATGGATATTATCCAGAGCAAAAATATATTGAGAAGAAAAGTCAACACATAATTGAACGGTTTTAAATCTAGAATATATTTCAACAAGGCAAATAAACTTTTTTACAATTGCCACGTTCATCAACGGTCTGAACGAGACAATTGCAAAAAATTGCTGAAATAAATTCTAGATTTATAGCCGTTTAATTATGTGTTGAATTTCTTCTCAGTATATATCTATATATATATAATCAGTTTATAATAAAACATAATTTATTGCAACACAAGATCCGTTGGGTTTCTGTACTATTGCTGAAATAAATTCCAGATTTATAACCGTTCAATTATGTGTTGACTTTTCTTCTCAATATATATATATATATATATATACTGAATATATATATATAATCAGTTTATCATCGAACATCGTTTATTGCAACACAAGATCCGTTGTGCTTCTATACTACCTTATAAACACCTGGTCAGGAAGTAATTTCTTTTTTACTGTTAAGAATTATTATATATTGAAACTTAGAAAGCAACACAATTTTTCACCAAATCCCGACAAATAAGGCGAGTGATTTTTTTTTTTGAGGTTTATCTTAGCAAACTAATAGAAAATCTGATCATGATGTAAGGAGAAAATTGATTGTAAGAGTAAAGGGAGAAAGACTTAAAATGACATAAGACCCAAAGGTTTTTTTTTTATACAAGTGATAGAATGAATTGAGATGCATATGTTGCAATTTCACAAATCTGAAACATTATCGCTTATCATTGTGCAACGGTTACTGGATTTTCTTTAAGTTATTATTCAACTCAGAGTAGTGGACAAAGACGGGAAAGTTGTTTTTAAATATAATGCACGTCAAACATATGTAGACAAGTCCACGGGTGATCTATCCTTTAAGAAGCCAAAAATTAAATTAATAAAAGATTGGAGAATCAATCAATATATTAGGGTTTGGATTATAGATGCCTAGTTTTATTATATTAGGAAAAATAAAATATATTTTAGGTTTTGTTTTAAACGATGATGACAAATGCAAGTTACTTCACTACGTTTAATGAGTAAGTTTCGTTTAGGTAAATTGATAATTTGTAATTTTTCTGGTAAACATAGAAAACATGGCTCATGTAAAGATTTACAAGTTTTGTTTTGTTTTATTATTTTCCATTTTACGCTAGGGGGTTTTATTGGCATCTTTTAATTGCGAATAATATGTAGAATGTGATGTGCTATTGCGGGAAGTTTTATTATTAAAATATAAGCTGTGAAAGTAATGGCGGGTCTTAAAACTAATCTTGGGACACCCGATATATAATTTTATTACCATGGTATTTACTATGGTGGAAATAGAATATAGGTAGACTATAAAGTCAATTAGACTAATGGATACTCAATAGACTTTCGGCAATTTTCTTTTAATCATCTCACCCCAAGCAAGGCATTCTACTGCGACTGTTGCCTAGGGTTTACGTAGAGGAAAGTGATGAGAAAAAGGGGTTTAGTTTTAAGAAAAAATCAGGAGGAGGGTAATAGATGGATAAGAATACCGACGTTGTAGGTGGAGTAGATGGAAAAAGAGCTTGTGAGAAAGGATGCGAGTTAGTGCGATATGAGATCTCTATTGACCTTACATTTAAATTGTTGGAGATTGCAGATGTCGGGGAGGCAAGTATACGGAAGGGAATTCCACAAGTGGGAAGTGCATGAAAAGAAGCTGTTAGAGTAGAAATTGCGGTTACACTTAATCGGTTTCACTGTAAAAGGGTGGGGCCTAGTTGCTAATCTAGTAGCTCGTGTAAATTCATACCTAGGGGGCACCACTGATCTAAGTTCATTAGAGAAGAAGACGTGAAAGTATTTATAGAAGAGGCACAGGGAAGCTACCTCACGCCGGTGAGAGAGCGACTGCAGCCGAGCTGCTAAATCGGTATCGATCACATTACAGATTCTCCGTTAGATTTTGTCAAGAACCTCGAAGTGAATAGCAGTGGCACCCGATAAGATGTGGCAGCAATATTCAATACACGGGCGGATAGTAGATTTATATATGTGCAAGATGGACTCAGACGGGATAGCGAAGAAAACAGCGACTCTCCTCGTCAAACCAAGCGACAGCGCGTCGCGTTAATACTACGACGGAAAATGCGGCGAAAAAAAAATTACAGATTCAAAAAGAAAAAAGGGGCACATATTCGGCATGACATGCTGAAGAAAGAATATTTTTTTAAAAAAACTGTTGCAGGAGTCGCTATAAAAATATATGCAAATATTTAGCGTCTTCTCTGAGTTGTCAACCAATGGAAAAAATTGATCGGTCGATAAAAGCAGTCGTTGTTCTCGAAGCGGGGGGGGGAGGTTTTTTTTGGGGGGGTCTGACTGGTTAGGTAGATAGCAGTTCGCGATATTGTACCGGCGATTTGAATTTTCGGCTTTTTCATTTTCTGGCCCGATATTCGAGTGATTTGCGAGAAAATATTTCTTACAAGGATGTTGTTGATTGTTTAGGTTATTATATCTGTTTAAAATTGATTTTGTTTTTTGATGATCTCAAGTTATTCACTACAGCTATAGCTTAATTTCAGTGAATTAAAACGTTTCAGTTCTCTATTTATTCATTTTTTATTCTCTTCGCTTTAACATTTATTAACAAATGTTAAAGCGAAGAGAATAAAAAATGAATAAATAGGGAATTGAAATGGAATTATTTACAACCAAAAGACCATCATCCTTGTACAACCCTTAACATTAAAGTGACTAGCAAAATTAATTTAAAAAGGTTAGACTTCCGTGATGTAACACTTAATCTAATCGATGAAAGATACTCTGCCTTGTTAAAAACTAACGTTAATCCTATATACATCCACCCTACATCAACCCACTCTCGATCATTCAACAAGGATATACACTTCTCTATTGAAATCAGAATTAGTAAAATTTCCTCTGATTAAAATATTTTTTATAAACATAGGAAATTCGATGACACAGCATTTAAAAAAAGCGGCCATAAATGGCCTGACTTAAAATACAATAAACATAATAACAACAACAACAATAAAAATAGAAAGATAAATCTTATTTGGTATACACCCCCATTTAACCAAAGAATAATTCCTAAGTTAGGGCACAAGTTCCTAAAATTAGCTGAAAAACACTTCCCTAAAATTAACCCTCTTAGCAAAATATTTAACAGAAATACATTAAAATTAAACTACAGCTCTTGCGTTGACGTAAACTATGCTTTTATAATAAACTTATAATAAAAATATTATTTATCATTTATCAGATAATTACACATATGACTATTGACTTTACATTTAATTTCCTGAAGATTGTAGCTGTCGGGGAAGCAAATAAATGGAAGGGAATTCCACAGGCCGGAAGTGTGAAAAAAGAAGCTGATGGAGTAGAATTTGCGTTTACATTTCATTAGTTTCACAGTGAAAGTGTAGAACCTAGTTGCTAATCTTGTGGCTAGAGTAAAATGATAGATAGGAGGCACCAGTGATCAAAGTTCAATGGAGCAGAAGCCTTGAAAGTATTTGTAGAAGAGACACAGGGAAGTCACATTGCGCCGGTGAGAAAGTGACTCTATATTAGCTGCCAAGTCTGGATCGATCACATTAGAGATTCTCTGTTAAATTTTATCAAGAATTCCTTGGTGGATAGCAGGAGCATCCAGCCAGATATGGCAGCAGTATTCAACGCACGGGAGGATGATCGATTAACCTTGTCATGTCAAATTCTCTGTGTGAGACTAGCTGAAATTCCCATACCTCATATATATCAGTGGTTACGTAGTGCAGGAGTAAAAGCCAAAACTAAGGCTTTCATTCTTGCTGCACTGGAGCAGAGTTTGCCGAGTAGAAATTGTGAAACAAAGCTACAAAAGTGTTATCCATAAATTCAGATTCAAGAATAAATATCCAGAAACAATTGACAAAGATGTATCAGGGTACACAGTATAACCTGTCACCGAATATAAAATTCTGCATGAAAGGATAGTCTTAATAGCGGAATTTGAAAATCAACAATTTTTATGAGAAGGAGACTGCAAGAAATTGGTATGAACATCACCAATCCCCGATTACAGTCATTGGATCTCTAGCAATTTTATTGACTTTACAAAACATACAGCTAGAAAGATCGAAAATAATCGTGTAGATATCGTGAGTCCAGAAAGTCATAATGTACTTTCTTTTTGACATGGTATTTACTGCAGGCATTGGAAATAGTTAAAATGCAATGATCTTGAAGCAAAAATCTAAAAATGTGGTGCATGAAGATATCAATGATTCCATTTGTATTTGGAGACCTGGGTTTGATTGGAAGAGATTCTGATAAACTCATTGAATCAATCACTTTTAGTCTATGTTTCAAAGAAATACGAATAAATATTCTTTCCAGTACAGCGTGCTGTGTATGAATTGCTTTATCAATGTACAATGCATCGTTCTTGGGATACTTTATTTTTATTTTCATCTTTTCCCAAAGTATTTTCAGTGGAAAATGTCATGATGCCATTAGGTCTATCGTTGAGACCCTTGAGTAAATAAAATACAGAACTGAAAGCAAATAACACTAATACTAGTAATAATAATACATTCAGTTATGTGCCATACGTGCTACACGCTTGGGCGATCATGTCTCTTTCGAGACATGACTGACTGGGCAGAAGATTATCCCGCAGTAGGTTGCCATTGCTTTCTGCGGTAGACTGGTTGCCGACCAAGGCTATAGAACCCAATCTGTCCTGTTATTTAACCCCTAACTGGAAGGAATAGACGGATTAATACCTTTCCCAAGGGTATTTGCGCGTAAGTAAATGCAATGAATTCAACTGGAATATCGAACTCGGCTCCTCGATTTCTCGTTCCGAACCGATATCCACTGCACCATATGCTCGGTATAAAAAATATATTACGTTATGACCTTTTTTCTAAATATTATGCACATGTACATTCTAAAAGTCTAACCTATAATGTTTCCTTCTTTTTCTTTTCTTCTTCTTCTTCATTGTTATTATTATTATTATTATTTTTTGTAATATTACTGGGCCTTATATATAAGCAACATTTTCGGGATTTAATTACTTAAATACGAAGCCCATTTAATTTATGTTATTTAATTAAACAATGGCTAAATATATTCAGTCGTTAAATCGACTTTATTTACCTTCCTGTACTAGTTAGCGCCAGTAACTTTCTAAAAATCTCTGTAAAAGCCTTTCAAATAATTTAAAATTCTTCGTTGTACTGTTGGTTCTATTTTAAAGATAACATCCTAAAGCCAATCTGAATTTAAAAATAAAATAATTTCCGTATATAAATTGTGTACTGTCTAAACCTTTTAGACAGTTGTAAATAAACGGCACTATTTTTCGTCAGTGATCAACTCATCGAGCCGCCATTGTAAAAGAAAAATAGAAACAACATATTTAAAATTCTCTTTAAAACACAATGTGCCGTATTTGCGATGTATTAGTAAATTTAAGAGATAGCAGGATTTCTAAAATGATTATTTCACTTTTTTTTAAAAGTAGAATGAAAATAACGTGTGTATCTGGTAATACATATTTCCCTAGTATCAAAGGAATAAAGCTCTTAAGATGCCAGGGATTTATTGAGCGTTAGAGAATATGAGAAAAAATTAAAAATAAACATGTGTTAAGGAGACGGTAGATAACAATTAAGACTGCGTTTCAACCTACAGTCGAGAAGTCGGGGAGAACTAACCGTCAGCATAAAACTTACGGTTACAACTAGCTATTTCAACTGTAAAATTATGAGACCTTGCCGCCAATCTAAGAATAGGCTTAAGTTCATAAAGTCGACGTAAAAGCGTGAAAATTAACATGAAAATATTTATGGAGGATGGGAAAATGTTAAAGTAATAGAAAATTGGAGAGCCGAGTGCGAATTCAAGTTGAATTAATAACATGCTGACAACCTTATGAAATGTATGAATCCATATCTTCGGCCCTCCTGAAGAAAAAGAAATGATGGATGTCAATTACAATATTTTGACATGTCAGTTCCGGAAGCGGCTTCAAAACATCGCCAGTTATGTCTTGAAATGTTAAAACACAGCGCCAGTTATGTCTTGAAATGTTAAAACAAGCTGGAAAAGAACGGCTTAAATTTAAAGAAAATACTGAAGTTAGACATCAGAAAGTCGAAGAAATATTATTCAAAATCAGCAAGAACAAAGAAACATGTTTAAACTGGCAAACTAGCGACAAAGTAATTAAAACGAAAACGGGTTCTTACAAAACACGATCTGGGGCACAATAGACACTTTTACATATTCTCCGGATGATGATATAACTTTCGCCTCCTATTTTAAAAGATTCGAGTATGCATACGCCGCAGATTGCATAAATTGGTCCGAATCTAATAAAGTTCACCTTCTTCTTCAAAAGCCGGGTAACACATAGCATGCCATATTTGCGAATTATAAAACAAGCGAATTGACATGCACTGAAGCGGTCAAATTTCTTACAGAACTTTTTAGTCCTAAAGTTTCACTCTTTTATAAGAGATAAAAGTACATGAATTTACATAGCGACTATTTCAAACTGTCAGAATTGAGTGCAAATAATTTCAAATGTCTGATATCTAGTCGGGGACTCATTTCAGCTAGAGGCGCTGAAATTAGACATCGTTCAAAATAATATGGAAAATGAGTCAAATCTTTTCTCTAACAAATAGCAGAGGACTGTCAGAGATTCGTAAGCGTACGCCATGATACTAAAAATATCGAGGTATCCGGAATTGCTCACATAAGAAAAGTATGCTGAAAGAAAAAACATTAATTGTTCCTTTAAAGCAAACCAGAAAAAAGAAAACAAGAGAATTGGCTTCCAAACCCGTGTACATTGGTGTAAAGACTGCCCTTACTTGAATAAAATACCTAGATTGTATCTGTATCGGGCACATGAGCTCACATTGTCGTGCAAGAAAAAAGGTTAATAGCCACGTATAAAGCGCAAAAGCTGATGAAAAGACTAGTTAAACATTCGGAAGTACATGCAAGTCAGTCAGTCAGTTAAGTGCCATACGTGTTACACCATTGGGCGATCATGTCTCGAAAGACACATTACTTACTTGGCAGAAGATTATCAAGTAGTAGGGTGCCTTTACTTTCTGCGGTAGACTCAGTGCCAGCCAAGGCTATAGAACCCAATCTGTCCTGTTGTTTAAACCCATAACTGGAGGGAAGAGACGGATTAATACCTTTCCCAAGGGTATTTGCGCGTAAGTGAAGCAACGAATGCAACTGGAATTCGAACTTGACTCCCCGATTTTTTGTTCGGAGCTGATATCCACTGCACCGCAACGCACATACAACTAAAAATTCTTAAAAATATATATATATTAAACTGCAGTTGGATTCTGGTTCAGATTTAACAATCAAATATCTACACACTTGGAAAAGTTAGGAACACCAACCTTGAAAAGAACTAAGAAAATTGCCAGGTTCGTGATGAGCAATAAAATCAAGTTTATTCCAAAAGATAACTCTGACAGCCGGATTAACTGTCACGCTAATAATCTCTCATTGGTATATGTTTGTACTACTGCCTTTGTTGGGTATATCTGTTTAACTCTATTCCTTCTTTGTGTCATTCTTTCTTGCCCCCAAAAGCCACAGGACATAGCTTCTTCAGCTTCCTAACCAGATCCTGTAATAGTAAATTTTCAATCTTTGCAGTATTTTTAGAGTTAGCCTTTTAATTGTATGGAACAGCAACGCTAATAATTTTACTTGGTATTCACATTATATATGACAATAAAATGTTCGCGCTTGTTATACTTATTTTCTAATATATGCCTTTTGACCAATATTGATAGCATTTCTCTTTCACATTTGAAGCAAAATTTACAGCAAATCTTCTAGTAGGTTCTCCTACTAATTCTATCATGTCGCTATTTACACACCTTTTGTAGCAACTTTGGACATTCAAAAACATATAGTTAAGTATATCTTGCTTTCTTATTGATAACTATATATACTGAACTTGTATTAATTCTTGTGCTCTACTCAGATATTATTATGATATTATTTGCATCGTTAGGACTGTCGTTCTCATCTTACTTGCCTTATTCAGCAGGTTTCGGTCGGTGTACGCTTACACCTTTTTCAAAAGATTGAAATTCTGAACGGAATCATTTATTTCGATCATTGGAATATATTATTCTCGTTCTTTGAGTCATGCCACTTCCTGATGCCTTAATTATCTCCCTTTAACTCAACTCTCTACATTTTTTATTCGCCACTGCTGTTGCTAGATAATGAACTCACGATTCTTCGGATCATGTCACGCTTTTATCTAGTTCAGCGGTGAAAAATATATATTGTTAATACACACAATTTATAATTATCATTTTTATTACGAATATGGGCGTGTGACTCAGTGGTTTCCGACCACGAGAGTCGGGTTCAATCCTCTCCGTGTTCGATTCATCAAGAAGGTGCCTTCTTTATATTATCGACGAAGAGAGGCGATTTCACGTCGGTACCTTTGGAAAGTGTCCGGTACTCATAACACGAGTTGACCCAGGCTTTTGAGAGTGACGGAACTATTTGGGAACCGTTAATGGTTGTATCAGTGTGCACGGGCTTATGGGGAGGGTAGAAGAGCGTACTGGATTGCTATGTGATGTCAGTTCTTCAATATGGCAGTGAATGCTGGACAATATAATCAGAGATGAAGGAAAAACATGAAGCAACTTAAATGTGGTTCTACAGAAGGATGCTGCGAATATCATGGATTGAGCATGTAAGCAATGATGAGATCTTAGTAATGATGGAAACCAAAAGGAAATTAATAGTGAGCATCGGGAAGAGACAGCTGAAGTTTCTCGGACATGCAATGAGGAAGGATATCTTGGAGAACCTGATACTGACAGGCCAGATAGAAGAAAAAGTGACAGGAAAAGCAACGGATAGCATATTTGAAGGACCTAATCAGGTGGATGATGGAACGAGGGTTGCGTGGTGTAACAGAAGAAGGAGTGCTAAGAGCCACCAGGGATATGGAGACGTGGAAAGCCATGATCGTCTACGTCCTGAACGGACAGGGCACATAGAAGAAGAATGCAGGCGTCTGCAACACAAATCCCTTAGCCACATTAGTGAACAGACATACTCAGAAACAAGCTGGTTACCATTATTACAGGGGGTTGTTTTGGATTTATTTCAGGAAAAGATTATGTAACGTCATCAATTCTCACCAGGCATCTCGATTTCAGTCATTATCTCACCGACGTAACATGCGTTACTTTTGTATTTCCTGGAAATATTTTTATGGCAACATCGCTAATGAGCTTCCCTTACGTCCACTGCCCCGACTACATCAATTGAAAAGTGTTACTAGATTGGAAATTAGGTCCAACCGTTTTAATGTCGAAGAAGCAAGATACAGTCACCACTTTTACTATAACAATTTTTATCTCTCTTCCCACCTGTGGACAAGACTGTTGATTTCTTAATTCTTATGAAAATATTCAAAGAATTTAAATGCAATGTCAATATCTCATTTCTTATCGTTTTGAAACATGTTTCATTTTTGAACTTTCATTAACTCTTATCACGCTCCATTATTATTCATTTTCACTTTCTCTCCTTTCACCGTGACTCTGCGTCTTAGTGGTATCATCGCCTTACCTGGGGGAAAACGATTAAAAATTTATTCAAAATTGTTTAAAAGTATTCATAATATTGAAGACGTTATAAGTATTCAATAAATTCCGACGGTGGAAAAAAATAAAACGAAAACTAAATTTTTACAGCTTTTGATTTTTCTGGTGAAATAAAAGTTGCAATTATGATCAAAGAGAAACTGACAAATTTTCAGTATAGTTAAAATTATAACAAAGACCACATATCGTAAATTATCTGAACATAAATTGGATATATTAGTCCATTTTACGTCTTACTAACACATTGTAGGTTATTTAAAACCAGAGAATATTTATTAAATTGTAATTTTAGGGATATTTTTTTTTTTTTTTTTTTTTTATAAGCGTTTCACCCCGAGCAAGGCATGTCACTGACACTACTGTGCAGGGGGCTACGTAGAGAGGAGAAAGGCTGGTTAAATATAGGACATAACAGAGGGTGGGTGATAGGCGGGTGAGGATACCGAGAATGAGGGTTGGGTAGATGAGAGCGTTGTGAGAATAGTTGGGAGTTAGTGTGATAGGAGGTGTCTATTGACCCTACATTTAAACACCTGGAGATTGTAACTGTCGGGAAAGCAGACTTGTGGAAGGGAGTTCCACAGGCGGGAAGCGCGAGAAAAGAAGCTGTTGGAGTAGAATTTACGGTTACATCTTATTTGTTTAACTGTAAAAGGGTGGGACCTAGTTGCTAATCTAGTATCTCGTGTAAATTCGTGCTTAGACGGCACCAGTGATCTAAGCTCATCGGAGCAGAAGCCATGAAAGTACTTGTAGAAGAGGCACAGGGAAGCTACATCACGCCGGTGTGAGAGCGGCTGCAGCCGGTCTGCCAAGTTAGTATCAACCACGTTACAGATCCTCCTTTGTATTTTGTCAAGAAGCCCAAGGAGAGCAGCAGGGGCATCCGACCAGATATGGCAGCAATATTCAATACACGGGAATGATTTGGTGATACAAGTCTTACAAATTAGCAAGTCAAGTAAATGTGGATCCGTAACTTTCCCCAGGGGCATTTGTCCGTAAGTGAATATAATAAAACCGACTGGAATTAAAACTCCACGTCTGCACCCATTTAATCACTTGCATATTCAAGCTTGCAGTACCTGGTGTACACAAACGGTAATCCAACTTAGTACTGACCAGACTCGATTGTGATCTGTGTTTCAAAGTAATATGTCTAAAGGCAAGCATAGAAATATAACTGTCTTTAATAAATTGGATTAAATTGAAAAAAAAAAAACTAAAACAAGAGGAAATATTAATAGATAAATTAACATCACCAAAATTGTGAAAGCCAAGAAAAAAGAAATAGTAAATGTCAATTTATCGTACGGCCTTCCAGTCACCCCTTCCTACTGAGTATGAGTGACATACAGGCTTAACTTTTCAAATTAATTACTAGCAGTATAGGCCGGCGTTGCTCGGGTGTAATGAAAGCTTTAAAACTAATTCATGGAGCTCTGATTCTTTGAACGTTGGCACGAAAAACTAAAAAGCAATAGTTGTTTCCAGTTAAAGCGAAACCGTAGACTGAAAGAAAAATGAATGGATGTAAATCAAATTTTGATTTCCTGGTATCGATATCAAAAAAGTTTTTTCGTCGTAAACTGAATTTTGAATGCTAAATAAGTCCTCTGAGTAAATGGTGTCATGGTTGAGACTAAGAACTACAATTATACCTACTTAGAACCAAAGCCGAAGCAAAAACTAAAATAAAAGGACTAAATAAATACAGATATCCAGGCAGATAAGCAGACACACACACAAACATCTTGCCTTTTATATATATATATATATATATATATATATATATATATTCTCGATTTTCTGCACTATTGTAAGAACTGCAACCTTGAAACTTATGAAAATCATTTCTTATGTCTTTGTCTATGAGTGTATCAACTTTTATTAAAATCGGACCACTCCTTCTATAACCCGATTTTTTCGATTATCGATTTTCGATATTTATCTGGAGTACCTCGACACAAAACCTAGCTAAGAACACTCGCAGACGCTTATAGTACAACTGTGTAAATTTTCAAGAAAATTGGTTCAGCCGTTTCGGAGTCTATAAGTAACGGACACACACACACACACACACACACACACACACACACACACACACACACAAACACACACACACACACAAAGTTCCATTTATAAATAAGTTTTGATACAGAAATCAAGAAATCTTGTATTTAATTTTAGTGCGCCTTTCTTGTCCTTGAATGAGTCCTGAACAGAAAAGATCGAGAAAATGCAGTAAATACTTCTCTAATTATTGTTTTTTTTTTTTATATGTACTTTTTTTTTTTTGATGTTCGGTATTACGACCGGACAGGAATGAAAATTTTCTATTTCTTCTTTTTTCCTGTCGTTTTAATATATCAGTTTTAACCTCAATTATTTTATTTTATTATTAATTTATATTAATTATTATTTTATTATAAAAAATTATATTTTTTAAATTTATAGTCTGTATATATATATATATATATATATATATATATAGACTATATATATATATATATATATATATATATATAATATATAGATATATATATCTATATATATATATCTATATAGATATATATATATATATATAGATATATATATATATATATATATATATATATATATATATATATATATATATATATATATCTATATATATCTATCTATATATATATGTATAGATATATATATATATAGATATATATATATATAGATAGATATATAGACTATATATATATATATAGACTTAAAAAATTATATATAATTATATATTATTAAAAAATTATATATAATTATAAAATTAATTATTATTTTATTATTAATATATCAGTTTTAACCTCAATTATTGCCTCCTTCTAAATACCTAAACAAATGCTTTCAGAAGATAAATAAAACAAAAAAGAAAATCGTAATAACTAGGATGGATCCTAAATGAATGATCTTCTTTTTCTGCTTCTTCTTCTTTTTCTATTTGCTTTGTCCCTTCAGGACGTAGGCGATCATGACCTTCCACGTTTCCCTATCCCTGGTGGCTCTGAGCACGCCTTCTCCTGTTACACCATGCAATCCTCGTTCCGTCATTCTTCTGATTAGGTCCTTCAAATATGTTATCCGTTGCTTTCCCCTGTCACATTTTCCCTCTATCTGGCCTGTTAGTATCAGATTCTCCAAGCCCTCCTTCCTCATTGCGTGCCCCAGGAACTTCAGCTGTTCCTTCCTGATGCTCAGTATTAATTTCCTTTTCGTTTCCACCATTTCCAAGACCTCATCATTGCTCACATGCTCGATCCATGATATTCGCAGCATCCTTCTGTAGAACCACATTTCAGTTGCTTCAAATTTTTCCTTCATCCCTCTAATCCGATTCTACGTAAATTTATTACTACTGCTGTAGCCTGGTATTGAACTCACAACTCTTTGGGTAATTAAGTTGAATTAACAGACGTCTGAATCCTTTAGGACATGAAAAAACAGCCAATGTACTTGATTTTAGTTCGCCTCTCTCATCCTCGAATGAATCTTGAAGAGAAAGAATCAAGGAAATGAAGAAAATATTTTTCATTAATTGTTTATTGGTTCATTCGTTTTTCTCTTTTTGTTTTTTTTTTAACTCTTCCTACCGTATAGGAATGCAAATATTTTCGTATGGTCTTTCTTCTTGTTCTAATATATCATTTTCAACCGCTATCATTAAATTATGTGCGTCTTTCTAAATAACTAAATAAATGGCTTCAAAAACGAATATATTTCTGACACAAGCAAATATGTTATTCGCATCGATTGAATCTAAGACTGCTGCACAGTAACAAGAAAGTAAAACTGAAGATTTGTTTTCTACTTCCAGTAATAAACAGGCCTACTTATTAAAAAAAAAATATCTGATTGATATTGGAATGTGAGAATCAAACAGAAAAGCCCCATCTTCATCGGGAAGCGTAGAGAATTCTCTGCGGCAACACGCTGAGGTTATAATTAATGCAATTAAATATGGCTGTAGGCTGAACGTCGTGACAAGCAGCGACCTTTAACGCTTATTGCTATTCAACTCAGGCAATGCAAGCGAAAGGAACTGTTCCAGGCTCTCAGGGTGTTAGCAGGACTTGAGAATCGGCACTGACAGAGCCATATGAATCAATGCGTCTTCACGAATTCTGATATATACGTGTGTGTGTGTGTGTGTGTGTGTGTGTGTGTGTGTGTGTGTGTGTGTGTGTCTATGTTTTATAAATATAGATACATAAAGACCGATGGCGAACACACACACACACACACACACACACACACACACACACACACACACAGATAGATAGATAGATAGATAGATAGATAGATAGATAGATAGATATGCACTATAGTTCAAAAGTTTGAAGCGCACTCCAAAATCGGAATGGGATGAACATGACAGAAAAGTAAAATCTTGACAGATGAATATATATATATATATATATATATATATATATATATATATATATATTATTATTATTATTATTATTATTATTATTATTATGGCATCTTGGTTTTTATCGGAAATGGTTCTGATAAACTTCAGGTAGACTCTGCGTTAAAGAAACTATTTCTCAGTAGTCAGTCAGTTAAGAGTCACACATGATACACGCTCTGGGCGATCATGTCTCAAAAGTAACATGACTGACTGGTTAGAAGATTATCCTGTAGTAGGTTGTCATTGCTTTCTGCGGTATACTGTTTGCCAGCCAAGGCTATAGAACACAAACTGTACTATTATTTAACCCATAACTGGAGGGAAGAGACGGATTATTACCTTTCCTAAGGGTATTTGAGCGTAAGTGAAGACAAGGAATTCAAGTGGAATTTCTTGCCTTCACTTTAGTAGTAAAGCTCATTCATTACGAAGGTGTTAATATATGCAAAGGTGGTAGGCTCTTAGGTTGTTTTATTTTTATTTACTATTTTTTTAACTAAAATGTTCAGGGAAAAATGTCACGACGCCATTTCTGACTTGTATCTGTGGATTGATCACAGAAGCATATGAGTATACACTAGAAATCAAAGAAAATAATAATAATAATAATAATAATAATAATAATAATAATAATAGGTATTATTATTATTATTGTTACGTTAATATATATCAAAACCCACAAAAAATATATGCATAAAATGACATGTATTTCTCTTATAATTTTCATTTTTCTATTCATTTCATTGGATAAAATGATCCAGTGATCGCCTTTCACCTTGGAATCCAAGGTTGAACCAAAAGTGGATAAATACTAAAATGGAACAATTTCTTTTCGGATTCAAGCGGATTTATTCCCGCATGCCGATATATTTCTCAGCGACTCAAACTGATTAAGCCGGCTCGTGAAATCTCGTCGTTATTTTTAAGCTTGAATACGTTTAAGGCTCCGAGTAACACTGAAAACGAGAGGAACACGCGCCGTGTACAAAAGAATAGGAGAGCTTTGCTTACGCTAATACCCAATCGAGAAATCTGTGTTACGCGTGCGCGTAAATGAACACGGTACCACTGCTGTATAAATAATGTAAAACTAAAATAAAAATAATAAAAAACAGAATTAGGATTAAGGTTTCTTGCTAAAGCATGTATTTTATTCAAAGGTGTTTTATCAAGCGATTATGTGTGTTATCGGCTCGGAAAAGGAAAACGGAGAGACGAGTTCGAATTACAATTGTGTTCGTTGCATTCACTTATGCGCAAATACCATTAAAAAAGGTATAAATACATATTTTCTCCCTCCAGCTATGGGTAAAATCCCAGGACAGATTGGATTCTGTAACCTCGGTTTGCAACTAGTCTACCTCAGAAGATAATAGTAAACTGTTGCAAAAAAATCTTCTGCCTAGTCAGACATGATCGCCTAACCGTGTATCACGTATAGCAGTTAATTGACTGATCTGGATAAAATAATAACAACAAATTTTGATCTTTCCTCTTACTAATAAAATAAACCTTTTGATGATAAAACATTTTTCCTACGTTTGAGCCTTTTTAACATCATGATATGTGGTTTTTTATTCTTGTTTTTTGTTTTTGGCGATTGAGTGGAGGTACCTAAATTCGTAGTTTCTTTCTTCTGTTTGACTACAACCTGCATCTCATAGATGATAAAAAAATAAATCTGATTTTCTCAACAATTTCTTTAAAAAAATGACTAACGTATAATATGTTTTGTGGTGAGTTTTGAATCAAGGATATTTTTTCAAATTAGTTTCTAAAAATCTGCGAGCGTCTTTAATTTGGAGGACAGAGATATTTTGGCTCCACTCTGGAAACGTTAATTAAAAGAATGTTTGCACTGACCGATAAACGCCTAAATATTTCAATAATGTTATTGTAGGTCATTCTAAGTAACTTGTGAATCTTCAATAGCATACTTTTGGATTGTAAAAGGAATCAGATTCCCTTTTTCTGTATTTGAAGGGACACGTTTCATTGCGAGAGTTTTAATGGGTGAGTAAAGCAATAAACTTGAATCGCCCAATTAAGATATTAATCGACTGAGTCGATCGGGCTAGTGAAATCTCAAAGGCTGAAAGTATGAAATTACTGGGTGAATTGTATTACAGATGAACACGGCTCTTTTTATGGTATATTAAGATAAGGAATGAAATTGTGACGGACAGATATTCGTAGCTGTTGCTATAGTATATATTTATTAATATATCAATATTTTACTTTATTTTATTAATATTTACAATTATTAGCTTTATTTATTAATATATTTATATAATAAATTATATTCTTTATAGAATTTTCTCTTACATATAATCCGTCTTTTATAAATCCTTCTTACATTCAACTTTTACAATCAAAACATCCGTTAAGGTAAAAAGGATGCAAACTAACCATTGGATATCTCGCGGATTGTTTGAAATGTGTTCGATTAAGTTCATTGACAAGGGAGATGATTACATTAAAAAATTGATATTTCTGGCATAAAATATATGCTTCTAATTTTATTAGGCTATGGACTTTATCTACATCACGTTTTAAAAAACTGGATACCTGTTTTTATCTTTATTCTTTTTTGTTTAAGAAGACCGAATGAAGAGACAAGATTAATGTCAACAACTGAGTCGACTTTAAATGGCCTCTTAAAATAAAAAGGTCAAATGTAGCTTGAAACCACTTTGACAGATGTTAATCCTTTCAAAATAATGAAGCTTAAATTTTGTTTGAAACCTCAGGAAAATGTTATCCTAAATTATTCATTAAAGCTAAAATCTTTTCAGACAAGTTTGGTTCACAAATGTTCTAATTAATGCGGTTGCTATTTATTTTTCAACATTCTTGACAGCGGTTATCATTTTTTATTTAAAATATTTTTTTGTTCTGTTTTCTAGAAAATTCACGCATTGCAAGGCTAAAGAGTGACACAACGTAGTTTGAATGATAATTCCGAACGAGGTGAGTAATGACCATCTTAAAAGAAAATTTCTTCAGAAATGAAGAAAAGAGTGCTGAACTGCTATACACTATCAAACATTTTTTAAAAATCATTTCACTCCAAGAAAGACAGGGTCTCCACTGATGCGCAAAGGGAAATAGCAAGAGAGAAAAAACAACACATTATCTGTCCTGTGTAAATTCGCCAAGAAGTGTATTTTAAATTGAACAAGGAAAGTTGGTAAAAATTAAAAGAATATATATAAATTAAAAGGTCAGGAATGCAATCACAAAGTGACAAATGAAATTGCTGTTTAGTCGATAAATATAAAAATAACAAGCGGTTAAATTACATTTAGATAGATATTGTTCTGGGAAATGAAGAACACAAGACAAACTTTGCGTTGGCGAAGTGTGGGGAGATTTGATAAAAAAAGCGTAGTCAAGGTCAGAGAATATAAACCATTTAATGAAGTAGTCAAAACAATAATATTAATTTGAGAACATAAACAATGTGACTAAGAAAAAGGTGACGTCTTTGAACGAGATTGAGTCTATATATATAGAGAGAGATAAAAAATCGAAAACAGATCAGAAGACAGAGTGAGGAGACCAGATTGAGATGTGACGACTAATCCAGCAGTCAACTGTCCCTCGTATGTGTGTCTGCTAACTCTCTGACCAACTTCTACTACACACCCCGTTCCTGATGTAAAAAAAGAATAAAAATATAATTGTATATTCTTATATCTATGTGTTCGTTTTTCATCATTGATGTCAAGTTCATCGC
This sequence comes from Ascarosepion bandense, assembly GCA_037127315.1. Lineage (NCBI taxonomy): Eukaryota > Metazoa > Mollusca > Cephalopoda > Sepiida > Sepiidae > Ascarosepion > Ascarosepion bandense. The sequence continues at coordinate 540,244 of JBBBDQ010001805.1, forward strand.
CAAATTTGGTTCACAGTATATTCTTCTTCGTAGCAGTATACTACACAAGGTACAGTGGATATCGAAAACATGATAAGAAATGGATGGGAATCAAGTTAACAGAAGATGGCAATTGACGTTTCATTTAAACTTTAAAAGATTGAAGCTATCAGGAAAGCAAGCAAATCAAAGGGAATTCTACAATCGTGAAGTGGGAAAAAAATTTCGACGGTAAAGTGTGTGGGACCTTGATTCCATTCTAGCAGCACCAGCTGGGCAACCCGACATGGTGTAATGCTTAGCAAACTTGTTTCACTAGGTCCTATTACAAGTGAGTTGTCAGATTAATCCTCAATGGGTACCCCGTAATTTCGCTTAGAAAATCACCTAGTAACACGAGTAAATACATGCGGTCAACGAAGCCTGTCATTGCAGTTACCATGAAAATACTAGTAGAAAACACAGAGGGAAGCCACATCACCTCAGTGAGAAAGTAAATGGAGGCGTTCTGCTAAGTCAGGATCGATTATATTGCGTATAATATATAAATAACTGCTATATGAGGGACTTTTGCTGGAAAATGTTTTGTCAACAGGTGGGGATACTCATGGTAATTGATGTAAATAATACGTCATGAATATGCATACATCTTGGTTCCCACTCACAGTAATGTGATTGGCTGGTGTCAGTCATAAATATAGACGAAGCCGAGAACCTACAGAGGTCTGCAGGTCTTTGATTAGAAGTATACAGGTCTTCGATCAGATGTCTACGTCCATAGGTCTACGTCCATTGGTCTACGTCTATTGAATACGCCTATTTCTCCGGGTACTGCATACGACGAGTACCGTCCATTACATCTACGTACTAGATTGTCCTACCCGGTTAGTTTTGCCTAAATTGCTTAACTACCTTGAATGATATATATATATATATATATATATCCATTTCCTGGACATATCAGTAATGAAATCGCTACTCTACAAAAGTAATTTGGATGATGCAGCTGGTTAACGAAGAAATAGGTGAGTGAAGAAATTCTAACAAATATATAGATGAAAGCATCATTTATACTTACATGAGAACCTGAAATACTTAGGCCACATTACGAAAAATCAGGGCTTGGAGAGTTTGACACTCCAAGGATATACTGAAGGTAAGAGACACAGAGGAAACATTCTGCCTAACAAGCTTGTGTAACGAATGTCAGAAAGAGCAGTAAATATATCTGAATAAAAATATAATTTTGACTACCGTCCAATTCAAACTTTTTTCTGGTCTTTTGAAGAGGAGTAAATGTTTATGCTTTATTTTCCGCTTAGGATTTAGTTTTCGGTTCCTTCTAAAACCTAGATCAAATCTATATTCTGTTATCTCCGCCTAAACTCTGAAATAATATTTTCAAATTATTTTATCTCCTTAATAAAAGCAGATAGTATTGATTATAGCCCGATTCACATTTCGCCTTGTTTTTTTACTTAGAGCTGTGTTTCCGGTTCCTTTTAAAGTCTATATGAAGTCGATAAATCTAACGACTCCACCTGAATTCTGAAATTATATTTACTAATGTCGACGTATAACGAAAAATATATATATAGAGAGAGAGAGAGAGCCTAATTCACATTTCGGCCTTGTTTCTCCGTTGTTTTCTGGTTAGAGCTGTGTTTCCGGTTCCTTCTAAAGTTTATATGAAGTCGATAAATCTAACGACTCCGCCTGAATTCTGAAAGTATATTTACTAATGTTGACGTATAGTGAAGAATATATATATATATATATATATATATATAGGGCCGTTAACTTAAAGACATCCACTATCAAAGATAATATTATCTGTGTTGACATAAAACATTGCTATGCGACGATAACAGTCACCGAATAGTAGACGCAGTTCTAAATTTGTAGTTCTATGATGTCCCTGTAACCCCTCTGAAGATGACTGATGTGAGTCGAAAGCTTAGAACCAGCATAATAAAAAATATCCAAATATGGGACAATTCTTGTTTTTATTTTCACCTGTAATTAAAGCCAAAATACGATGTTTAGAACGGCTCATTATTAATGCCTTTTCTATTCATCAGTATATGTTTAGAAAATTACCTGCTGCCTCGATACACTAAATATATATATTCTTCACTATAGGACGAAATGATTATTGTAAAAAAATAATAAGGCACTGTTAAAGAGCAATAACGTGGTAAGATCTTTAATATTGAGAAAGGAGGGGTTAGAGAACTTGATGCTCACGGGACGGATAGAGAAGTAGAGAGACGCATGATTTACTTGATAGACTTGATCAGATGGATTGTGAAGCGAGGATTGAGTGGGATAACAGACGAAGTAGGTATTAAGAGTGAGAAGAGATACAGAGATGTGTAAGACCATGATCGCCTACGTCCTGAAAGGACACGGCACATAAAATACGAGAATATTATTAACTGGTAGTAAAGAAATAGAACTTAGCCGACACTACTCTCTCTCTCTCTCTCTTTCTATTGAAGTGAGCCGACGATACCTCGCTACTCTCACTCTCTCTCTCTCTCTCTCTCTCTCTCTATCTATCTTTCATGAGCGTGACAGGAGGGAAATAAACATTATAATAATATATACACAACGTTCTTTTTTTTATCATAAAGAGAATTATATTTTTTTTTTCAAAAAGAGAAGATAAGTTCGCATATCATCCGACTAGCAGTATAGGCCGGCGTTGTTCGGGTGTAATGAAAGCTTTTAAACTAATCCATGGTCCTGGAGCTCAGACTCAGCCTAAAGAATATTTGTGTAAAAGAATCGGATAAAAATTGTGGATTTGTATAAAGGACTTACAGACAGATAAACAGACACACACACAAACATCTTGCCTTATATATATATATATATATATATATATATATATATATATATATATATGTATGTATATATATTTTATAAGCGTTTCACCCCGAGTAAGGCATGTCACTTCCACTACTGCACAGGGGGCTACGTAGAGTGGAGAAAGGCTGATTAAATATAGGAAATGTCAGAGGGTGGGTGATAGGCGGGTAAGGATACCGAGAATGAGGGTTGGGTAGATGAGAGTGTTCTGAGAATATATATATATATATTATCGATTTTCTGCACTATTGTAAGAACTGCAACCTTGAAACTATTGAATATCGTTTCTTATGTCTTTGTCTATGAGTGTATCAAAATTGATTAAAATCGGAACACTCCTTCTATAACCCGATTTTTTCGATTATCGATTTTCGATATTTATCGGGAGTACCTCGACACAAAACCTAGCTAAGAACACTCGCAGACGCTTATAGTAAAACAGTGTACATTTTCAAGAAAATCGGTTCAGCCGTTTCGGAGTTTATAGGTAACAGACACACTCTCTCTCTCTCACACACACACACACACACACACACATAGACAAAGTTCCATTTATAAGTAAATTTAGATAGATATATTTAGATTTACACTTCTCTTGGGTTTTTGAACATGGGTAGAAGTTTAGCGTTTCCAGTTCTTTTTAACTAATTTCATTCTATTCCCCACAGCCAGTAGCCCCATCGTGTGTTCCTGGCATTATCGTCTTGTGACGGAAAGATGAGTTATATTGCTTATGCCGATTTTGTGAATAAAAAGGATAGATCACAAATTGATATTTGACTTAAATATTAATCATATTATTACCTATTCCCTTATCCAGAAACGTTTGGTATTCATTGTAGAAGCTGTTATTGCATTATATATATTTGATATTTTAATTTACTTTATTAACATTTAAAATGATTATTTATTTTATTAATATATTTAATTAATTTATGTAATGAATTATATTCTTTATCGAATTTTCTCTTGCATATAATCCGTCTTTTATAAATCCTTCTTACATTCAACTTTTACAATCAAAACATCCGTTCAAGTAAAACGTATGCTAACTAACCATTGTATATCTCGCGGATTGAGGGTACTCAATACGTTATATATAAGTGTTGGTACTCGACATAATGTAATGTTTAGTGTTTAGCTAGGTTCACCCCCACTCAGGCAAGACATGGCATGAAGCCATTTTTTACGTGGGACTTTTCGAGCGGGTACGCTAAGAAAAATATCCTTATTAGGATCGGGTCTTCTTTACGTTTTCCCTCGACGTGACTTATAATGGTTATTCTCTTCTCGGAAGCAGAGAGTCCGAAAAGTCTGATTTCGAGTGAAAATATGTCAAGAACAATTACGACGGTGTGAGTTCGATTCACAATAAGTCCCACATATTTTTGGCCTTGTGCCACGTCTAAGCTATGTTTAGGAAATCACTATCTGTATATGTGTGTATTTAAATATAAATGTGAAAGTGTATTATGAAAGGCATTTTAGTTTTTTTTATGAATCATGAGTATTTAATTCAGAAATTACGGCTACCAGACTAAAGATTTGATTTAGTTTTTGATAGATATTAAGACTCTTAAGGCTTTATTTAAGTAATTATAGTTGTATTGTTTCAAGGTATTATTAATGTGATATACGAATATGAAGATCGGTGACTAGCGATCAATGTTCTATATTAGGAGCATGTATGATATGTTAACTGAGAGTATATAGTAATTACAGTTGTATTGTATGGTATTTTGTGGTGATACTGCGCAAAAACGATGGACCACATGTTTGCGCTTTCACGACCAAAAGGGAAATGATCAAAAGTGTCGCTGCCCCGCCGGCTCCGTGCAGATGTTCCGGTTGAAAACTAAGATTTAATTAAATATTAAATTTCCAGTTCGTAAGCCTACGCGAATTTTATTTATGAGCCAATGGAAAGCCCAGAACCATATAGAAGTGTGAAATCCCAAATGAGCTGCTGTGATCCAAAAAGAAAATATAAAAAGCGGATACAGAAAGCATCGAGCAGACCGAGTCAAGGAAGAAGAAAGTAATTAGTATCTCCCTTGATCGAAAGTCAAGCGGCTTACTACACTTGCCTTTCTTACCTCTTTCCTTCTTTCCTGCCTCAAAAACTACTTACTAACCTAAGGAGCGAATACATCAAAGACATTCCTTACTTACACGCTCCCAAATTCCTAAGCATTAATTCTCTTTCAGCATTTTATTGCCATGAACATTTTAACCACCGTTGGACCTATACTTCATGTATTACTTCAATTGTAAAAACATTAATTGATATGTGTTTTTTTATAAAATGTTGTTTTTCTACTCAAATTGTCTTTCTTGATTTGTAATCATTTTATGACTTATAGTGGGCTATCTACAACAAGGCCAAATTCCGTTAACCTGCAACAGTATACAACTACTCTTCACTAGAACGGACTCTCCACTACTAACAGAAAAGAATAGATAAGCAACGCACTATAATATAACCGATAGTATATACTAATTACAGTTGTATTGTTTCAAGGTATTATTAATGTGATATACGAATATGAAGATTGGTGACTAGCGATCAATGTTCTATATTAGGAGCATGTATGATATGTTTACCGATAGTACATAGAGATATTTGTTCTTCCAATATATAAACCTTAGGTTTTTGTTTCACGAAAAGCTAAATAGAATGATAAATCGTTGATAAAATTAATGTTGTTCGACGAAAGATATAAATGCAAACTTTATTAGTCAGAACAAAATCAGACTTCAGTTACTTGTATACTAGAAAAAAAAACTAATAAGAAACAGTGAATAACTCAAGAATGTTATTCTCTCCACTCGTCAGGAAGATTCAGCACTTGACAACAGCTTTTCTCGGTTTCAATCACAATTTCAGATTTCGTTAGAATTTTTAAAAAATCTTACTGTTCTATCTTTCAGTTTTCTCAAGACCAGTAAGTCATCAGTTTTTCTAGTATTGATGAGGGTTTCCTTTCTAACCTTTTATTCGAAGGAGTGTGGAATGTCAATACCTTACTTATCTCATTGTTCTCTCTACGAGTTTACATGTGATATTCATTTCACTTGTTGAAACATCTCATGTGACTGCTTTCGTCTATTTGTTAAAAAATGGCTTATAGTCTTCACCTAGACTCGTAAGCCTCATTTGCTCAAATAAATTATTAACCATTGATATGAGAAATCGGTTAATAGCAACGATGGAACGACGATTATAATTTCGTTACGTCGGTTTCCCAAAACTAGTTATCTTCTCTCTTTTGAAAAAAAAACAACGATATTCTCAATTAAGAATATGACGCCCGTAACACGTACAAATTAACAAACGTAGACAACATATCTTTTATTCGCTCTTCAGATAACGTAAGTGGAAGACGAAGTCAGAAGGGTCAGCACAGACGCTTCGTTGGAACCAGAGGTCGCACTCATCAGCGTTTTTCCCCGTGTCTCACTCGGTCTGGGTTTCAATCTCAAATACTCACGGATTGCTCTTCTACTAATTTCTGTCTATTATATAAGCAAATACGTCATATTTTGACACATTGTTTACATAATTTTAAGGTCCATATAATAGATTGTATAATACATAGCGGTTCGGGTTGACAAACCAGAGAGCCGAATTCGAATTCCTTTCGAGTAAATTACATTACGAGTATTCATTCTCCTAAACTGTATCCTATTAAATACATAGCAGTGAAGTACAAGAGAGTAATGGATGATGGCTATGGTTTAGAGCCTCATTCGAATTCTTGTCTTGTAATTTGGATTCACTTACATGTAAATACCATTGGGAAAAGCATGAATCAACTTTCTAAACCTAGTATGGCTAAAAAAGAAGGGCAGACTGGAGTAGGAACCAGTCTCGGGATAAGAACAACCGGTGTAGAAGGGTAAATTTCGAAACCTGATGAAGGAACACAGCATATTCCGTGATCTTTGGATGTCAGTTAAGTCCTTGGAGAGGAGATGAGCGCCGCCAGGCGATTTGAAAACCTACTGAAAATATAATGAGCAGGAAGAATCAAAGCAACATCATACCGGGTCGACATAGAGGAGACGGTCTGCTACTTCTGCTTCCATGTACCCGCAACGATCGAAGCAGCCAGGGAACTGATAATGATGATATAGACGTGAAGTCCTTTTCTGAAGTTATTAGAAGCAAATTGATCCAAATGTCTTTTAGATGAATTTGCAATAAGAAATCGAAAATTAAATTGGTTTATGACCTCATTTCGGACTTTCTTCTAAAGTTCGGTCCTGGGCATGACGTTAAACTGCATCAGGCAGCAAGGCCTCTGATAGGGAGGTTGTGAGGGGCATGGAACCACCTCCTAATTGCTGTTGTTCCCAGGTCCACCCTGACCTGGAGTGGTAGCACCTGTTAGGGTTCCAGCTATGGGCAAATAGTTAACCCCCAAACTCGGGCCAAAACACTATGAACGTATAAAATTAGACTTTTATAGAAAATATATATTTTTGAGGAAAAATATTACCAACAATACATTTTCGAGGGAAAAATTTAGTACCAGCAATAGATTTGTGAATACAAAATTAGAAGACTTCTTCAGTTTTCCAAAATAAAAAAAATTCATTAAGATCTAAATCAACCTTCTCACTCTAACCGAACATTTTTTTAAAATATCATAAAACCCTACATTTTTGACAGTGAATATCCCACAGAGATTGATATGCCGTAAAACAAAATTCACTTACTCGAAAGTTCAGTCTTCTACTTGTAAGGACGTGAGTGATTGTGTCTTTAATGTAGAATATATGTTCTTGAAATCTGGTTGTCTTTTGCATGCATTCAACAAGATTGAATTCTTTGCGTATGTTAGTGCACCCTCCAAGTGGTTGCGTGGTTAAAACTGTCGCTTTCTGACCAGGAAACCCTGGTTCGAATCCATTTAATACTGGTCGTGTCTCCAAATATATCGCTTCAGATATCTAACTCTCGCCAAAATACATAAACATTCGACAGAAGATGAATCCACAATGCGGCAGTTAGCTGCGTGTCAGTATTATATCTACGTACTAGATTGTCCTACCTGTCCATTACGTCTACGTACTAGATTGTCTTACCAGTCCATTACGTCTACGTAGTAGATTGTCCTACCCGTCTGTTACGTCTACGTACTATATTGTCCTAGCCGTCCATTACGTCTACGGACTAGATTGTCTTACCAGTCCATTACGTCTACGTAGTAGATTGTCCTACCCGTCCGTTACATCTACGTACTATTTTGTCCTACCCGTTCATTATGTCTACTTATTAGATTGTTTACCAGTCCATTAAATCTACGTAGTAGATTGCCCTACCCGTCCGTTACGCCTATGTACTATATTGTCCTACCCGTCCATTACGTCTACGTACTAGATTGTCTTACCAGTCCATTACGTCTACGTAGTAGATTGTCCTACCCGTCCGTTACATCTACGTACTATATTGTCCTACACGTCCACTATGTCTACATAATAGATTGTCCTACCCGTCCATTACTCCAGAAACTGAAATTCTTAGATCGTAACAGGGCTTGGAGAGTTTGACACTCCGGAGATATACTGAAGGCAAATGACACAGGGGAAACATTCTACCTAACAAACTTGTGTAAAGAATATCAGAAAGAGCAGTAAAGATATCTAGAAGACAAATACTATTTTGACTACTATCCAATTTACAAGTTTCTTTGGGTTTTTGAAGATGAGTAAAGTTTTATGCATTGTTTCCCGCTTAGGATTTAGTTTTCGGTTCCTCCTAAAATATAGATAAAATCTATATATATGCTATCTCTGCCTAAACACTAGAATTTTATTTGCAAATTATATTATCTCGTTAATATCGATCATGAATCATTCTAAACATCATATTTTGACTTTAATTACAGGAGAAATTAATAACAAAAATTGTCCCATATTTGGATATTTTTTGTTATGTGGTTCTAAGCTTTCGGCTCACATGAGCCATCTTCAGAGAGGTTACAGGGAGGTTAACTTAAATACATTCACCATCAAAAATTATATTATCTTGTGTTGATATAAAACATTGCTATGCGACGATAACAGTATCCGAATAGCAGACGCAGTTCTAAATTTCTAAAACGTTTCTATGACAATGTGGCAGTTAGCTGCGTGTCAGAATTACGTCAGTCGATCTCCACGAAAGAAATGTGATAAAAAATATATTATGCACCTATCCCGCCAAACAAAATATAGAAAACTGGTTTACATTTCTTGAACTCTGGTGCATTGAATGGCGGATGTAATTAGCAGGTACCTCTGGCCGTAGGTAAAGTCGAAAAATTGACAAGGACGTAGTTGATAGATACATCCGGCTGTAGCTAGAAGTCAACAAAGATAACGAATGCGATTAACAGAGACATCCGGCCATAGATGATGTCAATGAAGTAACAATAAAAATCAAAAGAAAAACGATATCTGGCTTCAAAGGCAATGGACCGACGGGTGTGATTGACATATACATCCGTAGGTAGACTCAACAAAGCGACAGCACAAATAACCAATAACTGTGTAGGTGAAGAGGCGTGACCATGTGCGTCACGTGACAGGTTTAAGACCTTATATCGTCTAGAATTCTTTGCTGAAGATGCAGAGGCTGGCTAACGTCACCTCGGCAGCTCTTTCGTATGTTCGAACTCTTTCATGCTACTTCCACTCTCCGCACAACCGTCAAAGACTACTTATGCTGATATATACGTATTCCTTGCTGTTTTCCAGTGGTAATATATAAAGCAGGAACCGCCTATGCATGTTTTCCTGCGTTATCTGCTGGTTTTACAGTGGCTTGGTGTATTATATTTCTTGTGTTTAAGGGATCTTCGTTGTTTGCTCTGTAGTTGCACGTATGTTTAATTTCTGAGGATAGTTTCTTTCTTGTTCCTAAGATCAAGCAGTTACAAAAATCCAAATACCTGGGAATTGTTCTAACAGAAGACGGAAAGTGTGACACAGAGATTCGAAAGCAATTTGGCATAGCGAAGAAGCATTCCAGAATTTGAGTAAAGTATTAAGAAACAGGAAAATTTTGCTAGAAACAAAGAATAGAGTACTTGATTGCTATGTGATGTCAGTTGTTCAATATGGCAGTAAATGCTGGCCAATATCATCAAAGGTGAACGAAAGACTTAAAGCAATTGAAAACTGGTTCCACTGAAGAATGCTGAGGATATCATAGATTGAGCATGTGAGCAATAATGAGGTCTTGGAAAAGAAGAAAACTAAAAGCAAATTACTACTGCGCATCTGGAAGAGACAGCTAAGGTTCCTAGGGCATACAATAAGGAAGGTGGGTTTGGAGAACCTGAAACAAACAGGCCAGATAGAGAGAAAAAGAGACAGTGAGAAGCAGCGGATAACATATTTGACCAGGTGGATGACGGAAAGAGGGTTGCTTGGTGTGACATGAGAAAGCGTGATAACAGCCACTAGGGATAGGGAGATGTGGATCGCCTACGCCCTGAGAGGACAGGGTATATAGAAGTAGTTTCTTGTTTATTTTTTTGTTTTTTATTGTTATTATTTTTTATGTGTCTTAATATATTTTGGAAGGTGCTTGATGGTGTTAGGGGCAGTCAATGTTTACCTATGCTATTTACTTATATTTTTCCGGGTGGTTGAAAGTTTTTTGCTCATAATTTTGTTCTCTCTGCCAAAACGTTCCTTTAGTGTTTTGTTTTTTCTTGTTTTTTTTATAAACATATCGCTCTAAGCAAGGCAGTATACTGCCACTCGTGCGCAAGGAAAGTCATGAGAAAGATTGACCGGTTATAGGGGGTGTCAGGAAATAGGTAAGAAAAGGATGAGAATACGGATGTGATGAAAGTGAAGTGGATGGAGAAAGGAGCATGAGAGAGAGAGAGGATGCAAGATAGTGAGCTAGAAGATGACTATTGAATTTACATTTAAATTCTTGGAGATTGTAGTTGTCTGGAAAGCAAGTAAACGGAAGGGAAAGTCACAGGCGGGAAGTGCGAGAAAGAAGCTGTGGATTAGAATTTGCGTTTACATTTTATTGGTTTCACAGTAAAACGGTGGAACCTAGTTTCTAATCTTGTCACTCGAGTAAAATTCATATATAGGGGGCACCAGTGAGCGAATTCGTTGGAGCAGAAGCTGTGAAAGTATTAGTAGAAGAAACACATTAAAGCCACGTTACACCGGTCAGAAAGTGACTGTATCTGAGATGCCAAGTTGGGATCGATCACATTATAGATTCTTTGTTGGATTTTGTCAAGGATCCATAGGTGGATAGCACGGGCAACCGACCAGATTCTTTTATATGCTGTATACATTCAGAATATGGCTGATCATGGCTCTCCATACTTTCCTGTTTTTGTATTTTTAAACAATATCAAGCGCCTTATTACCTCACCCCGTCCCTATTCTGTCAGACGTTTCCATTGCTCGTTCGTTAGAATACTCGCGGTGACTTCCGTGACTATTCATTATATCATCATTCATGAATATCAATTTTCCCAAGTTGTTCTTTTTATATATACTAGATGACCTACAATATATAAAACATTTAGGCTTACCGCCATATCACGTTGAATACACCGGTTCTCGGTCGATCACCGATGTTAAGCAACGTTGAGCCTGGTCAGTACTTAGATGGGTGACCGCTTGGGAATACCAGGTGCTGTAAGCGTTTAGTGACGGATGTGCGTTGTAGTACAGTGGATATCGGCCCGGAAAGAGAAATCCGTGAGCCGACTTCGAATTCCAGTTGAATACCCTGCATTCAATAAAGCACTGGCACCCATGGGAAAGGTATTAATCCGTCCCTTCCCTCCAGTTATGGGTTAAATAAGAGGGTATGTGTTAGGGGCCCTGCCCTTAAAAACAAATCCCAATGAATCTTGATACGCGAAAAAGAAAAAGTATTACTAGACACAAAACTCATATAAAAACAACAATAAATTGTTGAAAGAAAAATGTATTACCAGCAATAAATAAATAAAAAATTTAGTTGGCAATATATGACCCGCCGAGGTTGATATGCCATAAAAACAAAACAACCAACCAGCCAACAAAACATTTAATTCCTTGTTCTTTCATCAGTAGGTTACTTGAGTACCAATCAAATTTCTAAGCCACTTCTCCTCATTTATATTATGGACGTACAATTTACAAAACATAGAAGTGTATGATCCAATACTTCTCCGGTCAATGTAGCATGTGAGTGCCAAATTTGTTAAGCCGTCTTTTCTATTTGTGGACATTTTACAATCTACGACCAACGCCATTATTAGCAACATCGCCCTCTACCCGCATAATGCGCCTTGCGCCTTCCTGAAAATACTAAACCTACAGCAAATGATACTTTAAACAAAATAACATACTCTCGGAAGGCAGATATTCCGTGATCACAGAAAAACGAAAGAAATCGCGGAATTGGCGTGATCAAGCGATACATTACGAATATTTTCACAATTTTTAGCTAATTTTATGTTTGTTGAAACATATCTATAATTTATTCCTCCCTCAAGTTCATTTTTTTAATTACAAACGATTGCAGCCTTTATATATATATATATATATATTTTTAATTACAAACGACTTGCAGCCTTTATATATAATATATATATATATATATATATATATATATATATATAGAGAGAGAGAGAGAGAGAGAGAGGGAGAGAGAGAGACGGGTTGATAGATGTCTGTATCAACGTACAAGTATGATAATAATTTTCCAGTTCATACTAATAATTATTTTGTTATTTTTTTTATTACTATAGATTTCCTGACCCAAGGAGACTTACGGTTTCTCGGGGCCTTGAGACCCCCTACAATTGCAGTGTCTGCAGTTGCCCTAAGCACGGCGCTGTCTACAACAAAACATATTTTAAAAGTACATGGAATAATGCATTTTAGTTGACTAGCAACCAATCAGCAAGAAACGGCGAATTATACTTTATAAGATTTAAATAAATTATTAAGGCTATTTATATAGTTTGGATTATTGTCCTCGTCTTTACTGCCATGTTTACAATCTTTTGACTATTGTACGCTCCAGGTGAAAGGAATTTTGAACCGAACCCTTTATTGCAATCACTAGGGTATATCGTTCTAATTTCATGTGCGAAGCCACTTCTGGTAGCCATGTAGTTATGGCTTTTTAACTTAAACATAAAGCCTAGTGGATATAGACGTTGGTTAGTTCTAGTGACTTGACCCAAAAAGCTGCTACAGGCAGCTTTGTGAACAAATAACTTAAAGAGTGAAGTTAGATGCATCACCAATTAACTTCTTCTTTATGTGCCGTGTCCTTTCAGGTCGGAGTCGGTCATGGACATTCACTTGAATCAATCTCTTGTAATACTTAAGCTTTTTTCCTTTTAATATCTCTCCAAAACCCCGCTCCGCAATCCACTTGTTCAATGCCAACAAATATGTCTCGGGCTTTTTTTCGCTGTCTCTCATTCCCTCAATTATTTCTGAGAGTATCAGATTCTCCAAGCCCCATTTCCTCATGGCGTGTTCCGGAAACCTCGGCTTCCGTTTGCTGATGGTAAATATAAGTTACATTTTCGCTTGTATCCTCTCCAAAACGTTGTTATTGCTCACATGTTCAATTCATGGTGTCCTCAGCATCCTTCTGTAGAACCACATTTCTGTTGCTTCTAGTCGCTCTTTTATCTGTGAAGAGATTATTCCGCATTCGCCGCCATATCGAAGTACATATATCTCATAGCATTCCAGTACTCTTTTCTTTGTTACCAAGGAAATCTTTCTGTCTTTCAATGCTCTGACTAGCATTTGAAATGCGTCTTTGACCATGCCAAAGTGCCTTTGGGTTTTTACTCTCTGTCAGAAAAATGCCCAGCCATTTAAATTCTGCATATCTTTGATTTTTGTATCCCGGATCTGTTGTCATTTTGGGATCCTCTTTTTTTTGCTAATAACAAAGCATTCGGTTTATATGTAGTTTATATGTAGTCCTTTCATCTTACTTTCTCCTGCTATCATCTGTAGAATGTCCTGTATTTTTTTTAACTAGTCTGCTATCAGCACTGTATCATCTGCGTATCTTATATTGTTCATGTTGTGACCTCCAATGACGAATCCTGGCAAGACTTCTAGCTCTCTCGGAATTGTTTCGCTGTACACGTTCAATATATCCAACTAGAAGACATCCTAGTCTTACAACACTTTAAGATGGCATAAAAAATAAATGCATATCCAGAAATTAATCCATTAAGTGCCAGCATTTCATCTAATTTTTACTTTGTATTCATCTTAAAAAAATATTCCAGTGCGTTTATGAAAGGTTTATAAAAGAAAGATAAACACGTGGAGTTAATCGTATTGTTATGTTTATCAAAATATCTGCATTTACATACTGTTTTATGGATCTTCACGACTGAGGCGACAAATGGACTCAAACACCTTTTGATGCTGCTTAGCAAGTAATAACCCCACTCCCCTCATCGCCTTCGTATAATCAACCGACAACAGCCTTCCAACAAATCCACTAATTCACAGTCTAATTTCTCGCATTGCCCCAAGGGAATGCACCTGGACCTCAGATGTTAGCAGCGTCGAAATGATTAAATGATTGATCTGCAATCAATTTATCGATCGAAGGGTGTGGGTTTTCGTGCTATCAAGCGAGTGAGCTAAGCAAAGGTTTGTCGAAAATGTCTGTTGTGCTTGCATTAGGAGAGGGAAACTTAGGTCAGGGGAATAAAGTTGTTGGCTGCAATGGAGACGCTATGTCTGAATAAACCGAAGAGCAGCAGTTGCATTCCTGCTTTCTCAAATTTATTTGACATGTCTATCTATCTATCTATCTATCTATCTATCTATCTATCTATCTATCTATCTATCTATCACATTTATTTCATATCTATGTCCATAAATCTCTCTGTATATATATATATATATATATGTGTGTGTGTGTGTGTGTGTGTGTGTGTGTGTGTGTGTGTGTGTGTGTTCATTTATATATATATATATATATATGTCAGTCAGTTAAGTGCCATACGTGATACACGCTTGGGCGATCATGTCTCGAAAGAGACATGACTGACTGGGCAGAAGGATATCTCGCAGATGGTTGCCATTGCATTCTGCGGTAGACTGGTTGCCAACCAAGGCTAAAGAACCCAATCTGTCCAGATATTTAACCAATAACTGGAAGGAAGAGACGGAATAATACCTTTCCCAAGGGTATATGTGTGTAAGTGAATGCAATGAATTCAACTGGAATTCGAACTCGGCTCCCCGACTTCTCGTTACGAACCGATATCCACTGCTCAACAACGCACATCCCTATATATATGTACACGTTCATACATAGACATTTTTATATTTATATTTATAATTATTTACATATTTATATTTAATTATTAATATTGTTATTATTAATATTATTAATGTATATATATATATATATATAGATATTTATATATTATTAATTTCTATATGTATTTTAATATATAAATATATATATGTTCATATCTCTCTAATAATATTTAACAATATGTAAATATATATTTATTCTAACTAGCAGTCTATCTATTTAACCATCAATATATGTCTGCGCATATCTGTGTTTAGATCCCACTGTATATATAAACATATGTAATGAATTGATCTGATGCGTCTTAGACCGGTCGACCACGAAGCAAAATCAAGTCTTATGAACATACAATTTTCCGATTTCTCGTAAAGAATCATCACTTGTAATGTAAACAAATGTATACAGACAATGTTACGGAAAGTTCCGAAGTTTAACGAAATGGATACAATATCTGACAAATCTAGTTTAGTTGTTTGAACATTATTGTAATCGATATTCGTATTTGAGTAGATATTCTGTTTTTAGTCAAAATATATATATATATATAGTTTGCTCTACTTACGTATTGAGCACTTTTTGTTTTAGGTTAGTCGTCTCTGTTTTTTTTCTTTGGGCTACGTACTTTGACTGATGTTCGGGTGCTTAGCTCGTTCTTCTTTCATGACCATTTTTTCCTTTCGCGTATGTACTCGGAGAGTTTTTCGAAACGAGTATAACGACAAGTTTACATATATATATATATATATATATATATATATATATATATATATGTGTGTGTGTGTGTGGGTGGGTGTGGGTGTGTGGGTGTGTGTGTGTGTTATTTATGTTATATTATATTTATATTTATGAATGCTTTTGTTACGAAAACGTGTCTTACAGGAGTTTCCCTTTTAAAGCAGGTCTGCACTACCTCCGGAAGGAAATTGATACAGGCTCTTTTTTGAGGCTCTTGCAATGTAGGTAGATTCACAGAGGTATAATTTCGGTATCATTAGTGTTCACTCCGAACAGCTTCGTAAGCACCATTAGACTCATCAAACTCTTTCCAAATTTTCTGCATTTTCCTCATACTTATATCCGAAATGTTCGTATTGGCCCTTCCCGCACGAATGCCAAGAAGTACAGCATATCGTTTCCAAATAACTGGCAAAATGAATTGCGTTCTGGGGCTCTTTTTCTTTATACTGTTACGTTGAAAAAAATTAAAGAAAAAACAACGCACTTGTGCAAAACTGAACACACCCACACACATATATAAATCTAAATATATATATATATATATATCTATATATATATATATATATATATGTGTGTGTGTGTGTGTGTGTGTGTGTCATTCGGCAGGATTCGAACCAAGTTTCGTTAATCTTCGTTAATTTCTGTAACATGTTTACATTTGTTGACATTACGATACATTTCAGAGCAGATATAGTTGTTTGCGATGAATCGAAATTGTGTTTAATAGGCTTGATTAGAACCTCGTTTAGACTGGAGGTTATTCGTGATTTAGAGGTCTAAGACGTTGCCATGTGCGTGTATATATATATATATATATATATTATATATATGTATGTGATTATGAATTAATTGTATATTGCTGCACATAATTTTCATCAGTCAATGTTTGATGTTTGTTGCACAAATGATTTACATAATCCTTCAGTTTGCTGTTTATGTATATGGAAGGTACAAAAGTAGGAGACCAAAATGATAAGAACTCGTAAAGGACAGCCTTGGTATTAAATAGGCACATCACATCAAAGACAATAAAACTATGCGAGAAACAATAATAGTGGAAAATAGAAAAATGATAAAATTAGGTTAAAAGCAGGTTGATATAACTCAGCAAAAGGCTAATCAGAATTTCCAGGTTCGGAATTTGAACCATCGAAAACACATTTGCTACACTTGGAATTGTTTCAAGCGAAAACAAACAGACAAAAACAACAAAAAAAAAAAGGAAAGGAAAAACATAAAAGGCAGTAGATTGTGGTAGTGATAAGTAACCAAAATTAACGGCCAATCATGAAAGGAGTGAATATAATTTTGAAAGTGAGTTTTCAATTGACCCCGTACGCTGAGTACTTCGTAAAAAAACAAATTGAATGGCTATATAACAATAAAAAATACTAAAATAATATTAAAAGAATACATTGTAAAAGAAGACAGAATTGTTAAAACAACTTCTATCTTGGGATAATATAAAGTGAAAGAAATAATTTTTAGTGATAAATGTACAGTGATAAATGTACAGTAAATTTTTACAAGAAATACCCACCAGGAAGTATTGCTTAAAACCTCATTCCTCTCCGTGGTTATCTCCGGCCTGCTCAGCCGCCATTGCCCACAGGAACCATTACTTCCGTCTATTCCGGAGACAGTCAACTGATCACAATAGGCACCTGTTCATATCTGCTCGCAATGAGTGCAAGAGATCCCTAAATGACGCCAAACAGTTGTTTGCTGAGAGAATGCGACAGCACATAGCTGACCGCAAGTTCGGCTCCAAGGACTATTGGAAGATTTGTAAACGAGTGCTAAACAATAGCAAATCCTCAATACCTTCTTTAATCCATGAATTTGAGGTTCTCACGTCATCTGCGGACAAAGCTGAGTGCTTTGCCCACAGATTCTCATCCAACTCCACATTCGACTCGTCCGGAGTACACCCACCCGACTTCCCTATTAGAACTGAGGCCAAACTGCACGACGTATATATTACCCCGACAGTAGTATCCAGAGTAATTTCAAAACTCGACCCCCATAAGGCGTGTGGAGACGATGGAATCCCGGTGATAGTCCTTAAGAAGTCCTGAACTTTCCCCTGTCCTCTCTAAACTATTTAACTACTGCCTTTCTACTTCCTGCTTTCCTGCATGCTGGAAGTTCTCTTCAGTCGTTCCTGTATTTAAGAAGTGTGGTGAACCCTCGGACCCATCCAACTATCGCCCTATCAATCTTCTACAGATATTCGGGAAAGTATTCGAGGCTATAATAAATGCTGAAATAGTTCATCATCTCACCGCCCACAAACTGTTCTCCGACAGGCAATATGGATTCCGCTTTGCCAGGTCCACGGCCGACCTGCTAACAACCGTAACGGAGTACATGTTACAGGCCCTTGATGAGTCTGACGAGGCTCGCGCGGTTGCTCTGGACATCTTCAAGGCTTTCGACAGGGTTTTGCACTCTGGCCTCCTATGCAAACTACGCAGTTATGGTATTACCGGTCGCCTGCTTGACCTAATCCAAACTTTCTTAAATAACCGCAAAATGAAGGTCGTTCTGAATGGGCGTGCTTCTTCGTCCTACAGCACGAATGCTGGTGTCCCACAGGGCTCTATCCTGGGCCCGACACTCTTCCTTATTTTCATCAACGGCCTTCCAGATGAGATCAAGTCCCACGTAGGCATCTACGCAGATGACACTACAATATACTCCCGCACCAGTAAGAAACCTGTCGTGGTGAACAGACATAATCTCGCTGCTGACCTTGAACGGGATCTACACTCTGTGGTGAACTGGGGCAAGAAATGGCTTGTCAACTTCAATTCATCTAAGACCAAGCTGTTGTCTGTCAACCATTACAGGCAACCTCTCCTGCCTCCCATAAGCATGAACCAAGCGATTCTCCCGGAGAGTAATACACTACGCCTCCTCGGACTTACCCTGTCCTCAAATGGAACCATATTATGGAATCCATAGCAAAATCTACTGCTAAGAAGGTTGGGTCACTATATCGATCCAAGATGTTTTTTCCACCTGAATCCATCCTGCATATATACAAATCAACCATCCGTCCGTGCATGGAGTACTGTTGCCATTTATGGTCAGGTGCACCGGCCGTTCTCCTCAGTGTTCTTGACAGGCTCCAAAGGAGAGTCTGTAATGTGATAGGTACTGATCTGGCGGCTCGATTGCAGCCACTTCCTCATCGTGGGAAATGTGGCCTCCCTTTGTCTGTTCTATAAATACTTTTATGGCTTCTGCTCAGACGAACTTAAGTCACTGATGCCTCCTCAACAGGTGTTTACTCGTCCAACCAGACTGGTAGCTGGGTCCCACCCATTCACAGTCAGGTTAGCCAAATGCAGACGACAATTCTACTCCTTCAGCTTCTTCTCTCGCACTTCCCGCCTGTGGAACTCGCTCCCATATTCTTGCTTTCCTGACGGTTACAACCTCCAGAAATTTAAATGCAAAGTCACTACTCATCTACTAACAACTGGACTCTAGCTCTCTCCCCACCCCTGTATAACCTTCCCTTTCTCTCTACTTATGTATCTGTCATCGCACCTGCTTTCTCAGCTTTTTATTGTTCCTTTCTAACTAGTTTGTACTCCTCACTCTTTTCTAATTAATCTTTTTACATTTATGTAGCCCCCCTGCACATCAGTGGTGTTTCCGCCTTGCTCGGGGTGAAATGATTAAAAAAGAAAAAAGAAAAAGAAGTTACGTTGAATTATCATCATCAGAAGGTTGTTTGTCGGCAGTTGGAATGTGTGGATTAGTGTAGAAGAGTGGAATAATAAAATGTACACTTTAAATGCTAAAATAGAGATTTATTAAAAGAAGGAATAACAAGATTTGGAGAAATTAATGTTCATTGAGAAAGTTATGAGTAGAATTCGTGTTTAATGATAAAGTTGTTTGTAACAGTAATTGTTGTGATAGAGAAGGATAAACGGAAAGAGAGGACAATTTCCGGGTCACTTGAAGTTGAGAGTTACATCTTAGATGTGTGTCAGCAAATCGACTCCTCTGAATCACCGTGACCGTTTAGAGATCATCCTTAAATATTCAATCCAGTCACGTGGGGGTGTCTAAGAAACGATTTTTTCTTTAGCTATGGAAAAACTGTTTCTCTGACCAGAGTTCCGCTACAGGTCCGTAAAAAGAATTTGATATTTATTTATTTTTGGTTTACCATCTGAGCCCAGATGCACAAAGACCAGTTGTGTTCATTTGCTTTCTGGATCTCTGAGGGCAAACATCCGGTCCCTCGCTTGCTCGCTTTCACCACAAGAGAAGAAACAATGTAAGATTACACAACAAAGCAAGCAGACATTTTTCGTGGACACGTAATGGTGTGGGTATGTTACAAAAATGATGGCAGAAAACAATAAAATTTGAAGGAAACCTAATCAGAAAAAAGTAATATGAAGACTTCGAGAATGAAGAAATCGTTTAAAGTGAAGGTGCTTCTTACCACATCACGTGCAACCAACAAAATGGTTTTTTGTGATTGTAGATGTTCAGTTTCACAAAGTTTTGATCTCAATATAATTGAATTGTTGTAGAGAGAATTGAAGAAAGAAGTGTTCCAATGAAAATTAGGCAACTTCAAGTAGTTAAGGATTAACGACAGGAAAAATGTGAAAAATTCCCAATGAGAAAATCTGGATATTGTCCAATTCAATGTCAAATTCGAATTGAGGAAATCAGTACTAAACAGCTACGTCAACTACTATATGGCAGTGAATGCTAAAAATGGTCCTAGAGACGATGGAGAGACTCGAAGTAACAAAAATGTATTTCTACAGAATATTGCTGAGAATAACATGGGTCGGTCATGTGATCAACGACAAAGCTTGGTGAGAACGGAAACAGAAAGTAAACTTATACTTAACATCAGGAAGAGAGACTTGAAATTTCTGGAACAATTTATAAAGAAGGAGGGATTAGAAAATCTGATAATAACAAGGCGTATAAAGGGAAAGAAGCTTAATGTTACACATTAAAAAATAGTAAAAAAACCGAAGCAACCCGTTTCACTCCTGCTTGTCAGGCCTCTAAGGGAGATTTCAACTAAGATTAAAATACAGAAGTGTGTGATGGAAAATGAGGAGAAAAATAATATGAATACAGACTGCTAGAGGATAACAATAGCGATTAACATATATATATATATATATTAAACCGACATATACCCTGCTTATATACAACACACTAAACTTTCCCTTCTCTGATTCCATACGCCTTTGGCTTTGGGGTTAGCGACTCCGACGGACACCAAATCAGTCGAGTTTTGATACCGGTCATGAACAAATGCTGAAAAAACATCCTAAAGACTAAGGAGAGACGTGAACCAACAGAAAATGTGTTTCTACAGATTATAACCGAGGATGACATGGGCCGATCACAGGAGCAACGACAAGGTTTTGGTGAGAATGGAAACAAAAAGTGGAGACGTTATGTCTGAATGAACTAAAGATCAGCAGTTGTATTTCTGCTATCTGGAATTTATTTGACATATCTATCTATCTATCTATCTATCTATCTATCTATCTATCTATCTATCTATCTATCTATCACAGCGATTTCATATCTATGTTCATAAATCTCTGTGTATATATATATATATATATATATATATATATATATACATGCAGTTAGATAGGTGTGAGTTTGTGACTTGACTTTCAAGCTTTTGTGATCGCCAGACACTCTGGCGATCGCAAAAGCGTATGACCCACGATCACAAACTCACACATATCTATATGAATATATCAGTTCTATCACTGATGTTGAGCGTTTTCAAATAAGTACCGCGCATATATAATATATAAATAATATTGTAAATATAACAAATTGCACACACACACACACACACACACACACACATATATATATATATATATATATATATATATATATATATATATTAACATGCTCTGTGGACATAGAAGAATCCAAAGGAGTATCCTTTACATATAATGGTAGGATAACTCTCTACGAGAGCTCTAAATATATATGCATATAAATACATATAAAACAAATATAAGAAAAATTAAGACAGACGCGTTATTTCATGGTAATTCGTAAGTATAGGCCTATTTCAGGCGAGCCATCTTCAGCTTCCGTCTTTATTCAACGAAGGATTCTACATGAATGGGATTCACAAAAACCTAACCCGGCAAATAAAAAATAAAAAATAAAATAAAAACATACAAGATGATAAGAATATAACTGTCGCTCCCCTAAAAAAGAAAATAAGAACAATCCATCCGTTTGTCGAACCCACAGACATTCCTACATAATCATATGTAAAAGTCGCATAAAACTCACACCAGATAACACGTCAAAACGCTAATTTATCGCCCCTAACCAAAATTGATGTCGCCTGCCCAGCGGTCAATGTCGAAGAAAGTTCGAGGGTAGCGGGTGGGTCAGACGAGAAAGAGGGAGTGATAAAGAAAAGAGATGAAAGGAAAGAAAGGAGAGAGGGAGAAATAGACCTTTACATCCTTAATTTAAAGGAACCTCATTATTCTATTTAGATTTATTTGTTTGAACTTGTATTTTTTTCTTTTTAAAAATTTATTAATATTAAAATTTCCTCGTGAAAAATATAGTGCTCGTAATATTGTTTCTCTAAAAATGTATTATCGGTAATATTTATCAGTGATGTATGGCTGGAATTAATTATCATCAGAAATGTATTGCTGGTAATAATTTTCCTTCAAAAATGTATTGTTTGTAATATTTTTCGACAGAAAGATTGTTTTCCCAGAAATGTATTGCGAGTAATTTTTACTACAAGCCCTTTATGTTTAGAATAAATTCGGAACTTATTAACAAATTATAGCTTTAAACAAAGTTTTAAAAAACAAATTCATTTAAATTTGACTAAAAATAAATTTTGTAGTTTTTGTTAATACAAGAAAGAGATTAAAAATTAGTCAAGGAATATTTTTTCATAGTGCTCGTATTACTTTTTCTCTAAAAGTGTGTTACTGGTAGTATTTAGCAGTAATATATGGCTGGAATTATTTATCATCAAAAGTGTTTTGCTGGTCATAGTTTATCTTCAAACTAACATTGTTCGTAATATTTTTTTCCGACAAAGAATGCAAGATCTTTACACAGAAATGTATTGCAGGTAATTTTCTCATAAAGCCCTTTATGTTTCAATCATATTCGAAACCTATTCAGAAACAATAATAATAATAATAGGTTTAAACAAGTTCAAATCATCACTTTCAAGTTTTCTTGGATTTTTTCAGTGAAGAGAAAGCTCTAGAGGGAGACAGACAGAGAGAAAGAGAGAGAGATAGAGGTAAAGTTTTACACTTTGATTTAAAAGAAACCAAATTATTCTATTTAAATTTATCTATTTAAACTTAATTCTTAAATCTAAAGAATTAAAAAATTAAAAATTAAAAATAAGGATACATATTACCAATTATTTGGTTAACAGTACAACAAAAATGATAATGCCGTATAATTTTGTACTAAGAGGAACCTATCTTTGCACACCCACCCCTCATATACACACGTAAATGCGTGCATAATTTCGTTCATACACACATGCGTATACCCATATATGCCCACATACGCAGATACATATATACACTTACGAACGCACATACATATATATACACACTCAAGTACCAGCAAAAACAAATATGTAACCCAGACATTAAAAAAGAAAAAAAAACAATATGTAATAATAAAAAAAAACTTTTATCACAATGGTTTACATTTAAACATTTAACATATATCACAATGGTTTATATTAAAACAATAATGAAAGGGGGATAAAAGATTAACATAGCTTGAACCGGCTCCTGTGTCTACATTTAAACATTAGCTCCTTCCTCAGTTTCAACAGATCCAACTGGTTGTTGTGTCTGATGATGGTTATTTTCTCATCCAGACATAACTTACAGCACTCTCTGAAATTTGTGTATGTGTATGACTTTTTAACTATGCTCCATTTAATTATGGGGGTTAGGTTATGGTCTTTCAAATACCAGAGATACTTCTACAGGGCTTTTTGGTGTTTCAGTTCAGGGTTGGAAAATGAGTGCGTGTGGTTATATAGTCGTTGTTTCCAAGCCCCTGCCGAAATACCAATGTAGTATTTTATTAACTTTATGTTTTCTTTATATTTCACATATATTCACATATGTATATTTATATTTTCACTTATTTTTATATGTACAAGTTCATATATAGACATGTTCATATATATATATATATATATATATACATATACATATATATATATATATATATATATATATATATAGTTTTTAATCATATCACCCCGAGAAAGGTGGTAACGCCACTGATGTGCCGTGGGCTACGTAAGAGTGAAAAGATTGGAAAAGAGAAAACCGGAAACCGCATCCTAAACAGGGAACAAGGGATGAGCATCTTCATCAGAATTTGAGAAGTATAACAAGAAAAAATATATTAAGAATTACAAGGAATAGTGATATGTAAAGGACCATTATTGCGTACGTCTTGAAGAGACACATCACAAAACAGAAAGAAATTTGAAAAGCAATAGACCACCGAGTGTGATTGATATATATATATATAATGTTCGTAGATAAACACATTGACAACCCAAAAAATAAAAAAATACATGGGAGTTTTAACATTATATTAAGTCTAGAATCATTGGCTGATGAGACTCCCGCCAGCTCCTTCATACGTGCGATCTCTCTTCAGATGTCCTTTTGCTCCACACAAGCACAATCGACGAAGAATATTAATATAAGATTACATTATATATATATGTCTTCCTCGTTTTTGGTTCAGATCCTGTCGATGTGTACAACATAGAGATAATATTTCTGGAAACGAAATAATTCAAATTCTAACTTAAGAAAAGAGATGAAAAGTTCCATTTCCAAGCAAAATTTTTGCAGGGCATCTTTCTTTTCAACATCCTTACCCATCATACAGTATTGATGAATGTGACGTAATTAGTTTTTTGCTACAGAATAATCATAAAATATCTAGAAAAAAAGCACACTACTAACCCATTAGAATTTTAGTCGATATTGATGAAAAATAATTCTTCAAGTTGACCCACTTTTATTACGCATGTCTATACGTATCTATACATATTTTTTCAAACATTTTTGACTATATAATATCAATAAGTTCTGTCTATCAAAGTTTTTAATAAATTTTTCAAATTCCCGAATTCGTTCTTGTATAATATTAGCAAATTTGGCAAAGTTCGTATTTATTTTTATTTTATTTTATTTTATATTAATTTTTCGAGTAGATTCGAATGTTACTACATTCATTTAAAAGGCTTTTTTTATATTTCCCAAAAAGTATATAATATAAAAAAAAATAAAAATAAATTTACGAATGACATGAAATAACTAGTGAAAAATTTAATAACAATTTTGATAGGCCGAACCTGTCGATATTTAGTTAAACATATTTGAAAAATTATTGCTGCGGAATTACACCTTATATAAACATATATATATATATATATATATATATATATATATATATATATATATATACACATAAAGTACAAATAGATTATCTCTTTAACTAAGTAGATTTATGCAGATTTCGAAGTTTCATGAAGATGTTTTTACTCGACCGATGTCAAAGCTCTACCTGTATCCTGAAATCGAGCTCCTTACGAAAATATCCTCATTGCCGAAACACATTTTAATCAGTCTTCTTCTTCTATGTACCTTGTCCTTTCAGGACGTAGGTGACCATGGTCTTCCACGTCTCCCTATCCCAGGTGGCCCTTAACATGCTTTCTTCTGTAACGTCTCTCTGCCCTCGTTCGGTCATCCACCTGCTCAGGTCCTTCAAATATTTTATCTGCTGTCGCTTTTCCCCCTCTATCTGGCCTGTAAGTATCAGATTCTCCAAGCCCTTCTACCTCACTGTATGTCCTAGGAACTTCATTTGTCTCTTCATGATGGTCAATATTAATTTCCTTTCCAAAACCTCGTCATTGCTTACATACTCGGTCTACGATATCCGCAGCATCCTTCTGTAGAACCACATTTCAGCTGCTTCAATTTTTCCCTTCATCTTTGTTGATATTGTCCAACAGTCACTGCCATATTGAAGAACTGACATCACATAGCAATCCAGTACTCTCTTCTTTGTTATTAGTGAAAGTTTCCCGTGTCTTAATACTTTACTCAGTTTCTGGAACGCGTCTTTCGCCATGCCAATTCGCCTTTGCATCTCTGTGTCGCACTTTCTGTCTTCAGTTAGAACACTTCCTAGATATTTAAATTTTCGTACCTGCTTGATTTTAACACCACCCCACCTCTATTTGGTACTTTGGGCTGCTTTATCAATAAAACAATTGAAAAAACAACAACGTTGGGGCTAAATATTTTCACAATTAAACACTATAAACATATAAACATTTATATATGTGTGTGTTTGTGTGCATGTGTATGTGTATGTGTGTAGTATAGTGCATGTGTATTTGAGTCTTGATGAATGTGACAATTAAAGAGATGCAGCTAAAATTGTAAAAATCATTTATTATGTGTCGTATCATCGCATCATCCACTTAAAAAAAAAGAAAAGTAAAAATAATGACAGTCTTATAAAAACAAAGAAAAAATAACATCAACTACGATCACGCTAACAACATGCTTAAGTGTTCGGTATATAACACATACCACTATTCCATATTATACAAAATTCCACATACATTCTGTTACACGTAAAATAACATTCATCTTCTAAAATAGCTAAAAGTGTAGCTTACAGCCTTTGGCTAAACCAAACATTTGGATAATTGCGTCCTCAAAAGAAAGAAATCACATGAAAAACTTAACCATCACACCTTGTCAGTCATTTTTAATAAAACATGCATATAAAAGAGATTGATGCTCATATATATATATATATATATATATATATATATATATATATATATATATATATATATATATTATAATAGCAGTATAGCCCGGCGTTGCTCGGGTGTAATTAAAGCTTTAAAACTAATCCATGGTCCTGGAGCATAGACTCAGCTTATAGAATATTTGTGTGAAATTTGGTGAGAATCGGATAAAAATCGTGCATTTGTATGAAGGACATACAGAGAGATAAAGAGACACACACGCACACACACACAAACATCTTGTCTTTTATATATATATATTATCTATTTTTCGCACTATTGTAAGAACTGCAACCTTGAAACTTCTGAATATCGTTTCTAATGTCTTTGTCTATGAGTGTATCAAATTTCATTAAAATCGGACCACTCCTTCTATAACCCAATTTTTTCGATTATCGATTTTCCATATTTATCGGGTTACCTCGACACAAAATTTAGCTAAGAACACACGCAGACGCTTATAGTACAGCTGTGTAAATTTTCAAGAAAATCGGTTCATCCGTTTTGGAGTCTATAGGTAACGAATACACACACACACACACAGACACATACACACAGAGACAAAGTTCCATTTATAAATAAATTGAGATTAGATTTTTAAAGGAAAACTCAACAAGACATTTAAATTGGTTATAACATCCATTGAGCTTTATATAGATATAACACTTAATATTTTATATAAACATAATCTTGTTGGATTATCCTCATCGTTTACGGACTCGAGATCTATACGTATATATATATATATATATATAATTTGAAAATGAGTTATTTCCGTGACCTATATTTCTGCTTTTCGAAGATACCGGAAGGTTTAAAACTAGGTCGTGGAAATAATTCATTTCCAAATGAAAACTAATCAAAAGTTCTACAGTATAATTTTATTGTACACTTTTTAATACCACTGTGTACAGGTTTAATATATATATATATATTAACTGTTGCAATTTTGTTACAGTTATTTCAAACAAAAGCAAGGATTAAGAAATATAGTGTCATAAAATAAAACAAAAACCGATGTTAGTTATGGTGTTCAAACAAAAATATTACAGTTAATATGTTATATTTTAAATGATTCCGTTCATCATTAGACATTTAAAATTTTCAGTTTTTGTAGGGTATTCTCTATATCTGTGTGTGTGTGTGTGTGTATGTGTAATGGTTGTGCATTTGGTGTATGTATGGAAGTGTTTGTTTTGTTGTATGTTTATCTCTGTATGTATATAATTATTTCGGTGAATGTTTGTGTATGTATGTAAGAAAGCATTTACGGACATATGTACGGAAACATGAAACATGTGCGTGAATGTATATGTATATTTTAGCATTTTGGTGTATGTGTGATTGATGTTAATCGATTTTCGGTAATTTTTGTTCGAGTCCATTTGAAATAAAATTTCCAAATTCAAATGTTTCTATCGATTCTGTGCTGTTAAAAAGAAGAGCGATTCCTGCTGTAGACCTCAACAAGTATTTAGAGAACATTTCCAAATCAACACGATGACTCAAATAACTGAAAGTCTCGAAAATATTTATGGCCTTCATAAATAATATCAAATATTTTTGACAACACTCGTCACTCAATTCAAAACAAGATTAACTTAAATTTATAATTGATGACCGAATAACATTAATATTATATGTGTGTAATTATATGTGTGAGTATGTGTGTGCATGTGAAAGTGTGTGAACAGGTGAAGCGTGCATATATGGTTGTGTGCATATATATATATATAATATATATTTATTTGATATCAACTAAATCACCTGAAGAAGAAGCAGCCCAGATAGAGGGCTAGCTTCGAAACGCGAAAAGTTTTGTGTAGTGATACTATGAATTTATAAACCATTGTAAAAACTATTACAATATATATATATATATATATATATATATATATATATATGTGTGTGTGTGTGTGTGTGTGTGTGTGTGTGTGTTCGTAGACATATGTAAGCATATTTCTCTCCCACTCTATGTATATATTTATGAATATGTTTATAAATATATAAAAGCATAAAAACATATTATTTTCACTCTCTCTCTCTCTCTCTCTCTCTCTATATATATATATATATATAGATAGATATGAGTAAGTTCATAAACATATGTGAGTATATTTCTCCCTTTCATGCTTATACTCTCTCTCTCTTTATATGAAAGAATATATATGAATATTTTCATGGACATCTCTCTCTATCTTTTTTTCTCTTTCTGTATGTATATGCAATGTGTGTATAAATTAAATATATGCCTCTATATAGATAAGTGTGCTAATATGTATTTTAAATATATATATATATATATATATATATATATATATATATATATATATATATATATATATATAGGGAATAAGATAGAAAGCGAGAGAGTGAGAGAGATAGGACTCTATTAATAATAAACATGATTTTTTTTCCGATAAACACCAAATTAATATTTTAAGGTTTTATTTTTAGAAGATTTCGTAAAATCAACTTGGAGTCTAGTGAAATTAATCTTTATACTTTTCCGTTTTATCTTCTTTCCTGACTCTCAAAAACTTTAATCTACAATCCTTCGTGTCCATTATTGTACTGATATCACCAGTTATAAACTCTGTATATAAATGTTGACAAATTACTATTTGAAACAGAAAAAAATTTTCAGTTATTTTTATTAACACAGTTTTACGGTTATTTTTTATTACCATAACTCACACCCCTAAACATTTTCTCGGAAGGAGATTGAAAGTATTTGGAGACATCGAAGAATGAATGATAACATATGTTAACATTACGGCTAATTTCTGATAGCTTTTTATTAAAATACGCGAAAGATTATCCGTGAGTTTGAACGGATTTTATTAAAAATAAGCTGACACAATGTTTGTAATTTATTTAATCTGATAAGTCTGAAAACAGTTACTTCCTAAATACGCACGCGCGCACACACACACACATACAAACACACACATACAAACACACACATGCTGGTAAACATATATCAATTAAATACAAAATATTAAATATATATTGGGTAGTTTTGGAAAATTCATGCCGTTTTTGTATCGATCATGTTGCAATACGTTAGAATATGTCAAAATTATCGATAGATATAATATGCTTACTTTACCGATTAGAACACACTTCAAACAATCTCTTGGGAAAGAAAGTATGAAATTACTTAATTCGTGTCCAATTTGCATCCTTATGAAAATGGCAAATTATAAGTTTGATGGTTTTATTACTGTTAATGCAAAAAGTAGTTCGCTAAGCTTAGAGTTTGTGATAGTAACCTTATTGAAGAAGAACGCTGAGGCAGATCCCACGTCATCACTAGAGAAGACGACCAAATCACGATATTGATTGAAAGTGGCAATTGAGAAAAGCACTAAATTTATCAAATTTACTATCAATGAGCACTTAGTGAAGTTTGGCTACTCAAATCGCTACGGGTCCTGAGCATGATGGTAAACTGCATCCGGCAGCAAGGCCTCTGATTGGGAGGTTGTGAAGAGTATGGAAAAATCTCTTATTTGCTATTGTTTCCAGGTCCACCCTGACCCAGAGTGGTAACACTTGTTAGGGTCCCAGCTGTGGACAAATAGTCAATCCTCAAACTGGGGTCAAAACATTATTAAAGTATAAAAATTTACTTTTATAGAAATATATAGATAAAAATATACTTTTATATAAATATATACATTTTTGAAAGAAAAATATCACCAGCAATACATTTTTGAAGAAAAATTATTACCATAACACATTTTTTAAGAAAAAAAGTTTTCTCAGGAAAAGATTTTTAATATAAAACTAGAAGTCGTTTTCAGTTTTCTAAAATAAAAAAAATAAAAACAAAAACATCATCAAAATCCGACAAAATGAACCTTCTAACTAAAACCGAATATTAAAAAGAATATCTTAAAACCGCACCTTTTTGGCATTAAATAACCACAGCGTTTGATATGCTCTTAAACAAAAATCAAACTTAAGCTCAAACTCATATCACTACAACGTTTGCGTATCACAAGATTCGAGGGAAAGAATATTTTGAATCGCATTTCTATCTCTCATTTGCTGTACAAACGCAATGAAAATGCATCTTTAACCTAATTGTGACGAGTAATAGAAAATAGATTATTTACAACAATGTACAGCAAAAAAGATCCTTGGGTTACTGGCATGAAGCAAAGTTGGTTACCCAAAAGATAAGTCTTCATTCTTAGAAAGTCATGGTTATCAATCTAGTGGGATTGAAAAGGAATCCTGTCCAATGAGCTTCTACCAAATAACCAGCTGGTTCTGAAATGTTCTCATCGCAACTGGATAAAATAAGGGTAGTAATTAAAAAAAAATAGGCAAACAGGAAATATGAAAATGTTTTTCATCAGGATAATAGTCGAGGTCACTCTTATTTGACGACCCGGCAAAAATTGTGGCTGTTTGGCTGGGACGTTTAATTAAAACAACTTCTGTCTTC
The DNA here is from genome assembly GCA_037127315.1 of Ascarosepion bandense. Lineage (NCBI taxonomy): Eukaryota > Metazoa > Mollusca > Cephalopoda > Sepiida > Sepiidae > Ascarosepion > Ascarosepion bandense. The sequence goes on from JBBBDQ010001805.1 coordinate 571,540, forward strand.
GTCAGACATTGCTTCTCGCAGTAATCATATATTGAGGCCTCTGCAAAATATTCTCAATGATAAAAATAAAAATTCTTTGGATAAAATAAAAAAAATCAATTTTAAAAAGTTCTTTTTTGAGAAACCACAAAAATTTTGGTAGGAGAGAATGTTTAAGTTGAAGAACAAAACCAAATTGGAAAATTTTTGTGCAGCAAAATAGTTCATATTTAGCTGAATAAATATTTCATGGCATAATTTTGTTTTGTGTTTTAATGACACTTAAAAATCGATATAAACTTTAATTTTTCCTTAAAATCGTCATGAACTTTAATTCTCTTCAAAAATTGGGTTGAACTTTAAATTCCCTTAAAAATTGGCATGAACTTTCCGGGCAACCCAATATAAACGGGAATTCACTAAAAAACAACGTTTAAACTAAGAAACAACATGTCAAATTAATAACGAATAATATCCATTATTTTTTTTAGAAAATTCACACACACACACACACACACACACACACACACACACACACACATATATATATATATATATATATATATGTGTACTACCGACCATAAGTTTGGAACCACCCAAATTTGTAACAGAATCAAATTCATCGAGTTTGTAATTTTATTATTTTATTCAACTTTAAAGTAAACATTTACTGAGTTTGCTACTTGACTCCTCTTATTGTGATCAAGTTTTTGCCAAAAATTCAGATTTATTCAGATATTATAATTACGGTATAATTGATTTTTGTAAACCATATTAATACGGTATATATGGCAAAGAAGAAACAGATTAGCATTGAAAAAAGGGCTCAGGTGGAAATTCTTTTGAAAGAAAGATATTCTGAACATGATATTACTAAAAAATTAAGCCTATCAAAAAATAGCGTAATATTGCCTTCAACGACTTCGTGAAAATGAGTTAAATATTGACAGAAAAAGATCTGGTAGGCCCAGAGTAACATCTATTGTAGAGAATAAGCACTTGATCATATCTAGCAAGAGGAATAGAAGAAAAACCGCTCTGGAATTAAAAATTGAAATGAATTCCACTCGCAACATCCAGTATCTGTTACTATTGTTAAGAGATGACTTCATTCTGCTGGGCTTAAAGGCTGTGTAGCAGTTAAGAAACCACTATTAAAGGAGAATAAGGGATGAAATTGATCGTACAGTTCAAAATGAACTTCCTAAAAATGAACAAATATTGTTTAAATGCTTGCAGGATTCTTGGAAATCACTTTCACTAACATATTTTTATAAGTTATTAGAAATAATGCTAAAGATTTGCTCTGCAGTAATAAAGGCTCATGGTGGTTTCTTTGATGAAAAGAAAATATGAATGTACTTATTGTACAATTGTGAGCAACAATGAAATATATCTATATTTATTCTTCTAAGACATAAAATTTGTTATTTCTTTCTTACAGAGAATAAATCTAAGTGGTCCTAAACTTATGGTCGGTAGTGTATATATATATATATATATATATATATATATATTCTTCATTTTTAAACGAGTGTTTACGCAACCTAGGTCTATACCATAACAAGGGACTTTGTAATACAAAAAGGCATTTACCAAACAAAAGTACATGACTTAAATGCCCAAAATGCAAAAACATATGGGATCATCCAAAGATTACTTTAAGACCAGGTGGTTCAATCACATATCTTCATTCAAAAGAGAAAACTGTCCAATATTGTCAAAATAGGAAAAAAGACCCAGACATATCGGGGAGTATACTGAAAACAGCCAAGCTTTACAACGGTGTTAAAATATGTAGACTGTGCCTGGAAGAAAATTAGCGATTATGCTCTTACCAAAAAAAGAAAGAAAATAAACTATTGAATGTAAGAACAGGAACTATGAGTAAGTGTAACCATACTAAAAATACCTATTAAATTCATACAACTATGGATGAAAACGTTATAATTTTTTGTAATTTTAAAACATTGCGCGTTCAAAAATTCCCCATCACATGAACTTAAAAAAAAACACGACCGTTACGTGAGCGTTTTTTAAAAAGAAATAAACGGTAAAATCAGTTTCTTCAAATCGCCTGCAGAAACCACTCATTGTAGAAACCTAGGTCGCGTAACAACTCGTTTAAAAACGAAGAATATTCAGATGTTCTACAATATAATTCTATTGAAGATATTTTAATACAAATGTGCACTGGTCTAATTTTATTATGACCAAAAACAAAGTTATTTATAATATATATATATATATATATATATATATATATATATATATATATATATATATATTATAGTTCAGAACATATACAAATTACAAACTACTAAAAAGTGTACATTTTGTTTCGACATCGATAGGAAAATGTCTCATCAGGTTGTGTCTCCCAGACATGACATTGTCCTTTCAATGTCGAAAAAAATTGTACAGTTTTTAGTAGTTTGTAAATTGTACATTTTTCTAAACTATAAATATTCATAGCTCTATTTATAAATTGACCACTGTTTTAAATTAATATTTTGAACGTTGTTCATAGCCTCTTTGTTCCTTACTCACTTGTATATATATATATATATATATATATATATATATATATATATATATCAATTTTACATTGCGACATGGAAATTACTATGTTTCGAGATAGGTTCTCATCATGAGGCAATGACCCCGAAGTTCAATCTCCATTCTGATTAGCCTCACAAAAAAAACACCCACATACATTCACAGCAAACCAAAGGAATTTGTCATTTAAATGTAAATCATCTGCACAACCACACCAACATTACCTGATGATGAGAACCTATCTTGAAACATAGAAATTTCCATGTCGTAATGTAAAATTGATATAAAACCGTATAATTATATTATATTAAGCTCTATAATACTCATTATATTGAGCACTGTTTATAATAAAATAAATGCCAGAGCACTCAAAAAAAAAAAACCTTGAATCCTCTTCACTTGGAATTATATATATATATATATATATATGTGTGTGTGTGTGTGCGTGTGTGTGTGTGTGTGTGTGTGTGTCTGTGTGTAAACATATCGTTATACTGGTTTCGAAAAACCCTCCGAGAACATACACGGAAGGAAAAAGTTGTGATAAAAAAAGAATGAGCTAAGCACTTGATCATCAGTCAAAGTACGCAGCTCCAAAAATAAACCCGAGGCGAGTAACCTAAAACAAAAAGCGCTCAATACGCAAGTAGAGCAAACAAAGTAAATAACTAACCTAGAGAGCCAACTTTCCCTGAAGATCCAATTTGGTGAAACCTTGGTAGGTTCGTTGGCTCTCTAGGTTAGTCATTTACATTGTTTGCTCTCTATGTATTTGTTACTATATATATATATATATATATATATATATATATATATATATATCGCTTTATTTAGTCTCCGACGTTTCATCTGATTTTACCGGGTGGTAGTCTCTTTCACATATTCAGGTTTCCCATGATAATTCTAATTTCTCGAGCTTTAAACTGAACCTTGGTATTGTCCAGCAGAGATTAGAAAGATTCTATTTCCTCTTCAATGCACTGCGTTGTCAATGCATACACTACTATAACCACAATGTTGAAAGTTTTTCCATTCACCTGGACCATGAGGACTCTCACAGATTAGCCAGTTAAGTGCCATACGTTATACACGCTTTGGGCGATTATGTCTCGAAAGAAACATGTCTGACTAGGCAGAAGATTATCCCGCAGTAGGTTGCCATTGCTTTCTGCGGTAGACTGCTTGCCAGCCAAGGCGATATAACCCACTCTGTCTTGTTATTTAACCCATAACTGAAGGGGAAAGACTGGTTAATACTTTTCCCAAGGGTATTTGCGCGTAAGTGAATGCAATGAAGTCGAACACGGCTACCCGATTTCTCGTTCCACTGCACCACAGTTTGGTCTGGTATTAAGTCGACTTCCTTTTCATTTTTTTCAGCTTGTATATATGTCTCTCAGGTTGTCACTGATGAAATATGCATTATGTGGCTATCTTGCTTCGCATATTATCACAATATTGAAATTCAATCTGCTCAATCCGGACTAGACAAAAAACCGAGATAAAAACTATTTCATATTTCTTTAAATCTTTAAATAATATATTTACATTATATTATTGTATATAGCAGCAAATCTTTATATCATGGGTTAATTTCTCCGGTTTACGTACCCCTTTGTAAACATGTGGTATTGTGGTGTGTGAATGATTGGGAGGTGGGGGATGGATTCTTGTGGTGAATGTGCACATTGTTAATGAGTGGTATGGTCGTGAATGTGTTTAGCTAGGCATTGGAATGTTAATGAGTACCACCCTCTACCCACCCCCTTTTTCGGCCTTGTGCCACATTTTGTACTTTTGTGCAAATAAATATAATAAATTATCTAGACGGAGAAAGGTTTTTGGTTACTGGAAAATATTTCTCAATGATATTTATAACGTCAATTGAAAATGATGAAATATTTAAAATTCGTCATTTTTCACACACGAAAATCATTTTTTTTCATGTAAAGTATATTGTTATGTTATAAGATGCGAAAAGGATTGAAATTTACCGTTTGCTTTAATTGTTTGTTTGTTCTCTATGTTTTTAATAAAAACAATATTTTCCCAAGCTAACATATACATCAGAAGTATTTTGTTTTTTTGTTTTTGTAATAAAGTCCATCGGTAGAAAGAAACGCGTCTGTTAAAACAAAATAGTTTTCTTCATGCATCTTTATATATATATACATACATACATATATATATATATATATATATATATATATATTCCGTATATATTACGGAAATCAACGAATATTAACGAAACTTGCTTATAAGTAACCGACAATTTGAAACGAATTGTTTGAACATTATTTTTTATCGATACTCGTATTTACGTAGATATTCTGTTTTTAATGAATATATATATATATATATATATATATATATATATATATATATATATTCACTATAGGCTATAATTATTAGGCAAGGGTTTTTGTTTTAAAGAAATGATTTATTTCATACTAGTTTTTATTACCAAATGAAAATTAATACTTCTGTTATTATTACTTTTAAATTTTGCAAGGCAAGAAAGCAAGGATGAACTCGTTCGAATCACCCTAAATTTCTTCATTCTTTCATTGATGAAACTGCAATGAAGGTTATTATTAAATATTGATAAATTCATTTGGTGCACATGTCATAGTGCAATATTAACAAAAGAACCATTTTATATTTATTTACAGTTATTCACTTGGCAATAAATACTAAACAATAATATGAAATACATCATATTTTTAAAACATTTGGGTGGCCTAATAATTATGTCCGGTAGTGAATATATATATATATATCCTACTCCCTTAGCGAGTATGCTACTTGATTTCGCCGTTTGGCGTAATACAGCAGCCACGATGATTTTGTGGGGTGGACGGGTCTCACTAACATTTGTTGATTTTAGTTTAAATATTTTGTCATATTATAGTTCGTTTTTGGTATTTCATAACCGACACCTTTGTCATATCATCACCATTGAATATTTTAGATATATTTTTGTAATTATTGTGTATATTAGCAATTTTTTTAGGTCGTTGGTTTGTTTTCTCTTTTTTAGGTTCCCCTAGAAAATATGTGGTGTTTTGGGGCGTAAAGGATTGAGAGGTGATGGATGGGTTCTTGTGGTGAATGAGTAAATTGTTAATGAGTGATAGAGTGGTGAAAGTGTTTGGATAGATATAGGATAGTTACAGAAAACCACCCTTTACCACCCATTTTTCGTCAATATGCCACATTTTGTATAATATATATATATATATATATATATATATATATATATATATATGTATATAAATTGTGCGAAAGTTTTATTTAGCCAAGCACTTTTATAATTTAACTAAAAAAAAAATAAGATTACATGAAAAAAAATATAAAAATTTGCCACAGAATCTAGTATGTCATTTTAACGAAATTTGCATAGAAAAATTGCTTCTTAAATAC
>JBBBDQ010001805.1:580000-750000 GCA_037127315.1 Ascarosepion bandense
GGGAACCAGAAAATAACAGAAATCAATAAAGTGGACAAATTAAAAGATGGTTTTGTTTGTTTGTGATAAAATATGAAGAAGATATACGGATTTCTAATTAGTGTTTTGGTGTTCAGATGAAATTCATCCAGAAATATACCATGGTCTTTTGTTTTTATTTTATTTTTTGAAAATTAATTTCGATATTTTCTAAGATCATCTTCAGGATTAAATTACACTGACGAACATGCGATTGAAACTGCGAGAAATTAAAAGACAAACCTAAACATTTCTGAAAGGAAATATTGTAACTATTTACACTATTTATATTGTTCAGATTGTTGGCCTCATCTTTGCTGCCATATTCACTTTCAATATCTGTCTATATTTTTGAGATGAGGTATTGTAACTATTTACACTATTTATGTTGTTCTGGTTGTTGTCCTCATCTTTGCTGCCATATTCAATTTCAATATCTGTCTATATTTTTGAGATGAGGTATTGTAACTTTTTACATTATTTACATTATTCAGTTTTCTGTTCTTATCTTTGTTGGCATATTCACCTGCAATATATATATATATATATATATATATATATATATATATATATATATATCCGCAGACAGATCTGTTCCGCTGCATCACAGCTCATCAGTACTGTTAGACATCCGAATATATATGAGATATTGTAACTATTTGCACCATTTATATTGTTCGTACTGTTGACCTTAGTTTTGTTGCTATATCTTCAATATTGTATTATATTTATGAGATGAGGTATTGTAGCTGTTTACACTATTTATCTTGTTCAGAGATTTGCCCTCGTCAGTTAAGTTGACAACTTTTCGGTCGTTGTTCACTCCGACTTACTTCAGATGATTTTTAAAAATATCGAATCGAACACAGAATAGTCAATTTGAATGTTTGCGTTTCTTAACACTGGTTTGCGATTGCGTTCGTTTATATTTAAGAAATGAACATACCAATAACGCCTATACAAGCGTCATTCCCCCATTCATATATATATATATATATATATATATATATATATATATACTAGCGGTATAGCCCGGCGTTACTCGGGTGTAATGAAAGCTTTAAAATTAATCCATGGTCCTGGAGCTCAGACTCTTTGGACGTTGGCACAAAACACTAAAAAGTAATAGTTGTTTCCAGTTAAAGCAAAACCGTAGACTGAAATGATAATGAATGGATGTAAATCAAATTTTGTTTTCCTAAAATCGATATCAAGTTTTTTTCGTCGTAAACTAAATTTTGAAGGCTAAATAAGTCCTCTGAGTAAACGGTATCATGGCTGAGATTAAGAACTACAATTATACCAACTTAGAGCCAAACACTAAGCAAAAACTAAAATAAAAGGGCTGAAAAAATACAGATATCCAGGCAGATAAACAGACACACACACAAACATCTTGCCTTTATATATATATATATATATATATATATATATATATATATATATTAATCCTTTCATCCCGGGCAAGGCGTAAATGCCACTTTCAAAACTGAAAGAAAATTAATTAGAGGAGAGAAAAGAGGATAACAAACCAATTAGAAAGAAGCAATAGAAAGATGAAAATGCAGGTGTGATGACAGTTGCAAGAGGGGAGAGAAAGGGATGCATATACGGGTGGGGGAAGGGCTAGAGTCAAGTGTTTAGTCGATATATTAAAAACTTAAGCTGTCAATTAATAGACTAAGCTATGAATATTGCAGTAATGTTCTAGAATGTTTATAGAAAGAACAGTTGTTTTATGCTTTAAAACGTTCATGGCCATGACATTACAGCATAAAAAATCCATTTTGTAAAATGTTCACGTTTTAGTGAACGCTAAGCAATTTTCAGCCGTTATATTTGAAGCAAAAAGAAAATATACAGTAACTTTTAGCAAAACAGTTTTGCGGTTAATTTTTGGTACTAAACCTACACCCATGAAGATTATCTCGGAAGGAGATTGAAAGTACGTGCAAAGATCAAGAAATGAAAAATAAAATCATCTGTCAATGTTACAGCTCATGTTTTACAGCTTTTAACTATAATACGCGAAGGATTCTCCATGAGTATGCACGGATTTGATTAAAAATGAGCCGATACAATGTTTGCAATTTATTTAATCGGACATGTCTAAAAGAAAATTTGCTGCCTAAATACACAGCATATATATATATATATATATATATATATATATATATATATATTGTAAGTTGGTGATTATAAAGGTTTTTTGAAAGCATTGTAAAAAATTTTATGCTTAAGGACAATACTGTTCCTCTTTAGGTGATATTTAAAAATAAATGGTAAAAATTCTTCATTTAAAAAATATAAGATTAATTTAGCGTTATTTTGAAAATTAGGAAATGATAGTTGGAGAATACGCTTGTAGGTGTGTCAGTATTTTTCAATCAAAAATTAGTATTTGGTTGCACTACGAAGTTGAAAATTGTTTGTTTTTGTCAGAGGTCATGATAGGTTTAATCTATTAATCTTGAAAGGGTTGGTGCTAATGGCGCCTTTGGTTTAGGGGTTGGTAGGTGTTGTTTTGTTTTGGGGTTGGTTTCTCCTTAATTTAATGTATGTTATATATATATATATATATATATATATATATATATATATATATATATGTTTTCGTGTGTGCGTGTGTGAGAGATATAATATATATATATATATATATATATATATATATATATATATATAACCTGTTATTGTCACGTTATCTTTAATGATTGTACATGCATGAGTAGTTGTCATTGTTTTATGAATATGTACTGTTAATTTATGCATTTAGATTCCTAAAGAAAAGTCGCCTTTAGGCAGATATGGAATCTGTTCTCTCCTTATAGCGAAGAGCAGCATCAGGCACATTGAGATTTAAATCACTCAGCTATGGAACGTTTTCGCAGATAAGCAAGTTTTCAATTAGCCTATTTAAGAAATGCACATCACGCTGTGATAAGTCGAACTTTATCTTCTACTTTACATTTCGTTTCCGAAATCTAAGCAAATAATTTCCGAGCATTTAATGGATTTTGTTTATAAGATATTATTAGGAAATCATGTTGGATTATAAGTGAAAGCCATTAATTCATTAGAAATCCATATATATATATATATATATATATATATATATATATATCAGAAAAATTAAGGCAAACACGTTATTTCATGGTAATTCGGGAGTATGGGGATTTTTCAGGCTAATCATCATCAGCTTCCGTCTTTATTGTACAAAGGATTTTACACGAATGAAATTCACAAATACCTAAAAAAACAAAGAAAAATAACAGTCGCTCCCTAAAAGAGAAAATTTAAGAAAAATAAATCATTACATCAAGTCGGCGAACACACACACACATATTCATACATAAGCATATATATATACGCAAAATATAATCAAAGAACACGCGTAGGGGCGGATGTCAACAAGAGTTAAAAGATACATTCAGCCTGTCAGTTGGAATGCAAACCCGTAGTTTTGAAACGTAAAGAAAGTGGGTTAGGTGAGAGAGAGAGAGAGAGAGAGAGAGAGAGAGAGAGAGAGAGAGAGAGAGCGTTAAAAAGAAAGGGTGAGTATCTATATATTTTCTACTCCAACAGTTTCTTTCCTCGCACTTCCCGACTGTGGAATTCCCTTCCACACGATTGCTTTCCCGACGGTTACAATCTCCAGGAGTTTAAATGTAAGGTCAATAGACACCTCCTAACACACTAATCTGCTCCCATTCTATCAAACACTCTTCCAATCTGCCCAACCCTCATCCTCGGTATCCTTACTCATCTGTCACCTTTCTCCTGACATTCCCTATGTCTAAACACTCCTTCTCTTTACCTTCCCCTATGTAGCCCCATGCGCAATAGTGGCAGTGGAATGCCTTGCTTGGGATGAGATGATTAAAAAAAAAAAATATATATATATATATATATATATATATATATATACACAACATGCAAGCGGAGCAGAATTATTAACAGAAATTCAGAAATTACAAAAATTTTAAACCTAATTAACAAAAATGATAAAATAAAAAACATACTAAGAAAAATCGAAATAATTAAAAGCAAAAGCCGACCAAAAAACCTGCAACACATACTAACCTCATCTAAATTTATCCAACTCACGATAAAGGGGATTACACATCCTAACAAAAAAACATGTGGCATTTGTAATATCATCATAGAAAGGAACACGTACATTTTTAAAAATCCCACAAATACATTCAGAATAAACAAAAATTTAGACTACAACCCCAAAAACTTGGTATATGCACTAAAGTCTACAAAACACAGGAAGTTTTATATTGGGGTTAGCCAAACATTAAAGAACAGAGATTCCTTTCACAAAAGCATCATCAAACAACTGAAAACTTTCATTCACACAACATCTTCCATCTTTGTCTATTTATTTAAAATATACACATTTCTCTCGTTTAAACCACTGCAACATCGATTTATATATATATATATATATATATATAGAGAGAGAGAGAGAGAGAGAGAGATCCTTTGAGATTTCACTCGCCCGATCGACTCAGTCGATTAAAAACTTAATTGGGTGATTAAAGTTTATTGCTTTACTCGTTCAAATACAGAATAAGAAAACCTGATTCTTTTTACAACGTAAAAGTATGACAGTGAAGATTCACAAGTTACTTAGAATGATCTACAATGATATTATTGAGCTCCTTGGGCTTTTATCGTCCCGGTCAGTGTAAACATTCTTTTAATTAACGCTTCCAGAGTGGAGCCAAAATTTCTCCGTCATCCAGTCTTTTACGCTCTCAGATTTTTAGAAACTCATTTGGAAAAAAATTATCCTTGACTCAAAATCTATATTTCCTCCCCGCTTACGAAAATAAAAACAAACATTTGAAAACGCATATTTCTTTCAACCACGCACCTAAAAACCAATTATACAAGTATTTTTTAATAGAAAATCGTTGAGAAAATCAGATTTGTTCTTATTATATCATCTATGAGATGGAGGTGGTAGTCAAACAGAAGAAAGAAACTATGAATTTAGTTACCTCCATTCAATTGCAAATAAATAAATAAATAAATTGCATATCATTATGTTAAAAGTTAATACAAACAATATTTTATCATCAAAATATTAATGCTATTATTATGAGGACATTTGTATTTTTTTACCTGATGAGACATCAACGTCGAAACAAAATGTACAAATTTGCAGTAGTTTGTAATTTTACGTGCTTTAACGAAATAATTAATTATACATACATACATACATACATACAAAAATACAAACATATATATATATATATATATATATATATATATATATATATAAAGAGAGAGAGACATAGATGAAAAGCGATGGAAAGAAAGAGAGAAAGAAAGAGTGAAAGTTGTCGAGACGATGCCTGTTCATTTATATAGATATACAGATTCATATATCGAAATTTCAAATACTTTATATGCCCAGAGTGAGTCAAGTAATATTTATCCCACTCCTCTTCATAATTCTCTTAGTTTCTCCTTTCCCCCACACATATGACAATCAAACAATCCCCACACATATGACAATAAAACAATCCCCACACGTATGCCACTCAAACAATCCCCACACATATGACAATCAAACAATCCCCACACATATGACAATCAAACAATCCCCACACATATGACAATCAAACAATCCCCACACATATGACAATCAAACAATCAGCACACATATGACAATCAAACAATCCCCACACATATGACAATCAAACAATCCCCACACATATGGCAAGCAGACAATCCCCACACATATGACAATTAAACAATCCCCACACATATGACAATCAAACAATCCCCACACATATGACAATCAAACAATCCCCACACATCTGACAATCAAACAATCCCCACACATATGACAATCAAATAAATTATTTGTAAATAATTTAAACCTGAAACATATTTTTTAAATTGCTATATTTTTCTTTTTCGATAATGAACATGGCATTAATATGGGGTTCATAAAAAACAATGGTGTTTCAAAATACGAATATTTAACCCATAGCTGCAGGAAGATGATGGATTTATAATATTCCTATCATTGCCTAATCGAACGACGAAGTTTAGGAGAAAAAGAGAAAAAATCATACTTACTGACAAGAAGAGGTAGTTGAAATTTATGGGACACATAATGAGGAAAGAGGGCTTGTAAAATATAACACTCACAGGTCAGATTGAGGGAAAATGGCCAGAATGAAGCTTTGCGTAACGTACTTAATGAGCTTCAATAAGTGGATTGTAAAACAGAGTTTGGGAAAAATAAGAAAAAGATAAAACATATTAAGAGCTGCAAAAAAACAGGAAAATTTGGAGGGCTATTTTCACCAACATCCTGAGGAGACAGGAGGCAAAAAGAAGTTACAATCTTAAATTCTTTGTCTTTCTTGGGTGAAGAATTTTAAAATCATCATTACTTTTGAATTAATTTATTCACTCTTATTTCTCTTTATTTTACACCTTGAACTAATCGTCATAAAATGCCCAAATTATTTGATGAAACAGTACAAATTATTATTACTTTTAATAATTAATTACTGCAAGATGTAAAAAATGGGGAGAAATAAAATCATTTAATTCTCTCTATTTTACATCTTGTAGTAATCGTCTTGGGTGTACGTTGTGGTGCAGTGGATATCGACTCGGAACGACGAATCGGGAAGCCGATTTTAAATTTCAGTAGAATTCGCTGCATTCACTTACGCACAAATACCCTTGGGAAAGGTATTAATCCGTCTCTTCGTTATAAGTTAAATAATAGGACAGATTGGGTTTATGTCCTTGGCTCACAACCAATTTACCACAGAAAGCAATGACAACCTCCTGCGGGATAATTTACTGCCCAGTCAGTCATGTTTCTTTCGAGACATGATCGCCCAAGCGTGTATCACGTATGGCACTTAACTGAATATTTAAAACATCTACAGGTCATAAAGTGGGGGATCGGTTTTCTGTTGTTATGAAGTAACAAACTGATCCCCCATTATAATGCTTAATATAATAATGTAATATAATCTATCTCTTCTCCCTCCAGCTATGAGTTAAATAACAGGACACTTAACTGACTGACTGAATATAATAGTTGGAAACAAAATTAAAACATCTACAGGTCATAAAGTGGGGGATCGGTTTTCTGTTGTTATGAAGTAATAAACTGATCCCCCATTATAATGCTTAATATAATAATGTAATATAATCTATCTCTTCTCCCTCCAGCTATGAGTTAAATAACAAGACATATTGGGTTTCATAACCCTGGTCGGCAACCAGTCTACCACAGGAAGCAATGACAATCTTCTGCGGGATAATCTACTGCCAAGTCAGTCATGTCTCGAAAGAGACATGATCGCCCAAACTGTGCATCACTTAACTGACTGAGTAATCGTCTTAAAAGGACTAAATTACTTTGATGAAGAATTACTAATTATCATTACTTATGATTAGTAATTCTTTCGTGGTATCTTTTACATCTAGTTATAATAATTTAGTTATTAATTTTTACTAGCTTTTACTGCAACTTATTTTTTGCTTTTAAGTGTGACTTCCAGATCATCATTTTGAATCGTTAAATAATTAGTGTAAATAGAGATTAAAATTCGGATTACAATCTGCTAACAATCTTCTATGTGCCCTGTCCTTTCAGGACGTAGGCGATCATAGCTTTCCACGTCTCCCTATCCCTGGTGGCTCTTAGAACGTTTTCTCATGTTACCGCATGCAACACTCGTTCCATCATCCACCTGATTAAGTCCTTCAAATATGTTATCCCCTGCTTGCCCCTGTCTCTTTTTCCCTCTATCTGGCCTGTAAGTATCAGATTCTCCAAGCCGTCTTTCCTCATTGCGTTTCCCAGGAACTTCAGCTGTTTCTTTGTGATGCTCAGTACTAATTTCCTTTTGGATTCCATCATTTCCAAAACCTCATCATTGCTCACATGCTCGATCCATGATATTCGCAGCATTCTTCTGTAGAACCACAAACCTGTTGCTTCAAGTTTTTTTTTTCATCTTTGATGATATTGTCCAGCATTCACTGCCATATTGAACAACTGACATTACATAGTAATCCAGTACTCTCTTCTTTGTTTCTAGCGAAATTGTCCTGTTTCTTAATACTTGACCCAACTTCTGGAATACTTCCTTCGCCGTGCCAATTTGCCTTCGGATCTCTGTGTCACACTTTCCGTCTTCTGTTATAACACTTTCCAGGTATTTAAATTTTTGTACCTGCTTGATTCTACTATCCCCGACCTGTATTTGGCATATTGTGCTGCTCTTTTTACTGATGACTATGCATTCGGTTTTCTTGCAGTTTATTCGTATTCCTTTCTTGTCACTCTCTTCATTTACCTTCTGTAGGAGGTCTTACCCAGTGAACCGCCATGCAGTAGAGAAATTCATAATTCCCTCGTTTGATTTTTTATAATTCCGTTGATTTTAAAGAAAAACTTCAGAAATTGCAGATTATAATAAAATATTTACGTATTTTTTTAGCCCTGTTTCCGAAACCTTCTGAAAAGTCACATTAGAAATAATGATTAAACGTTGGTTTACTATCTACTTTAGAAGAGTTAAAGAACAATATAACAGATTGAAGTGGAATTCGAACTCGGTTCTCTGATATCTGATTCCAAGTAAGAGACTTTGAAATTTTGAATTGGATTGCGAAAATAGCATGCAAAACAAGGTTGATAAAATGAATTGAAGAAAAATTGTGAATCATTATTGATAAAAATAAATAAACACAACAAGTGAAACACTAAAACAAAATAATAAAATTAAAAACAAACTGTTGAAATGTAATTGCCTTGTGCATTGTTTCAAACCATATTCATGTTGTTAGCGTAGAAAACGTGTATAAAAGAATTCTGATTCGATAGAAATTTAAAGGGTAATCATAGAAAGAAATCAGCGATTGAAAATAATATTACTTTTTAGAAGTAGGGGGGTGGTTAATAATGTTTGAATAGGCCTTGCATGAATAATAAACACATTTCCTACAACTTACAGGATTTATCCAGAATTTTCAGAAGGATATCAGAAGGTGGATTTGTGAAAGAATATAAGAATACCTTTTGTATTGTATAAATAAAAATTTATTAATAGAAAAGAATAATATGAATAAATAGAAGTTAATGTTCAATCAGAAACAGTATTCAGAAGTTAAGAGTATCACGAATGCAAGAATGAGTGTATGTGTACGTAGTCAGGAACGTATGTATGTATGTATGTGTGTGTGTTTATTGTTGGGTAGGATAGTTTTTGAAGTTATCGCACAGGGTGAATGGTAAAAAAGAAAGGAGGTGAGAGGTGAAAGACAGAGACAATACTAATAATGATCGCTTGACGTTTTTCAAGGGACATGTTAATGACGCTCGTCTCATTTCTCTCTGGTGACAGGCGAAACTTGCTGCGTGTTTTAGTTCGTTTGAGGGGCTCGTAAAGGTCATTTTGGAATTCACTCTCGGATGTGGTTCCAGCCTTTCCATTTGACGACAAACAAACTTCGCGTCGGCTCGCAAAAGGGTCCATAAAATAATTTGTTTCTGATAATTAAAGACCCTTTGATTTTTTGATTTTTTAGATATTTCCTAGTTTTTTTATTGGCCAAAAAGCATTTTGCATCGAGGTGTGAAATTTCACAGGTTTTGTTTTGGATTCGCTTTTGCATGTGTGCTAAGCAATGTTTTGTAAATTCGAGTAAATGCGTTTATTTGTAACAAAATCCATGAGTCAGTGCTTTGCAGTTGAAATTTAAATCTAGGTCTTGTTTTCTTCACTAATATTCCTTTTCATTTTTTTCGAATTTTTTATACATGATTCTCTAATACACATATTGGAGTAGATAGACTAAACTATCGCTCGGTTCACACTACACACACGTCTATTGAACAAGTGAAGAGGCTCATCCATTGTTTCCTGTTTAGGATGTGGTTTCCGGCTTTCTCTTTTCCAATCTTTTCACTCTTACATAGCGCCCTGCACATCAGTGGCATTACCGCCTTGCTCGGGGTGATATAATTAAAAAAAATTAAAAAAGAAAATCGTCCATCGCTTGATACTTGTATGCATTTTTTATATAAGTTTGAAGAGTAAATATATTTCGTTTCCTCATTTACACGCATGCCAACCTTAACAAAGTATAAACAAATTTAATTCGTCTATAGTTTAAATACATTTGACATGCTTTATTTTTGCAAACATACACCAACATTTAAAATAAACATCGATTATTTTTTGCACGTGGCGCGTACATATAAACAGACTTAATTTTTCCTTGCATTTAAAAATATACATCCATTGTTTTATTACATGTGACACGTATCTGACCAATTAAATCAAACCTCTATCAACATACAGTCACATTGTATTTTTTTTTATTTAATTTATTTTTAAAAAATCATTCCATTTTATAAAAAATCTCGGTAAAAGCTTGTTGAATTGAAACATATTAGGTTTAGCATATTTCTATCTGGTCCCAACACATTACATTGCATTTAGACATTTGGTTCTGTTAACATTTCGGTCTCACGTGCTGTGTGACGTCATAGAACCACATTGCAGATTTACGAACTGCGTCTGCTTTTCGGCAACTGTTATCGTTGCCTAGCAATGTTTTATATCAGCACAAGATAAATCATTTTTTATAGGGGCTTTCTTTATATTAACGTTCCTGAAACCTCGCTGAAGATGGCTCATGTGAGCCGAATGCTTACAACCAGTAAAATAAAAACATATCCAAATGTTGAACACTTTTTGTATTTATTTTTATTTTCACTTGAAAAAAACGCCAAAATACGTTGTTTAGAAGGGCTCCTGAGTAAGATTAATAGACATTCATTGTCCGTTATATTTCACAATATATGTTTAGAATATAAATATATATACAATATATATATATATATATATATATTGTAATAGTTGTTACAATGGTATCAATTCATAGTATCACAACACAAACATTTTCGCGTTTCGAAGCTACTTTACGTGCTTCTCATCGGGTGAAAAGTTTGAAATGAATGTTAAATGGTGAAAACGGTTTATTTGTGGTGATATGATGTTTAAGTGAAAGTGGGGTTGGGAGCTTTTTCTGATTCTATCGGTCGTATTGTAGTCTTAGATATATGGGTTAGGAGATATGGCTTAGCATGAAGAGCAGGTAAAAAAAACCTACCAGTTACACAACTTTGTTACAATATATATATATATATATATATATATATATATATATATATATATGTATGCATGTATATATTTTCATTTTCAATTATGTGTGTGCATATGTGTGTGGATGGAATTTCACGGTGCATGCTTAGGGAAGTTAGGGAGAGCCGGGTGTTTTATAAGTAGAACGAAAGAACGTATCGGATCCATTTTCTTGCTTCTGAATGAACGTAGTGTTAAAATAATCTCGAATCCTCACGAAAAGTACATGATTATGTAGATAGCTGAATGAATTCATTGTCCGTTATATTTCACAATAAATGTTTAGAATATGTTTAGAATATATATATATATATATATATATATATATATATATATATATATGTATGCATATATTTTCATTTTCAATTATGTGTGCGCATATGTGTGTGGGATGGAATTTCGCGGTGCATGCTTAAGGAAGTTAGGGAGAGCCGGGTGTTTTATAAGTAGAACGAAAGAACGTATCGGATGCATTTTCTTGCTTCTGAATGAACGTAGTGTTAAAATAATCTCGAATCCTCACGAAAAGTACATGATTATGTAGATAGCTGAATGATTTAAAAAATACCAAATGCATGATTGCATATTTTCTTGGAGTTTCCAGCTGGAGAATGGCTGGTCTGCATTCAGACGCAATGGTGACGTGTCTCGAGACTTTACGCTTCATTTTACTGAACGCAGGAGAGAGGGAGACAAATCCTACTCATGTATCCGAGTGACGGCGTTCCACAAACGCTTACCTATTTACCTATATTCGTTTTATAGTTAATATTGTTTCTACAACGAATTTCTATCCAAAACTGCCCTTACCTATATTTTATGCTACGATATATAAACGAGTTAAGAAAGTCCTCGACTGTGCAAATCTCTTTTTTTTCTTGATACCCTGACAACAACAATCTTCACAAATTTAAATGCAACTTTCATCGACATCAACTATCTTCCAAAAACTAGTCATTTTATTCTCATATTTAACTCACTTTTGTTTCATTGTATATCACGCCCAGTGTACCCTTGCATTTTAGTGGCATTATCACTTTATTTTCAGCGAAAGCTAAAATATATTTATACAGACTCATTCATCCCAGAATATATATATATATATATATATATATATATATATATATATATATCACCATGCAGTGTGGGTATAGAAAATCCAATTCATGTTGATTCGGTAGTGTGGGCCTATTTCAGGCGAACCTTTCGTCAGCTTCGGTCTTTATTTAACACAGGATTTTACCGTCTTTATTTAGCAAAGGATTTTAAACCCAGGGTCATAAATTCAAACCTATCTATATGAATATGTATGCTCTATCACTGATACTGAGCGCTTACAAATAAGTACCGTGCATATATAATATATAAATAATGTAATATATATAACAAATTGCATATATATACTGATATTTATAATTATATAGATATACTTTTCACCCCCCCCCACATATATATATATATATATATATATATATATATATATATATTAAAAACAGAAATAGGTTTTCCAACGAGAGAAATTTATAGAGAAGAAAAAGTACGAGAAGCCGTGAAAGTTTTGTTTAAAGTGTCAATTTATTATTGTTCTTGGTTTTAGTCAAATTTGATACACTCATAGACAAAGACATAAGAAGCGATATTCAGAAGTTTCAAGGTGGCAGTTTTTACAGTAGTGCAGAAAATTTGATATCAATACCAAGAAATCAAAATTTGATTAATTTTTCTTTCATTCTACGGTTTCGATTTAACTGGAAACAACTATTGCTTTTTAGTCTTTTGTGCCAACGTCCAAAGAGTCTGAGCTCCAGGCCCATGGATTAGTTTTAAAGCTTTCATTACACCCGAGCAAAGCCGGCCTATACTGATAGTACTAAGTAAATTTTATAACAATAAAAAGACAGATAGTACAACTCTCTGCAACTGTAGATTAAAAATAAATGCCCAGTTGGAGGTATATTTAAATTTATTTAGATCTGAAGAGGGAATATACCAAGCTACCATCTATCCTAGCGAAGACAATAGCAAGAAAAAAATATATATAGGATTTTCCGCCGGACCCATTGAAACAAAACCTATACAATCACAATCAATAATTTTCTAAACCTCACCTAAAACATCAAACCGCTCTCTGAAAACATTGCTGGAAATTAAAAGACAGAAATCTTTCCCCTCATATTGAATGGAAGATTATAGGGAAATCTCAAACCCACAAAACTTTAGAAGCAGATGCAATTTATGCTAAGACGAAAAGATTAAAATAATCAAATTCAGAGAATCTAGCCAATTATTTAATCAGAGAAATGAAATAATTTTCAAATGCTGCCATAAACTGTCTAACACATAAAATATTAGAATCACACCGTTCCGACACACTTGCCAGCTCTTTCACATTTGTGTCGATCATTTGTTGTAGGACTATAAAGATCTACCATACAATGGGTTGACATGCAAATTTAAGTACTCAACGACATTATATTATTGGTGTACGAAGTTAAAAATATCCTATAATGAACGATGAAATTGTAAATAATTTCACTATAATGAATACGTGTATAATGATCCCGAATATACCGCAAAACTTACAACGGAATGGTTTGAAAATAATGGTAGTAGTAATCTCAATTGGCCAAGTCGGTCTCCTGACGTGAATATCATTGAGATTTTGTGGAATACTTGGAAGGTTAAAGTTCATTTGCGGAATCCACAAAATATCATCAATTAGAGGAAGAATGGGGTAAAGTAACGATGGATCAGTGTGGAAAACTTTTGGACAACTATAGAAAGAAACTGAAAGCAGTGGAACAAAACAGAGGCTACACAACAAAATATTAAATTGATGTATCCAATACTTTTGTATAGGGTAATTTTGAACTTTGATTAAAAGAAAATAGACTCAACCCTGAGTTTTTAATTTTCCTTCCACATAGAACTAAAACAACTATTACGATATATTACTCACCAAATCATGCAAAATGGCGAGCATAAACTAGAGTGATAACAGAAAATAACATGTATCGAATACTTATACGTGTCATTGTATATAGATATGACTAAAAAAGAGACAAGAAAAAAAATAGACAAAACACTAAATAATTTTTATTGTTTCCCCTTGAAAAATCTTGTCTGTAGACGCAATGCGTTAGCTAAATCAGAATATAGATTTTTTTCTGTTACCTCTGTTTTTAGTTATACTATTCTTCTTTACTGATTATATCTGAGAATGTTTACATATATATCGGCGTATTTGTGCAAAAAATATTCTTGACAGGAACTAAATTACTGTTGCAATATTTCCATCGGCAAAAAATTAATACTGATTGAAGGAAGTGGGTCAAGTAACGAACTTAATCATATCCCGTACTTGGGTCGGTGATAATTTACAAGAACCCTTAAGGAAAATTCTGGTCGAAAATACAAAGATATTATATCCATCACAATACAAAAACATCTCGCTATTAGAGAGACATTATATATCAAACAATTACATTATTTAATAGTGGAAAAGGTGTATTGAATGTTGTTTTTTTAATATAAAGAGCTTATGCGATTTTTGGCCTTCATCAGGTGCTAGGAATTTTGAACCGAAACCTTTATTACAATTACTGGGGTATATGAACTCCATTGCTTACCTTTTCAGAAAATCTATGTGTTATCTCCCTCTACCTTGTTCAACGTCGTACAAATGGCAAGAAAGTTTATAACAATAGTCCGAATAATGTAGATACTGTACTTATGTATACTTAATCACATACATATCTATCTATCTATCTATCTATCTATCTATCTATCTATCTATATATATATATATATATATATATATATATATATATATACTAGCAGTATTGCTCCGGTGTAATGAAAGCATTAAAACTAATCCATGGTCTTGGAGCACAGATTCAAACTAAAGAATATTTGTGTGAAGTTTGGTGAGAATCGGATAAAAATTGTGTATTTGTATAAAGGACATACAGACTGATAGACAGACACACACACAAACATCTTGATATATATATATATATATATATATATATATATATATATATATATTAACGAAACTTGGTTATAAACAACCGACAATTTGAAATGAATTGTTTGAACATTATTTTTTATCGATACTCGTATTTAAGTAGATATTCTGTTTTTTAATTAGTTTATATCTACCGGCCTGATTATTTGCGATAAATTGTTATATAACATAATTATGTTATGTAATAACAATAACAGAAAATCGAATATATATATATATATATATTATCGATTCTCTGCACTATTCTAAGAACTGCAACCTTGAACCTTCTGAATATCATTTCTTATGTCTTTGTCGATGAGTGTATCAAATTTGATTAAAATGACACCACTCCTTCTATAACCCGATTTTTTCGATTATCAATTTTCAATATTTATCGAGGTACATTGACACAAAACCTAGCTAAGAACACCCACAGACACTTATAGTACAACTGTGTAAATTTTCAAGAAAATCGGTTCAGCCGTTTAAGAGTCTATAGGTAGTGGACACACACACACACACACACACACACACACACACACACACACACACACACACAAAGTTCCATTTATAAATAAGTTTAGATATATGTGTGTGTGTGTGTGTGTGTGTGTGTTAGATTAAATAAATTGCAAACAATATGTTTGCTTATTTTTAATAAAATCCGTTCTGCTTCACGGATAATCGCGTATTACAATCAAAAGATGTCAGAAATGAGCTGTGACGTTGACAGATGTTATTTTTATTAATTTCCTAATGTATCGAAGTACTTTCAACCTCTTTCCGATGTCATCATCAGGGGTGTGAATTATGGTAACAAATGTAAATGGAAAACTGTGTTGCTAAAAATCACTGTACATTTTTTCTTAAAAAATAACGGTTGACAAATTGCTAGCGTTCATTAGAATGTGAAAATTATCCAAAGTGGAATTGTTTTATATGTTGCAATGTCATGGTCATGCAGGTGTTAAAACATGAAAAAACTGTTCTTCTCACAAACATTTGAGAACATTTCTATAGTATTCATAGCTGATTATATTAATTGACGGCTAAAATGTTTTAATTAATAAATCTGAAAGTTGCGTTTGTTGTTTTCTTTGCGATTATAATACACGAAAGATTATCCGTGAGTATGAACGGATTTTACTAAAAATAAGCAAACTTATTGTTTGCAAACTGACATGTTTAAACTTTTAATTTGCTGGCTAAATAAACACACACACACACATATATATATATATATATATATATATATATATATATATATACAGGATGGATCAAAAAGAGTTTTATAAACTTTGAGTGATGGTTCTACACACTAAAACAATTACCAACGTACATTCAAACAAATGTTTCGTTTTTTAGTTACTATGGTTAAAACTGTTTACTGTTCATGGCGCTATATTGTCTTATAGACTATATTACATTTATTATTCGTGTGCAGATATTGATTGTCTGTCTTCAAAGTTTAACGTGTGCCATAGAGTTAACCGAGAAATAATCCGTTTAACAATGGCAAGAGATTTATATTTTGAGCACACAGATATCATTTTTGCATACATCTGCGATGGCAGCCGAATTATTCAACCTTCACTACTGTTTTTCGTCAAATTGCTGGGTGAGGGTCCATAGTACTAAAAAAGACAAACAAATTTGTCAACCGTTATTTTTTATATATATTTGCGGACCTATTTTTATAGGCTGCTTGCCTTGGTGTAAGAAATCCACTTTCCAAAAGATAAAGATGCAAAGTATTTTGATACACCTTGTATTTAGTGGCTAGAAAATCGGATATTTAACGACTTTTCCTCTTTTCTAAGTTTTTTTTTTGTTTTTTTTTTACAAATATTGGATATTACCAAGTAAGATAAAAGAAAACAGTTTTTATTTTTCTGATAATATATTCTTTGTCCAGTGGCAAAGCCGAATAGTCCAACGAGCAACGATATTTTTCAAGGAATCCTTGTGATTCGAATGAGAAGCTTCAATTTAACAGTGACAGTTCAACGGATCTTAAGAAATTGGAATACGATATTTTGGGCCTTGGTTTGAACAGCATAAGCTTATCTTGTGCCTGAGAGCCCCGTATGATACCGAATCTTTCAAGAATGAGAGCTTCGTTTTCAGAAATGACGTCGATCCATTGCACACAAAGAAAGGCGCAGAAGCAGAACTATTGTCAACGTTTGAGTAGACCTACGACAATCCTCATAACGTATATCACTATCAGTATAGTAGAAAATGCCCATCCTTTGTTGATGAAACACGTTGTGAACAGCATCATAGATACGATCCCACACAATATATATATATATATATATATATATATATATATATATATATATATATATAGTGCATCCAGGCAGCAGATAATTTTCTGAACATATATTGTTAGATATACCAGACAATAAATGTCTAATATATTTAATCATTAGCTGTTCTAAATATTCTGGCTTTAATTTCAGGTGAAAACAATATATATATATATTGTCATCCGCAGACAGATCTGTTTCGCTTTATCACAGCTGATCAGTACGGTTAGACTCCGATTGCTACACAACCCAGGCTCGAAACCCGACATATATAAACAAACACACACACACACACACACACACCCACACACACACACACACACACACACACACACACACACACACACACACACACACACACACATATATATATATATATATATATATATATATCTGAAGAGTGTGGACGTCATTGTGATATAACCCGAGGAACCTTTCGGCCAACACTTGTCAAGGGTCACGTTGGCAAAGTTTATGAATAGGTAAGAAAGAGGACACAACAGAATGGAAAACTGGAAAATTTTGCACTACTGGGAGCTGATGGAATTACGCTTAAAAATAAATTTATTAAGGAAATTTAAAACGTAAGAGGGGTGTAAACATATGAATTCCACAGAGTGAAAATAAAAAAGAAAAAAGGTTACACTCATAGACTCACCAGTAGTTGCAAAGAGCGTAAGAATTGCTCTTTCTGCCTGCACAGGCTCGGCTGTTGGATTTTAAGGCAAATGGCCTCCAATATACGCAAATGATGTAACGAACGAGCACTGTGCAGGACAGAAAACCAACTGTCCTCATAAGAAGAGGCACAAGCCGGATTGTCCAACAGGTGTTGGCCGATTGCTGAATCCAGCACGGCCTGAGTCGTTCTTATATTACTATTGGAATTACCCAAACGTAAATTCGCGGGGACATGCTGCGCAACCCGTGTCTCCAATCTCAGATTGGTTCGTCCTATGTATGCTGCATCGCAACAGCATTTGAATTTGTATACAACAGAATTTTTACGAAAATAGGACAACCGATCCTTAACAAAAGATGGAAAAACGGGCCTTGTTTTATAAACAACGCGCAATTTTACTGAAAAATACCCCGACGAAATATTAGCCGAAACTTTATTAGTAACAGCAAGACACTGTCTACCAAGCCAAGGTAATTTTAGATATAAAGGACAGCGACTTGGCCCTTCAACTTTTGGTTCTTTAAACCGTTTGATTTTACGGGAAATGACACGTTTCACAAAATTAATAGGGTACCCATTCCCCTCAAAAATATCATGCAGGCGTGTCAATTCACTAGCCAAGCATTCGGGAGAACAAATATTCAGGGCACGGTGAACCAAAGTTTCTATTAGGCCAATTTTGCGGGATTTAGGGACGAACGAATTCCAATTCGTATATAGACCTGTAAAGGTCGGTTTACGAAAAACAGATGTGACGAAAACGTCGCCCTTACGCTGAACAAAGACATCTAAAAATGGAAGACCTCCGTCATTCTCCATCTCCATAGTAAACTGTAGAGAAGGATGTAGGGAATTAAGCTGAACTAAGAACTAAGAGTGTGGACGTCATTGTGATATAACCCGAGGAACCTTTCGGCCAACACTTGTCAAGGGTCACGTTGGCAAAGTTTATGAATAGTTAAGAAAGTGGACACAACAGAATGGAAAACTGGAAAATTTTGCACTACTGGGAGCTGATGGAATTACGATGAAAGGTTCCTCGGGTTATTTCCGAAATTGAAGTCGATTCAATCGAATCAATACTGCCTGATAATCTTGATTATTTATGTTGGTAAAATTCGCTATAATTTATGGACAAAGCGCAGTGATTAGTTTATTTATTGATTATAATAGAGAATCAATACCCCGAATGTATATTATATAGTAACAACAGTCCATGATGGTCACAAAATAAGGGATTGAAGGTAATGTCGACAGCTTCGGCGTCTTGAAATAATTTCTTACAATGTGATGACGTCCTTATCAGATCGCTGTTCCCATCCGACTGTCACTGGCCAATCAAGAGATGTGGATAAGTAGTGAAATGTAGTCACGTGATCGGATACAAACGCAAACACATTTTTTTAGATGTTAAGAAAATTTTGACAGGAGTCAGAGTTCAATTTGCTGTTTCCCATCCAGTGAGAACACTGAATCTTAATTTTCACACCGGCTTGTGAAATTTGCTTTGGTCTGTTTTTCCAGCATGTTTTCATTTTGATCCGATTTTTTGGGCGTGAAATTTTACTTTTTTCGTTTCAGTTAATTTTTGGATGATATATGATTTGTATCCTATAACTACATTAATTGCTGTTTCAAGTCTCTTCTTCAGTTCGGAGGAGGTTGTTTAGCATTAATTGATATTACATTATAGTTAAGTATTCTTTTTTCTAACGATTCTTTTATGTTTCTTAATAATTTTCTCACCATTTTGGGAGGTATTTCTCGATCTCTCAATTCACCTTCAGATTTCCATGTCCCACTTTTTTTTCCTTCTGTTAATACACTTCCCAGATATCTAACTTTTCTCCATCTACAATTTCTAATTTGCAATTTTGGCTGTTAAACTTTCATAAATTTAAAAATAGTTAAAAACTGCGAGCAAATATAATCATCTGTTTATAAACCTAACCTTTCTTCTTCTTCTTCTTCTTCTTCTTCTTCTTCTTCTTCTTCTTCTTCTTCTTCTTCTTCTTCTTCTTCTTCTTCTATGTGCTTTGCCTTTTCAGGACGTAGGCGATCATGGTCTACCACTTGTGGTTCTTAGCACACTTTCTCTCGTAACATTTCGCAACCCGGGTTCTGTCATCTACCTGCTGCTATTTTCCCTCTATCTGACCTGTTAATATCAGGTTTTCTAAGACCTCCTTCCTCATCGCATGTCTCAGGAACGTCAGTTTTCTCTTTCTGATGCTCAATAATAATTTCTTCTTCGTTTCCATTCTTTTCAACACCTCATCATTCCTCACATGCTCGGCCCATGATATCCGCAGCATCCTGCTAACCCTAACACTCACTAAAGATAAAATCATCTAACAATCATTATTCTTAAAGGTTAAATAAGGGACAAAGTTTATATGCAAATTCATTATAAATTGTTTCACTTAGGAATGTGAAAACAAAATATCCTTAGACTATAAGGTTTAAGTAAAAAAAATTGATAAACTCAGTAATCGGTGTTTGTTTTTTCTATATATATTATTATTTACGAAAATCCTAAGAGTTCACATTCTATGAACACATTTGCTTTAACTTCGGTAGGAGGCACAGTTTACAATTAAATTCAACCGACATTCATATAAACTTTTATGAAATATGACAAAAAAGCTCGTCTAGTACGTGACTCACTACCTTCTCCCATCTTTTCTCTCTTCAATATTTCTCGAATTTTCGAAGTCCTCCTTCATTATGTGTCAAAAGAATTTCAGCTGTTTTTTCCCTGATTTTAGGTATAGATTTTTCCGCTGTTATTTTCTTTAAGCATATCACGTTGAATACACCGGTTCTCGTTCGATCACAGAAATAAGCAACGTTGAGCCTGATCAGTACTTAGGCGGGTGATTACTTGGGAATACCAGACTCTGTAAGCATTCAGTGATGGATGTGCGTTGTGGTGCAGTGGATATCGGCTTGGAAAGAGAAATCGGTGAGTACCCTTCAATTTGAGTACCCTGCATTCACTTCGGCACTAGTACACTCGGGCAAGGTATTAATATGTCCCTTCTCTCCGGTTATGGGTTAAATAACAGGATGGGGCCTGGAGGCAACCCATCTAGTGTTGGTGTCACAATAACAACACCTTTGGTAGCCCTGGCGAAGCATCACGTATTCAGCTATTTGACAAGATTATGAATTTCGCTGCAAACTGCGCCAGGGTTCCAAATGCATAGAGAATACTGGAGGGGTGTAGTGAGTTCGACGACGAAGACTATCTCATTGCTTACTCGCTCTGTTCACTGAATTCTCAGTAGCCTCTAGTAGAGCAATATTTTTTATGCTTTTAGTTATTTCCTTATCCCTGAGGAAACTGTTCAACATTCCCTGTCATATAAGTGTATGAATATGTCATAGCATTCAACACTTTTGAACACTGAT
This sequence comes from Ascarosepion bandense, assembly GCA_037127315.1. Taxonomy (NCBI): domain Eukaryota; kingdom Metazoa; phylum Mollusca; class Cephalopoda; order Sepiida; family Sepiidae; genus Ascarosepion; species Ascarosepion bandense. The sequence continues at coordinate 601,643 of JBBBDQ010001805.1, forward strand.
AGCCAAAAAAAAAAAAAACAGTGGAAAACAACTGGTAATCTACGTACATAAGAAAATCACAGAACAGGAATGTGATAGTAAAATATTAATATAAGCTACAAAGAAAAAGAAGTCGTGAAAAGTCATGACTTTAAGTGAGAGAAAGAAAATCGAGTAATATGAAAATTGATAACACAATAGAGAGTAAGTAACAGTAAACAAATACATAGATAAGATTTACAAACTATTGGAGATGGTGGAGAGTCATGAAAAGTCCTGTCTTTAAACGGGAGATGGAAGTATCAAGTGACATAACGAGTTTGTGAAAATAGATTGCAAAAAGAAAGAAAGGTTTTTTTAAAAAATCCAAGAAGAAAACGGTAAGCGCTACAAATGGTTGGAAGTTGGAGAGAGTCATGTTCGTACTCATACTGAAGACATAAACAAGAAGATTGCGTCTCACATTATTTTGTACCTCATCTGATTACGGTGGAATCTGAATCTGAACCGTTTTGATGTAATGAATAGGTAATGAATAAATATACACATTGGTTCCCCCTCACTGGAATGTAATTGGCTGGTGTCAGCCCTTAATAGAGACGAAGGCAAGGATTTCCAGAGGGGGGAGAGAGAGAGAGAGAGAGAGAGAGAGAGAGAGGTCTATTGGTCTACCACTATTGACTACGATTACGCCTAAGTTTCAGAATACTGCATACGACGATTACGTCTACGTATTAGATTGACCTACCCACTTAACTACATCGTATTGATATATATCTCATTCCAGGACATATAAGATTTTTTTATCCACCTGTCCACATTTTTGAAAAAATAAATAATTCCGAACTGCTGTTGTTAGAAAAGACACACTTTTCTTCAAATACAGTGTGCAGCAAATGTATTACTCCATTTTTCTTTCTTTGAGCTGTTGTAGATAAGAAAACATGGAGTAATTAAGTGGACATCACGATCACCAGTTCTAACCCTATCATATTCTTTCTTGTGGGATGTACTGAATGATCTTGTTTACAGCCTATAAACTGATAACAAATCCCGAATTAAAACAAGCAAGTACTGCTAGTTTTTTTCTGAAATTAATGTAGAATGGTATCAGATGATTCGTAGATATTTAGCACATAAAATTCAGCGTTGCATCAAACATGAAAGGTAACATTTTGAATATGTTTAATAGTTTTTTAATATTAACAAATCATGTTGATGTGATGGAGCAATACGTATAAACGTATTTTTGTTCAATAAAACTTAATAAATAAAAATAAGTCACTCTTACCGGATCTTATATTATTTGAGATATAAATAAGCAGACGACATCATTTGAAATATAACAAAGTAGACATCATCTAAGATGTATCTAAACAGACGATAACCTTTGAGATATAACAAATCAGACGAGATAATTTTGAGATATAACTAAGCAGACAACATTATTTGAGAGATAACAAATCAGACGTCATCATTTAACTGACTAAAAAGATACGAAGTCAAACAAGAAAGACAAAATTTGACATTAATCGGTTGATTTTTTTATGTTCATCTGGCGAGGTTTTGTTAATCCTCGCCTCGTTGATATCCAGAGTTAAGCAGTATAAAATCTTTGCTTTAGAAAAAATATGCGTTAAAGCTTTTAAAACTGGAATGTCGTCTCAGCACTGGTTTTCTGTGTGTTTTTTTTGTTTTGTTTTTTTTTTGGGTGGGGGCGGACCCCTACGACATTAGCGCCACCTGTAAATATATTGATCATCATTTTTTTTTTACTTTTTTAAGTACAATATCATTTAGACCCTAAACGTTCCGATTATAAAAAAAAAAATGAAAAAATTAATTATTTAAGATTTTTAGTGGGTGTTCAGTTTCTCATACAACCTTATAGTAAATCGATTCTCCATTTAGGAAACACTCGCGTTAGGGATCACTTTGATGTCGCTGAGACCATATATAGAGAAGCTTACAATTTGAAGATCGTGAAGCCCATCAAAAATTCTTAATTTTCCCTACTTCATATCAATGAAAGAAAGTTATTTAAAACATAAAAAAGTTTCGTTAATTTTTTGTTGTAAAAATATTTGGAATGGAAAAATATGCCATGTAAAACACTGAAAAAAAATTTGACAGTAAACCTTCAAAATAATTTCTATTCTAAAAATTAATCGAATAAAAGCATATTTCCGGAACGGTTTCTTTCTTTAATTTACTACAAGTTTTGAAAAAAAAAGAAAAAGAAAAAAGGCAACAACTCAAAGCGAGTGTTTCCAAAAAGGAGGATCGATTTACTATAACGTTGTATGAGAAACTGATCACACCCTAAAAATCTTGAAATATCTAATTTTTCTAATTTTATTTTTGAAAATCGGGAACTTTATGTACGAATAGATAAGCATGCACTTAAAAAAGTAAAAAAATATGATAATCAACAAATTTACGGGTGGTAGTAATGCCGTACAGGTCCGCCGCATTTTTTTTTTTTTATAATAATTTCAGCCTAAACATGGCAGGAACACTACTAGTTCACAAAGACTTACAGTGAAAGGAAAAGAAAAATACAACGAACAGGAGATGTCGGAGAAAGAATAAGACAAAGATAGGAATCAAAGAGACAGATGATGGAAAGTGATGATGCATTTATATTTTTGGAGGTTGTGGCTATCAACAAAGCAAACAGACGAAAGGGAGTTCCACAGGCGGGAAATGCAATAAAAAAGTTGATAGTGTAAAAATGGCGGGTAAATTCATGTGGTCAGGGAACAAGGCGAAGAAGCACATCAGAGCGGAAGCCTTAAAAATATTTGTAGAAAAGACAAAGAGAAGCCACATCCCGACGGTGAGAAAGTGACTGAAGTCGAGCTGGTAAATCCTTGGTATTAGACAGGTTACAACAGACGCTGGTTTTGTCGTCTTATTATACTCATAGCTGTTGGTAGAAGTCCTTTTGGTAAGAATAGACCTAACTCGATCGCGCACTAAAAATTCCATTTATGTGTTGATAACCGTTACGCTAAGTTTTAAAATAAAATTGTGAATATTGTTACTTTTAGGCAATGAGGATATAGCTGGTGGGGTGTTTTAATAGGTTGATTCATACTTTTATCAAGTTCTAACTTTAGGCTACGAGCTTCTGGAGATAATTTCAATTTGAATTTTGTTTAAGGATATATCAACCTCTGTGGGTCACTTAAAGCCAAAAAAGTAGGTAATTTTTCAGTTCAGTTATAATGAGAAGATTAATTTAGTCAGATTTTAATGATTTTTTTTATTTTTAGAAAACTGAAGATGTCTTCTAATGTCTTCTAACTTTGTATTAAAAATGTTTTGTTGAGAATAGTTTTTTCCTTCAAATATGTTTTATGGCAATAATTTTTTTTTCAAAATTGTTTTGTTCGTAATATTGTTCCTTCAAAAATGTATATTTTTCTATACAAGTCTATTTTAATGTATATATTTCTATAAAAGTGTATTTTTATACATTCAAAGTGTTTTGACCCCAGTTTGGAGGTTAATTATTTGCCCTTAGCTAGGACCCTAACAGGTGCTACCACTCCGGGTCATAGTGGACCTGAGAATAGCAGCAATTAACAGGTAGTTCTATGCTTCTCACAACCTCCTAATCAGAGTCCTTGCTTCGTGATGCAATTTACCGTCATGAAATAATCGTCCCAAATAACTTCAAGAAATTATACCAGCTAAATGAAACCTAAATTTAGCATATGTTCATTTACTTTTTATAGGTCGTATCTAGGGAATATAAGAATTTAATTAGCTTACATTATATTCTGTCATAAAAATGATGCACATATTAATCGATTGATTCATTTTCTACGGCTTAGTCCCCCTTGTCAGGTTATCTAAATATGATGCAAATAATAATGTTGTAGTGACACAAGTCTTAGTATTTAACCCATAGCTGATATTAAAATACATTTTCCAATTGCGAGTAGGTGAATATACTGAACCCAAAGTGAATTTGAACTTGACTTTCCGATTAATAATCTCGAGACATTATCCATTACACCACCCGCACATTCATGCTTACAGCCCCTGATATTCACAAGCCCTCATCCATTCTGGTTCTGAGCAGGCTAGAGATTGCTTGATTTTTAATACAGTTTGTCCATAAGCATCCAGTGTATTCTTATTATCAGAATCAACGCAATGATGTATTCATACAAACGTCCAAACGTCGTTAGGACCAAAAAGAACCTCTCCGAAACATAAAACTTTCATAAACAAATACATTCGATTAACGAGAGACTATTTCTCTGCAGCTACGGAAAACAGAAGGGGGCGTTATTATTGTTTCCTGTTTAAAGAAGGACGAGATGAGTTCGTGGGAGACGACGACATCGAATTTGATGAAGATCTGTATCAGATATTTTTCATTCCCGTTTGAGAAATCCCTCCCTGGATGACTGCCAGTGTTTCGTCTCCGTCATTACAGTAGATATGTCGTACTCACCACGCTTGGCAGTGCAGGTTGGCGAAGACTATTTAACCCAAAACTGGAGAGAGAAGAAACAGATTAATACCTTTCCCAGGGGTAATTTCGCAGAAGTGACCGAGCATGTGAGCAATGACAAATTTTTGGAAATGATGGAAACGAAAAGGAAATTAATATTGAGAATCAGGAAGAGACAACTAAAGTTCCTGGAACATGCAATGAGGAAGGAGGGCTTGGAGAACCTGATACTAACAGGCCATATATAGGGGAAAAGAGACAGAGGAAAGCATCGGATAACATATTTAAAAGGCCTAAGCAGGTGGATGACAGACCGGGGGCTGAGAGACATTACAGGAGAAAGCGTGCTAAGAGCCACCAGAGATAGGGAGACGTGGAAGGCCAGGATCGCCTACGTTCTGTTGAGACAAGGTACATAAAAAAAAAGAAGAATACAGTGAATTCAAACTCAGCTCTCCGATTTCTCGTTCCGAGCCCATATCCACTGCCCCATCCATTGACGAAGATATGTATACTAATAGAGCTGAAACTGTTATGGCGTCTATATCCTATGCATATGGCGTTTACCCACCTCCGTAAAACTGTAGGATGCAACGTAATATCCTGTTTAATGTGGGCTTTCCATAGGCGCAAATATAGTCCAAGGACATAGAATGTCCCATTAGAGTTGGAATCTTTGACACGAAGCGGCTTATTTATTAGGGAGTTCAAATACTACACACTGATTCTAACTCAGAGACAGAGAAGCGATTATATTTATCTGAACATCCAGTTAATAGCAGGACATATTTATCTGAACATCCAGTTAGTAGTGTCCTTTTCTATGTATGGTGCCCCAACAAATGCTTATAGGCAAAAGACAAAAAATGCATTTTCGCACCGACGTCGATATTGCACCGACCCAACCTAACTTAGTGCAATGAGGGAGATACTGCCTTAGGATAGGATGCCCCAGAACCAACCGCCTTTTTCCAACTTTGTTGTGGCGAAAATATATATTCTTATTTAATTCCGACCAAAACGCCTATAAACGATGGTATAGATCTGGCCTTCCGACGAAGGGAGAATATAACACAAAGCATTTTTGTTAAATAGTGTGTTTATACACATGCATATCCATAATGGCAGAAAACACAACTACCCAATCCCCAAGAACACTGTAATACTAACCTTACATTGACCCAACCTCTCTCAGTCAGTCAGTTAAGTGCCATACGTGATACACGCTTGGGCGATCATGTCTCGAAAGAGACATGACTGACTGGGCAGAAGATTATCCCGCAGTAGGTTGCCATTGCTTTCTGCGGTAGACTGGTTGCCGACCAAGGCTATAGAACCCAATCTGTCCTGCTATTTGACCCATAACTGGAAGGAAGAGACGGATTAATACCTTTCCCAAAGGTATTTGCGCGTAAGTGAATAAAATGGATTCAACTGAAATTCGAACTCGGTCCGCCGGCTTCTCGTACCACAATGACTTAAGTGCTGCCAAAGGGCTTGAAATTCCGGGACTGGGAATATTCCCCCTTCGCAAATGTGGAGATACCCCGGAAAATTATTTAACCGAACTCTCCACTGAAATAAAATCCGAAAGAAGGTCGTTTTTAACTTGCACCTCCTATTAACATAAATATACATATGGACCAAGATAAAAAAATACCCAGTTCTTACGACCAGAATCCAATTATTATTAATATTTTCTCCGAAAGAAAACTTTCATTCTGTGATTCTGTAGCACCAATCCACAATGATTGAAAATATATGATCTCTCCCAAGATTTCCTGTGATCTGTTGCTATCCAGTTTAGTTGTTGCAGCTGTTGGTAGTCCTCAAGTTATGTGGTGCCGCGATAAGAGCGTAAACACTGGCATCGAGTGCATTTCCCTTTTTCAAATGTTTAGAGAACAGATAGTTCATTTTATTTTCAACCAGATAAAAGAAACAACATTATTTGAGAACTTCTAAGAAGAACAACACCAACTATGGATTGCACATATGAATCGAAGAGAAGATAATAAAATAAACATGACCCTTCTTTGAATATTCTGAACTGGCATTACATCAGAAGTAGCACAATAGTTTCACAAAACTACTGCACCAAATAACAGAAACCACATACCTTGAGAACTACCAACAGCAGAAGCAACTAAACTGAATGGCAATAGATCACAGGAAATCCTGGGAGAAATCATTCATCTTCAATCATTGTGGATTGGTGCTACAGAATTACACATGAAGAACTGTACCAAAAAACAGAAACCACATAACTTGAGGACTACCAACAGCAGCAATAACTAAACTGGATAGCAACAGACCGCAGGAAATCTTGGGAGAGATCATTCATCTTCAATCATTGTGGATTGGTGCTACAGAATCACAAACAAAGAACTGTACCAAATAACAGAAACCACATCAATTGAGGACTACCAACATCAGCAACAACTGAACTGGATAACAACAGATCACAGGAAATCTTGGGAGAGATCATTCATCTTCCATCATTGTGGATTGGTGCTACAGAATCACAAATAAAGAACTATACCAAAAAAAAAAAAACAAAAAAAACAGAAACCACATAACTTGAAGAGTACCAGCAGCAGCAACAACTATACTGGATAGCAACAGATCGCAGTAAATCTTGGAAGAGATCATTCATCTTCAATCATTGTGGATTGGTGCTACAGAATTACAAACAAAGAACTGTACTAAATAACAGAAACCACATAAACTGAGGACTACCAACAGCTGCAACAACTAAACTGGATAGCAACAGACCACAGGAAATCTTGGGAGACATCATTCATCTTCAATCATTGTGGATTGGTGCTACAGAATCACAAACAAAGAACTGTACCAAATAACAGAAACCACATCAATTGAGGACTACCAACATCAGCAACAACTGAACTGGATAACAACAGATCACAGGAAATCTTGGGAGAGATCATTCATCTTCAATCATTGTGGATTGGTGCTACAGAATCACAAATAAAGAACTATACCAAAAAAAAAAAAATAAACAACAAAAAAAAAAACAGAAACCACATAACTTGAAGAGTACCAGCAGCAGCAACAACTATACTGGATAGCAACAGATCGCAGTAAATCTTGGAAGAGATCATTCATCTTCAATCATTGCGGATTGGTGCTACAGAATTACAAACAAAGAACTGTACTAAATAACAGAAACCACATAAACTGAAGACTACCAACAGCTGCAACAACTAAACTGGATAGCAACAGACCACAGGAAATCTTGGGAGAGATCATATATTTTCAATCATTGTGGATTGGTGCTACAGAATCACAAAGAACTGTACAAAATATCAGAAACCACATAACTTTATTGATTACCAACAGCAGCAACAACTAAACTGGTCAGCAACAGATTACAGGAAATCTTGGGAGAGATCATTCACCTTAAACATTGTGGATTGGTGCTACAGAATCACAAACAAAGAACTGTAACAAATAACAGAAACCACATTACTTGAGGACTACCAACAGCAGCAACAACTACACTGGATAGCAACAAATTCCAGGAAATCTACAGAATGACAAATAAAAAACTGTATCAAATAACAGAAACAACATCAAATCTGGAAAGAAATATAAAACCTCTACCCACCCCCTTTTCGGAAATGAGCCACATATTTTTAAATTTTTATACAAAAATAGATATTCAGCCAGTTAAGTGTCATACGTGATACAAGCTTGGGTGATCATGTCTCTTTCAATCCATGACTGACTAGGCAGAATATTATCCCGCAGTAGCTTGCCATTACTTTCAACGAGAGACTGGTTGCTAGCCAAAGCTATAGAACCCAATATATCCTGCTGTTTGGAGGAATAATGACAGATTAATATCTTTGCCAAGGGTATTTGCGTATAAGTGAATTCATCGAGTTAAACTCGAATTCGAATTCGACCCTCTAATTTCAACGATATCTACTGCATCACAACGCATATCTCTTTTCAATATAGTGACAGTATAAACAACAGGTTAACTTTTAGAGTATTATGGAAATAGGATGTTTTATTTTAAATCAATCAAATTATTGGACATGTTCTCTCAAAAGCTGTCACTTGCTAAGTATTCCAAAGATAAATTAATCTAAATACATTTATAGAAATTTGCTTTGAATCTTTTCTAGATTAGCTTGTTCATGCTCTACTCTCTAGAGTAAATTCATTTACATGTCCTTCCTCAATAAACGCAAAAGATTTGGATGAATATATGCATTTCACTCTCTACCTCCAGTATGCCGTCGACTAAAGCAGACGACATAATTTGTTACTCGTAATAAGATATTCCGATGAGAATTTACAAGTTACATTAAACATTTCATTAAACAATACACAACAAGAAATGACATAACGTAATATTAAGTTTTCAGGATCGAATACTTTTAAACGTAAAAGTTCTGAGAATTAAAATGCAGAAACTGGAACATTGCCATAATTTTCAAAGATGAATAACCTTAAATACTTTACTACAGTAACTTAAATTTTATGTACTTATTGAATATATGTAGATGTCAGATTGATGAGTTGAAAATGAGTCATTTTGTTTCATATTTAGGATTAGAGAGGGACCAAGAATGACACTCACAAGATAATAGTGACATAATCAGAGCCGCCTACCTAACGACAAAAATCTATAAAAGGCAATCTGTGAGTCTGTGTTCCCTATGCACGCCTATATTTTTAAAGCTACGCCATGCAAACGTTCTAGGGAGACATATGTACAGGGAAGCCAGGTCGACACATATATTTCGAGTTTAAGTTCAGCAATTTCTCCTTTCACTTTTTTTGGCCAATGGAACCGATTGTTTACTTTTGCTCCGTAAAACATCTAAGATGGTTGCTAAATTAAGTTACAGAAATCAAATCACATGATAGTTCTAGATAAAAAAGTAAACTTTAAATTTTCTTATACATAAATTATCTGCTTATTCACATGATATATGAAGAATTTGTTAAATTTTAGTTTTTTTCGGGATTCACTTGTCTCATTACACATTTTAAATTCACAAGATTTGAGCTATATTTTAGTTTAGAAAATGGTAATAATTTTTTTTTAAAATTGTACATAAATTCATGAATTTATTTCTCCTTTGATTGATTCTCCTATAAATATGTAGTGTTGTAGCGGGTATAGAATTAGAAGATGATGGCTGTTTTTGTGGTGAATGAGCAAATATAATGAGTTTTTGGATCATGTCTCCGGTTACCTAGGCATAGAATAGAAAGTGATGATTTACTTCAACCCACTTTCTCTTTTGAATGTTGCCCAATTATTGTATTTACAGTAATAAATATTAAGATATACAACATGACATTTGACGATGAAGGTAATTATAACTTTACATTGCTTTCAACGGATTTTAACTTAAAAACACAGTTCGAACTGTTGTCCTCAACTTTATCGTCATGTTTACAACGTTTCGTCCGTTGAAATCTCCGGCCTTCTTCAGATGCTAGAAATTTTTCAACCCAACCCTTTATTTTAATCTCTGGGTTAAATCATTCACATTCGCTTATTCACTGAACCAAGTATGATTGAGGACACATAGCCCAGTTGATATAGGCGTTTGTTAGTTCCAGTGACTTGAACCGGAATGTTGTGAATTCAATGCCTGGCAACAGCAGTGATTGGGTCCGGACGAACTGCATTTTGTTACCCTCTCACCTTCTTTTTCGAGTTGCGTTTATTGAATCTTCTTCTTCCTCTTGCCTCGTCATCAACGAAAGAAAGAACAAACATAGAGGCAAGAATCATGTTTTGATATTCGAGAAAATCAAACGACACTCATATCTCACTCTGTCACTTAATACTGCCTGTCATCAAAAGAGAGAAACAAAGAATTAACACAAAAAAGTTTACTACTATTGTGCACACATTAAAAACATCAAATAGACATTTCTTCACAAAAATGTTTTCCTGAATTCTGCAAAAAGGAACTTTTAACACTTTTTAATATTAACAAAATTTCTGTAATATTTTAATTAATAAGTCTCACTTGTAATTTAATTAATAAATCTCACTTTTAACGGAAGATGCCTCCTCAACAGGTGTTTACTCGTGCAACCAGACTGGCAACTGGGTCCCACCCATTCACAGTCAGGATAATCAAATGCAGACGACAATTCTACTCCTGCAGCTTCCTCTCTCGCACTTCCCGCCTGTGGAACTCGCTCCCGTATTCTTGCTTTCCTGACGGCTACAACCTCCAGAAATTTGAATGCAAAGTCAATACTCATCTACTAACCACTGGATTCTAGCTCTCTCCCCACCCCAGTATAACTTTCCCTTTCTCTCCACCTATGTGTCTGTCATCGCACCTGCTTTCTCAGCTTTCTATTGTTCCTTTCTAACTAGTTTGTACTCCTCACTCTTTTCTAATTAATCTTTTTACATTTATGTAGCCCCCTGCACATCAGTGGTGTTTCCGCCTTGCTCGGGGTGAAATGATTAAATATATATATATATATATATATATATATATATATATATATATATGCGATATATATATATATAGACAAACAAAGAGACTAACAACACACACACGCACGCACACGCACACACACACACACACACACACATATATATATATATATATATATATATATAGTGATGTAAATATAATAAATGAACATATGTGGAGGGTGTACACATGTATATTATTGATATACAAACCATAAACTAAAGACATACACGCCCACAAATATATCAACAAGAATCAAATCACCCTTAAAAATCACCAACAACTTACACACATCTATCCAGTTTCGTTTAAGTACCAACACTAGCAGTATGAAAATTTTGACAATTCTAAAATTAATACATGAATGCTTTAGAAAATGTAAACTCAAAACTAGTTTACAATACCCCGTTAACCCTCTAGGGCCATTCGTATCATATTTGATACAGTATGAAAACAAGCCTTGAAAGAAATATTTTCCTGAAAAATTTTTTAAGAGAAATATTTTATAAATTTCAAATGAAAGTAGTACTGACTGCTCAGTCAATGAATACCAAATGTTTCCTTATAGAGAAATACCAAATGTTTCCTTATAGGGAAATACTGTATCAAATATGATACGAATGGCCCTAGAGGGTTAAGTAGTAATAAGTGGGGGGTTTGTTTATTACTTCATAACAATATAGAACTGATCCCCCACTTTATGACAAGTAGAAGCCTTAATCATATTATATTATTAACCCTCTAGGGCCATTCGTATCATATTTGATACAGTATGAAAACTAGCCTTGAAAGAAATATTTTCCTGAAAAAATTTCTAAGAGAAATATTTTATAAATTTCAAATGAAAGCAGTACTGACTGCTCAGTCAATGAATACCAAATGTTTCCTTATAGGGAAAGACCAAATGTTTCCTTATAGGGAAAATACTGTGTCAAATATGATACGAATGGCCCTAGAGGGTTAAGTAGTAATAAGTGGGGGATATGTTTATTACTTCATAACAATATAGAACTGATCCCCCACTTTATGATACGAATGGCCCTAGAGGGTTAAAAACAATGTAGGTAGAAATAAGCAGAATCACGTAAACGTAATTTTATCTGTTCTAATCCACCCTTCATTCTTAACGTCCAAACTAACATTGGTAAACTATTCTTTAATTTAATTCACAAACATTTCCGCCTTGCTCGGGGTGAAATGATAAAAAAAAAAAAAAAGAAATTTTCTTTTATATCTTTTGATGTTAGTTCAGACTTCTGATTTATTAAATTTTGGGAGTTTGACCCGAGGCCATTTTCGCAGATATGACCTGGTTTTCCTACACTTTCATTACGTATTGAGGGCATAAGATTCTCTACACCCTTTTTATGATGGTATATCAATGTAATTACATGCTTCTTCTTGACTGAATATATGTTTTATGCACGTAGTTTTTCCTTAAAACCTTCCCATTACTTATGCGATCCGACGGTGGTATATCCGGCATCGTTCTTTGTTACTTCAGAACTCTTCTTTTTCTCTGAGGAAATGGATTTATTCATCGATATATATTTTTAGGGATTATCAAACTTTTTCAGATTATTTAAGGCTAACAAATATTTTTAGTTATAAGACATATTTTTTTTTAGATAATAACAGGTTTACTGATAAAAGTCTTATTAATTTATTCTTATGGTACCCTCCTTTGAGGAATGAACTCTTCCTCTTGCTATATACCTGCGTGACCTCTAAAAGCTCTTAGGCATTCGCCTGACTGCTCTATGACACTGTCAGCTCTCTGCCTTCGGGTAGATGGTGCACTCTGCTTCCGAGCAGAGAGCACAAACCCAGTTGTGGTTCCGCCGAAGGGTAGAACCACGACTGGGGAAAAATAAACAGACATTTTTTGGTCCAGCTATATGGCCGGGAATACCCACTATAAAATGACCATGTGTCACATCTGGCCTTGCGTGAGAAGGCTAGTAAATACGGGTAAATACGGGAGCAGTGATGAGGAGGAGACAGCAGTCTAACAGAGTCAAGTTAGTAATCAACAAGAGCAGTTATCAACTACTAAACGGCAGCGTAATAATACCTTGGACTTATTTCATAATTACTATGATTTAACACTTCGTTGAGTGTCTTGTTTCTGTTAATACACTGTTAAACCTACTTCCTGTGTTCCGGGTCTTACTTCCGGCCAAACAGGTCATTACATATTGCGGCGAAGTTTCGTCACATCTACAACATAAATTAGCGACGAAGCACCACAACATTTATAGCTGGTAAGAGAATAGATGGATTCATTATTTTGCTGTCCTTTTTTCTATTTCATTGATTGGATTTTAATGTTAAAACTTAGTTAACTCATCATTCTGAAATTTTTTTTTTATCGGAACAGATAGACTTAACTATCGCTCGGTTAACACTCCACCCACGTCTATTGAACAGGTGAAGAGGCTCATCCTTTTCCCTGTTTAGGATGTTTTTTCTGGCTTTCCAACCACGTCTATTGAACAGGTGAAGAGGCTCATCCCTTCTTTCCTGCATAGGCTGTGGTTTCCGGCTTTCTCTTCTCCATTCTTTTCACTCTCTTATTTATTTATTTTTTTCCTCAATTGGAGAAGATAGACTAAACTATCGCCCGGTTCATACTCCACCCACGTCTATTGTACAGGTGTAGAGGCTCATCCCTTGTTCCCTGTTTAGGATGTGGTTTCCGGCTTTCTCTTTTGCAATCTTTTCATTCTTACGTAGCCCCCTGCGCTTCAGTGGCATTACCGCCTTGCTTGGGGTGATATGATTAAAAAAAAATAATTTTCTTAAATGTATTTGTGTGTAAGTGGATATAAAGAACCCAATATCAAATAGAAATCCACTTTCGATTTTCAATTACTAGTCATTTTTCATTCCACTACCCACACATTCAAGCTTATAGCACATAACTTTTCTTCGTTTACAAGCCCTGTCCTTTCAGGACGTAGGCGATCATGGCTTTCCACATTATCCACACTATCCCTGCTGGCTCTTAGCACAATTTCTCCTGTTACACCACGCAACTCTCGTTCCGTCATCCACCTGATCAGGTCCTTCACATATGTTATCCACAGCTTTACCCTGTCTCGTTTTCCCTCTATCTGGTCGGTTAGTATCAAGTTCTCCAAGCACACCTTCCTCATTTCATGTCCCAGAAACATTAGCTGTCTTTTCCTGATGTTCAGTATTAATTTCCTTTTAGTTGCCATCCTTTCCAAAACCTCATTATTCCTCACATGCCCGATCCATGATATTTGCATCTTCCTTCTGTAGAACCACATTTCAGCTCCTTCAGTTTTTACTTAATCTTCGAAGATAGTGTCCAACATTCACTGCCTTATTGAAGAACCTACATCACATAGCTATCCAGTATTTTTTCTATGTTTTTAACGAAATTGTCCAGTTCCTTAATACTTTACTCAACTTCTGGAATGCTTCCTTTGACTTGCCAAGTCGCCTTCGGATACCTGTGTCGCACTTTCCGTCTTCTGTTAGCACACTTCCCAGGTATTTAAATTTTTGTACCTGCTTGATTTTAGTATCTCCTTTCTGTAATTGGCATTTCTTGCTGCTCGTTTTTGCTGATGACCATGCATTCGGTTTTCTTGCAGTTTATTTGTAGTCCTTTCTTGTCAATCTATTCAGCTACCTTCTGTAGGATGTCTTGTAGTTTCCTTTCCGTGTCTGCTATCAGCAGTGTATCATCTGCGTACTTTATATTGTTTAAAACGTGGCCTCCGATGACGAATCCTGGCATAACTTCTAGGGTTCTCAGAATAGTCTCGCTGAACAAGTTGAATAGATCTGGTGAAAAGACACATTTCAATCTTTGTATATCTGCTGAATACGTTATCTGTCCGTATGCAGTCATGTTGCTGCCAGTAGTGATTCTTGATTGTTCTTAGGTCTTTATCAAATATGTCGAGGCAACTAAGTATCTCCATCATTTCTTTGTGGCGTATTTTGTCGAATATCTTTGTATAATCAATAAAACATAGGTACAAAAACTTCTTCATTTGTATTGCCCTTTCAGAGAGCAACTTAATCATAAATATGGCGTTCCTTTTTCCAGTGTCTTTGACGAAACCGCACTGTTCTTGTCCTGTCTCTGGCCTGATTCTGCTTCTCGCTCTATTCTTCAGGATTCAGATGATCATTTTTCTTATATGGCTCATTAAACTGATGGTTCTGTGAAGTTTGCACTCATTTGATCCTGGTTAATTAGGCAATGCTATGAATATCGACTTGCTGAGGTCATATGGTATTACACCACTATTATAAATTTCATTTATTATTTCTGTAATTTTCTCCATGCCAAATCTTTCCAGGGCTATCAGCAGCTCTGTGACTATGCAGTCTGGTCCAGCTGCTTTGTTTCTATTTAGTTTGGCAATAGCTGATTCCACTTCAGACTTTAATATTTCCGGTCCGTCTTCATCTTTGTGTATTATCCGTTGCTCTGTTTTGTCGTGGAAAAGATATTTTATATATTCTTACCATAACTGGAGTATTTCCTCTTTTTCCAATTTGATTTTTCCATCCTTGGATTTTATGCTTCCTGTTGAAGTTTTTTTTTCCTGTCAGTTCTTTTATTTCTTTTGCATGTCTGCTTTATTATACCTGCTCAGTCTCTCTACCTTTGCGCATTTGTCATTGGGCCATTCCTCTTTAGCCTGTCTGCATTTTCTCCTTATTTCCTTGTGTAGTTCCCTGTACTCCGTTCCATGTCTTGATATCATTTTCTTCCTGCTTTGCATCATCTTGGTAATTCTTTCATTCATCCACTCGTTTTTCCTTCTGTGCCTGATTTCCTTTGGGGCAATGTTATTTGCTATCACTATTAATGTTATTTACTGTCACTTCCTTGAGCGAATCTCATTTCGAGTGTCCTTTTCTAATTTTTTTTTTCATATTTGATTTTCACGCTGTTAGTGTATTTTTTCTGTAGGTTGAGGTCATTCACGAGCGTGTTGTATTTCAGTTTTCGTGCTGCAGTAGGCTTCTGCATTCTCTCAATTTTTGTCTTTAGTTTGCAGATGACTGGGACTTGGTCGCTTCCACAGTCGGCCTAAAAATTACCCTTAAAATACATTCAATACTGCAATCTTTTCGAATTTCAATTGAATTGTTTGCATTCGCTTACGTGCAGATACTTTTGTGATAGGTATTCATCTATCATTTCCCTCTAGTTATGGGTTAAATAACAAGATAGATTAGGTGCTACAGCCTTGGCTGGCAACCAGTCTACCACAGAAAGAAATGGCAACGTAGTGCGGGATAATCTTCTGCCCAGTCAATCATGTCCTTTTCAGGATATAATCGCCCAGCGTGTATCACGTATGGAACTTAACTGATTGACTGATTTATCAGGGAAGCAAGCAAATAGAAGGGAGTTTCACAAAAAAGAATTGCAAATATGAAACTATTATAATAGCAGAGACAGTTACAGTTAAATGGAAATGTCTAAAGAATTCTCGTTTACTTCTATTTTTCGTAACTGTCTCTAACTGTTGAGCTGGCTTCCTCCCAAGCGATGGAAAAAGACGCGCTAGGATTTGTTTAAGGGCAGGGTCCCAACTCCTACCCCGTATAGACCTCAGGCATTTTAATTAACCCGCAACAGGTTGCCAATACTTGATGCGATAGACTGGTTGCCAGCTAAGGCTATAGAACCTAATGTGTCCTGTTATTTAACCCATAACTGGAGAGAAGGGACAAATTAATACCTTTCTTAAGGGTATTAGCCTGTAAGTGAATGCAGGACTCATAAAATAATAGCAACCTACTGAGGGATAATATTCTGTCCAGTCAGTTATGTCTTTTTCGCCCAAGCGTGTATTACGTATGACACTTAAATGACTGAGTGATTTATCAGGGAAGCAAGCAAATAGAAAGGAGTTCCACGAAAGGGAACTGCAAATGTGAAACATTTATAATAGGAGTTTTTTTTTAGATTTGTTTCATGGCATATAAATCTTTGTGGGTTTTTTAATGCCAAAAAGTTGGAGTTTTAATGTATCTTTTTTATTTAATGTGTGATTATAATGAGAACGTTGATTCAGTCAGATTTTAATGAATTTTCTGGGTTTTTATTCTTTTTTATTTTGGAAAACTGAAAATGTCTTTTAGTTTTACCATCATTCTGCGGCCTCGGCCGAGATTCAAAATCTTGTCAGTAGCTGAATACTTGATGCTTCGCTAGAGCTACCAAGGGTGTTTTAATCGTGACACCATCACTAGATGGGTTGCCTACCTCGGTTTAAGAGAGGCCCATTCACTCTCATTGAGAGAAGGATATCCCACGCCAGTTTCCCAACCTGGTATTTTTTACAACCTCGCGTTAGTTTAGTATTCAAAAGAAATCTGCTTAGAATATTTTTCCTTCAAATATGTGTTATGGTTATAATTTTTTTCTTCCAAAATATATTGTTGGCAATATTTTTCCTTCGGAAATCTATATCTTTCTATAAAAGTCTATTTTTATGTATAATTTTCTATAAAAGTGTATTTTTATACATTCATAATGTTTTGACTCCCGTTTGGGGTTTAATTATTTGCCCATTGCTGAGACTCTAACAGGTGCTACCGCTCCGGGTCACGATAGACCTGGAAACAACAGCAATTAAGAGGTGGTTCTAAGCTCCTCACAACCTTCCAATCATAGACCTTGCTGCCGGATGCAGTAACCATCTTGCCCAGGACTCATTTTCGGAAAGAGGGTTACAGTTAACTGTTTCGACGGTAAAAGCGTGTGACTAAAAGCCAATCTAATTGTACACGTGAATAAACGGAGTCGGAATGCCAGTGCCAAAATCTCGTCAGAAAAGTTGACATGAAAATACTTGTGAAAAAGACAGTTGAAAGCCACCACTAACTGAAGTTGGGCTGCCAAGTCAGGATCCATTATATTGCAGATCCACAATAGGATTTTGTCGAGAACCTTATGACGAATAGCAGGAGCACCTGTCCAGATATAACACCAGTATTCAATGAACAGACGAATGGTAGATTTATAGATGTGCAAAATGGATTCAGACGCGCAAAATTAATAATTCCTAGCATGAGATCCATATATGGATTCGATGTAGTCGTTCAATTTGAGGTGGTTTGAGCCCTCTTTCCCTATAACGTTTTCCATAAATTTCAAATTGGTTCGACCTGATTTTAAGTAAATATTTCATTTTTGTTTCTATTTTTTTCTAAAATCTCTTTGCTGTTCAAATATACCGTGCTTGGTATCCTCAGCATCTATCTGTAGAGCGTCATTTTTGCTACTTCAAGTCTCTTCATCTTTTAGCTGTCCAGCCATCACTGCCATATTGATCCCTAATATACTAAAGCAGAAAATCCATAGAAATGTAAGTAAACGTTTTGTAAACTGAATTCTAAGAGGAAGCAATGTGTTACTGTCAGGAAATTCGTTGACACAGATGAACGAACCAAAATTTAAGAGACAAAAAATTAATGTACCACTTAAAATAAAAAGGAATATTATTTTTAAACAAAGATAGAATAAAAATGTACATAAGCACAGAGAAAAATTGTCAATATACTTGTCGAAGTTAATAAAATAAAATAAAAAATACACAGATTGTGACTAACTCTTGTGTCTGGAACACTGACACTTGATGATGGCAAAAATATCCGATTAAATTAACTTTCTTTTTTTTTTCTTTTCAATAAAAGACATAAATCTTGAAAAATATTTATCAATTCAGGATTATTTTTTACTATTATTAAAATTTCTCCGCGACTAATGGCTGACCCAGACATTTTTCTATCAAATTATGCTTCGTCTGTTTTCATTATCAATAAAATGAAAAAGCAAATATTATTTTGAATCATCGAAAAATTGTGAGGAAAAAATAAGAAGTAATTTTAAACAAATTCGCTGGCCATTTTATAAAAGCCAATCTTTTGAACAGACACTCAAAATTTGTTCATCGTCACTATCATGTTTACATTAACTCTTTTATTCTTTCAATTTATGTTGACTTTGCAATAAATTTATGTCTGTTACATATTTGTGGCGGTCTACTTCAGAAACATTCAATCATAAAATGAAAGGTCATGTTATCTCGTGTCATTGCGTTTGGCTTTTAGTAAAGCCATGGATGTTTTATCGACCGGAATCCAGCATTTATAGTCAGAACTTCAGAGAATATCGTCTCTTTTAGTGAATCTATGGGATGCATTTGCGGTGTAATGCGTACCGACTCAAAATGAGAAGGCTTACGGCCTATCACGCTGAATACACCGATTCTTGCTCGATTACCGAAGTTAAGCAACATTGAGCCTGGTCTGTACTTAGATAGGTAACCGCTTGGTAATCTCCAGGTGCTGTAAGCGTATAGTGACGGATGTGCGTTGTGGTGAAGTGAATATCGGCTCGGAAAGAGAAATCGGTGAGCCGAGTGCGAATTCCAGTTGAATACTCTGCATTCACTTAAGCACTGGTACCCTTGGGAAAGGTATTAATCCGTCCCTTCCCTCTAGTTATGGGTTAAATAACAAGGGTAGGACTTGGGAACCGTGTTCTTAAAAACGAATCCCAATGAATCTTGATACTCGAAAAGAAAAAAATGTGGTAAAAATAAAATAACCTTACCCAAAATCATTGGTTATGACCTTAAATGATGCCAAAAGATTGACAGGTCGTTAAACCTTGCAACAAACAAACAAAATGAGAAATCTGAGAGCCGAGTTCGACTTCCATTAAAATTCGTTATAGTTACTTAAGTGCAAAAAAAAAAAAACGTAGAAAGGTATTCCTCAATTTCTTTTCTTCTCATACATTAATTAAATATTAAAGATTTGTAGCTTCAAAATCATTTTAATCTATAAAAAAAAATGTATGCTTTTCAATCAATTCACATAATGTAAGGCTATAAGCCACGATCACGAAACAATCTATTGCGAGTGAAAAAAAGAATAATATTTCAGAGGGAACCAAAAGACCAGTCTTAAAAGAAAACAAAGGAATAAATGTCTTTCCTCCTCAAAAGGAATGAATTTGAACCGGATATAAACGAATCTATATATTCATCGAAAAAGAAAATTAGCTACAGGCGTGAGAAATCGGTCAGTTAAGTGCCAAACGTGATACACGCTTGGGCAATCAGGTCTCGAAAGAGACATGGCTGACTGGGCAGAAATTATCCCGCAGTAGGTTGCCGTTAATTTTTGCGGTAGACTGGCTGCCAGCCAAGGTTATAGAACCGAACTGGTAATGCTATTAGACAAATTCCTCTCTATCTGAATCCTCCGCATTGCCCTCGGATTCAGTCAGTCCGTTAAATGCCATACATGATACACGCTTAGGCGATCAAGTCTCGAAAGAGACATGACTGACATGATTATCCCCCAGTCGGTTGCCATTGCTTTCTGCGGTAGACTGATTGCCGGACAACGCTATAGGACTCAATCTGTCCTGTTATTTAACCCATAACTGTAGGGAAGAGATAGATTAATACTTTTCCCAAGGGTATTTGCTTAAGTGAATTCAAGGAATTCAACCGGAATTCGAACTCGGCTCCCCGATGTCTTGTTCTGAACAGATATCCACTGAACCACAATGCACATCTGGATATAAACGAACCTATATATTCCTTGAAAAAAAATTAGGCACAGGTGTCAGAAATACAGAGTTGAAATAGAATTTACAAGGAACCTTCAAACCCAGTTTTAAAGAGAACAGAAAAGTTTAACCTCTAGTCCTGTTCAAATACCTTGGATCAAACTTTAGAATTCTTCTTCTTCTTCTATGTGCCCTGTCCCTTCAGGACATAGGCGATCATGGCTCTCCACGTCTCCCTATCCTTTGTGGCTCTTAGTATGTTTGCTCCTGTTGCTCCTGGCAACCCCCGTTCCGTCATCCACCTGATCAGACCCTGCAAATATGTTATCCGCTGCCTTCCTCTGTCTCTCCTTCCTTCTATCTGTCCAGTCAGTATCAGGTTCTCCAGGCTCTCCTTGCACATTGCATGTCCCAGGAACTTCAGTTGTCTCTTCCTGATGCTCGGTATTAATTTCCTTTTTGTTGCCATTCTTTCTAACACCTCGTCGTTGCTTGTATGCTCAGTCCACGATATCCGTAGCATCTTTCTGTAGAATCACATTTCGGCCGCTTCCAGTTTTGTCCTCATTTTCGATGATATTGTCCAGCAATTACAGACGTATTAAAGAACTGACATCACGTAGCAGTCTAGCACTATTTTCTTCGTTTCTATTGAGATTTTCCTGTGTGTTAGTATTTTGCTCATCTTCTGGAACGCGTCCTTTGCCATGCCAATTCGCCTTCGGATCTCCGTGTCGCACTTTCCATTTTCTGTTAGAACACTTCCTAGGTACTTAAATTCTTGGACTTGTTTGATTCTGTTATCCCCCACCTATATTTGGCATTTTGGGTTATAGTCCAGAAATAAACTTGCCAAAAACACGAAACAGAAAATAAAG
This sequence comes from Ascarosepion bandense, assembly GCA_037127315.1. NCBI lineage: Eukaryota > Metazoa > Mollusca > Cephalopoda > Sepiida > Sepiidae > Ascarosepion > Ascarosepion bandense. The sequence continues at coordinate 623,051 of JBBBDQ010001805.1, forward strand.
AATAAACCTCTAATAATGTTTAAAAGAAATCGCAAAAAATCATACATTCTTACAATCCCAATCTATTCCGAATTTAAATAACCTGCAACAGGTATTTAAATCGTAAAAACAAAGAACAAATCAATCTTTCAAACATATTTAATCTATGTTAGTAGCTAGAATTTTTTTATTTTTATTATTAGTTAATATCGTTTAAGCATTTTTTAAATATCTTTGAGGTAAAAAAACCCTCGTCATAGAAATCTCCATGAAAATATTTGTAGAAAAGCAGAAAGAAAAAAAAAACGTCACGTCGGTGAGAAAGTGACTGAAGTCGAGATGTCAAGTCAGGGTCGATACATTGTAAATCATTCTTTGGATTCTGCCGAGAAAATATGTGAAAAATAAAAACTGAAAAGAAAAAGACAGCTAAAAATTATTCAGCTCAATAGGATTGTTTGGTTGTTTGTTTTGTTTTATAGCATACTAGCAGTATAGCCCGGCGTTGCTCGGGTGCAATGAAAACTGTTATATCTATATTGTTGATTTTCTGCACTATTGTAAGAACTGCAACCTTGAAACTTCTCAATATCGTTTCTTATGTCTTTGTCTATGAGTGTCTAAAATTTGATTAAAATCGGACCATTCCTTCTATAACCCGATTTTTTCGAGATCGAGAAAAGAAATTGTTAAAGTAGAAGAGATGGTTACATTTTACTATTTCGACGGTAAAAAGGTGGGGCATAGATTCCAATGTAGTCAGTCAGTCCATGTCTCATGGGCAGAAGATTATCCCGCATAGGTTGCCATTGCTTTCTGCGGTAGACTGGTTGCCGACCAAGGCGATAGAACCCAATCTGTCCTGTTATTTAACCCATAACTGGAAGGAAGAAACGGGTTAATACCTTTCCCAAGGGTATTTGCGCGCAAGTGAATACAATGGACTCAACTGGAATTCGAACTAGGCTTCCTGGATTCATGTTCCGAACCGATATCCACTGTACCACAACGCAGCACGGGTAAATTCATGTGGTTGTCGGACTAGGGGACCAAAAAATACTCGTCCATGAAAATATTTGTAGAAAATGCAGAAAAAACACGTCACGTCGGTGAGAAAGTGACTAAAGTTGAGATGTCGAGATCATTCTTTGGATTTATGTGAAAAATAAAAACTAAAAAGAAAAAGACAGCTAGAAATTATTCAACTTCTATAAATACTTTCATGGATTCTGCTCCGATGAACTTAGATCTCTGTTGCCCCCTAGGTTCGAATTTGCACGAGATACTAGATTAGCAACTAGATCCCACCCTTTTACAGTGAAACCGATAAAATGCAACCGTAACTTCTACTCCAACAGTTTCTTTTCTCGCACTTCCCGACTGTGGAATTCTCTTCCACATGACTGCTTCCCCGACGGCTTCAATCTCCAGGAGTTTAAATGTAAGGTCAATAGACACCTCCTAACACAATAACTCGCTTCCATTCTTTCAAACTCTCTTCCCACCCAACCATCTATCTATCACCCCCCTTCTGACATTTCCTATCTCTAACCACTCTTTCTATTTACCTTCCCCTATGTAGTCCCAAGCGCAATAGTGGCTGTGGAATGCCTTGCTTGGGGTGAAATGATTAAAAAAAAAAACAAAAACAAAATAACTAAGTATTAAAAAAAAAACGAGGTGTGTTTAAAATCTAATCGGTTATATAACACAGTGACCAATACCTCATGGGAAATGGCCTTGTGCCAGACATAACCGAGCTTACTACTTTTGAAAGAATCAGAAGGTTGAACAAAAATAAAAGACCCATGTTTTTATTTATTAATATAAATTGATTAACGAGAACAATGACATCAATTTTGTTGTTTTGAAATAACGTTTATATTTGAAAGTTCCGCATGAAGTCCTTTTTTAATGTGTCTTTAAGAGTTCAATTTTTTTAAAAGTCAGACAAAATGGATTTGTGAAGAAAATACCAGTTTAGTGTCGGTGGTGTGTGTACAATTGTAGTAGGTGAACAAGTTCTTCTGAAATGTGAATGGAAACGGAAATGACATCTTTGTACCTATTTCTTTTTTGTGGCCGACAAGTAAATGCGGGAAGAGGAGAATCAATTGAGGCTGTATAAAAGAGGGAATGTGAAAAAATGCAGATCGCCTGGAAATGGAGCTAAGTAAGACGATCGTAAGGCAAATATCGCACTTATTTATATGTTTGTTATATATAGCATGGGATCAACTTTTAAATATTTTTCTTAGTTCCGATTGGCCGATAAAAAGAGGTTATATCCATTTTGCTTGAGCTAACGTTAGCAGATGTAGTGAAACAACTGTCTTGTGAAAAGAGCTATTTTATTGGTAAATATATAAATGTGTATGCTTTTTTATTGGCACAACAAAAATATGGGTGTGTAAGTTCGAATTTTTGTGCAATCAAATCTTACTTAATCCGACAACATAAAGCATGTCTGAAAACTTGAGTTATAAAGAAATAAAAAATGCAAGGTTAAACAAAAACAGTAGTAATATTTACTCAATTAGTCTCACTAGAAACAAAGAAAAAAATGCTAGACTGCTACGTGATGTCAGTTCTTCAATACGGCAGTGAATGCTGGACAATATCATCGAAAATGAGGACAACACTGGAAGCAGCGAAAATGCGGTTCTACAGAAGGATGCTGCGGATATCGTGGACTGAGTATGCAAGCAACGATGACGTATTGGAAAGAATGGCAACAAAAAGGAAATTAATACTGAGCATCAGGAAGAGACAACTGAACTTCCTAGGAAACGCAACGAGGAAAGAGAGCCTGGAGTACCTGATACTGCCTGGCCAGATAGAAGGAAAGAGAGACAGAGGAAGGCAGCGGATAACATGTTTGCAGGGCCTGATCAGGTGGATGACGGAACGGGGGTTGACAGGAGTAACAGGAGCAAAAATACTAAAAGCCACCAGGGTTAGGGAGACGTGGAGAACCATGATCGCCTACGTCCTGAAGGGACAGGGCACGTAGAAGAAAAAGAAGAAGAAGTTTTATTAGGCATCAATTAGGTCTCCAATTATTCACCAAAGTTTGCAGTGAGTGTGAAGGATATTTATGAGCCTTATGAAATGTGAGATAATTGAAACCTTAAATATTTTTACGTTAATATATTTATATATTTCGTTAAATGCGATGGATATATAAATTTTATTGCATATTATTCGTCTTTTTTAGTTTTCTTACATTGAGCTTAAGTATAAAAGCAAGCTAAGGAATAACGTTGGTGGAACAGAAGCTTTCCTGATGCAGTGACAACTATGTTGGTCTGATCATATTTTAAAGATGAGTGACGAAAGACTACCTAAGGCCATTATATTAGTCAGTTAAGTGCCATACGTGATACACGCTTGGGCGATCATGTATCGAAAGAGACATGACTGACTGGGCAGAAGATTATCCCGCAGTAGTTTGCCATTGCTTTCTGCGGTAGACTGGTTGCCGACCAAGGCTATAGAATCCAGTCTGTCCTGCTATATAACCCATAACTGGAAGGAAGAGACGGATTAATACCTTTCCCAAGGATATTTGCGCCTAAGTGAATACAATGGATTCAACTGGAATTCGAACTTGGCTCCGCGGTTTCTCGATATAGCCAGCTCAAAAGGAGAAAACGGACTGTTGGCTGGACTTGTTTAAGGTAAATGACAACATAAAGAATAATCTCTCGGGTGTCAATGTGCCTCATACTAACTTTGAGCGTGTTACCCTAGATAAAAATAACTGAAAATATTTGAATTTTATCAGAGATGTATTAGGATCGATCGATCTATTAGTTAGTGATATAATCTATCTTTATATTTATATATATATATATATATATATATATATATATATATATATATATTAAATAAGTTGTGTTAAACGGTAGAGACAACATAGTAGTATATATTTTCTTATGAAAATTTTCATATTTTCTGATTAGACTTTTATTTCTGGATTATATTTCTATATAAATTATTCAAAATTTGTCCTAGTACTTACGAACGTCATCGTTCATCGTCAGCGACTATTACTGTTTTAAAATCAAATATTGCCTTTAAAATGTTGTAACACTTTTCGCAGGAAAAGTGTTACAACATTTTAAAAGAAAATAAATAAACTTTATGTAGAATTTCTAAATTCAAAGGCAGTAATAATGTAAGCAACATGCACACGTAAAGATATGTTCTCACGTAGATGCGTGAATTATATTAACTACTTAGTTGTTAAATATTTTAAATGTCGTAAAAATACGTCAGAGAATTTGAAATTCGAAGGAATTAATTACGTAAATAATCAAATTACTCAGAGGCAAATAATTATTTACTTTAATATTTCAAATAAACCCTCTAAACACAAGTAAGTACATGTCTAGAAACTTGGTAAGCTGTGCTATTGATAAAAGGTTTTTATTTCTGATATGTAGTGACTCTAAAATTTTCAGGCGTCTAATGTCTGTGTGTTGATAAATAATTTTAGTATTGTCTATAAGAATTGTACGAAATTTTACATATCAGAAGTAAAAAGTCGAATCAGAAAATATGAAAAACTTCAAAATAAAATATATAAGACTATATTGCCTCTATCGTTTAACACAACTTGTTTAAAAGAAAAGATGCTGTATACGTACTTTATATATATATATATATATATATATATATATATGAAAAATCCTACGTCTATGGCACCCATCGGAGTTTCATGCGTTATGCAATCATCAGATGCATATTTCAGAATGAACGTTTAATTTAAGTTCATTCGATGTTCATGGGAATTAAATCTTATAAAGTTAAGTTAGTTTTTTTAATGGCAAGATTAAAAGTTTATACATTGTACGGTAATATGTGGATAAAAATTTAAAATTTAATTTTAAGGTCTAAGATAAAATAAAATAAAAAATGCAAGAAGAAGAAATCAAAGGGGCGTAAGTCATGAGTCTTAAAAATGTAAATATTCACATATTACATGTATATAAAAATGTAGGGAAAATTAAAATTTTATAATTTTAATTTTTTTTAATAAAAATAAGATAAAATAAAATAAAGTAACAATAAAAATTAAGAAGTTAAATTTAGAAGTAAGAATTACAATTAAACAATGTTATGAGCAAAAATAAAAGAGTTGTATGTCATAATTGTTAAGATATTTTTGCAGTAAAATAAATAAATAAAGAAATAAAGAAATAAAGAAAGAAAGAAAGAAAGAAAGAAAGAAATAGGCAGATGTGAAGAGTAGTCTATATCAATTTGGGTCTAAGAATTTAAGTAAGTATTTTACCTATGAGAGCATGTGGTTATTAAATCACTTTATTATTAAGTAAATTTGGTTTATTGATATGGTTTAGGATAAGGTTTTTTTTTTTCTGAAAGGCACAGATTACCTTCATCTCCTTTTACATTGTAATATTTGACATATTCCGGATAATAAGCGGGCTGTTGCTGTTGCTTTTTAATTTCCAATAATGTATGGATAAAGCAGTACCTTTGTTGTATTTACTGTTGTTTAAAGACAAAATTGTAGGGGTTAAGAAATTAATTAAAATTAACTCTCTTCTTCACTTTTACAAATATTCACAACAATGTGGGAAATCATAGTTTTCCCAAATAAAAAAAGGATTGACCATGTGCTTAACGAAAAAGTCGAAATCAGATTTCACAAGTAGGTTTTAAAATGATTTTTGACCAATAGGAGCAACTTATAAGACTTGGAAGGACTTGGCGATCCAGTGCAAAGTACAAAAGAACATATAGCGTCAGCCAAGAGACAGATGGAAGCCAAGAGACAAAAGAACTAAAATTTAACGTCAACTCTAAATCGACCAGGAGATATGGTCAGGTCGCACCTTGTTCTCTTTCTCCTTATCTCTTTCAAAAATTACTACTACGAGCAGTTTCTTCAACTCCCGATACACTTAACTCAACTTTATCATTGAACACGAACTCTACCCTTAAATTCTTAATAATGCTTCTAATTGCACATTAGCTTCTACAACTTATGTTATTCCTCCTTTTAATAAATTTTTATTTTAACATTCAAAATGTATATTTTATTATTCTACCCTTAACACTCATCCACACATTCTAACTGACAAAAACCCTTCTAAAGATGATTATAACTCTGCATAAAACTGGTAAGCAGTAGGGAATTCGGTTAAGTCTGACAGAAGGCCGAACCAAAGAAACATTAACCAGCTCCCCTACGCTACAAGATCTTATCTTCCACCTGTTAGAAGTACTTCCAAAGTAAAATGTAACATCATTATCATCCGAATGAATTCGGGCTCTATAAACAATTCTTTCGGACATGCACTGGCCATTCAATGGAAAAAAAATATTTTTTTGGTAGTTGCAATTATTTTTAGCTGGGCCATTTTTGCTATTAGTTGGGTTAAGTATGTTGTTTAGGAGGGCCAAATACATATTTGATATCAGGGCACTATGTTGTGAAATATATTTATCTTTGTTTTTAACGCAACTGTAACTAACTTTGACATTGTTTTTGTTGAATATTTTTTTAGTGTGGCTAAATGGTAGAAATGTTTGTGAATTAAATTAAAGAATAGTTTACCAATGTTAGTTTGGACGTTAAGACTGAAGGATCGATTAAAACAGATAAAATTACGTTTACGTGATTCTGCTTATTTCTACCTACATTGTTTTTAACTAGTTTTGAGTTTACATTTTCTAAAGCATTCATGTATTAATTTTAGAATTGTCAAAATTTTCATACTGCTAGTGTTGGTACTTAAACGAAATTGGATAGATGTGTGTAAGTTGTTGGTGATTTTTAAGGGTGATTTGATTCTTGTTGATATATTTGTGGGCGTGTATGTCTTTAGTTTATGGTTTGTATATCAATAATATACATGTGTACACCCTCCACATATGTTCATTTATTATATTTACATCACTATATATATATATATATATATATATGTGTGTGTGTGTGTGTGTGTGTGTGTGTGTGCGTGTGTGTGTTGTTAGTCTCTTTGTTTGTCTCTCTCTCTCTCTCTCTATATATATATATATAGAGAGAGAGATGGATATATCTGTTCGTGTTTCTATCTATCTATCTATTTATCTACATAAGCACACTGTCTCTCATTATATATATATATATATATATATATATATATATATATATGGGAGGTAGGGGGTGCGTGAATGTATGTGTACGTATATGTATATCATTAGATATGTATGGGTGCATATGTGTATATATATATTATTTGGTGTGCCTATGTATGTATATTTCTTGTTTTTATATAAGTGTGTATGTGAGTGGTATATGTATGTATTCGTATATACATATATGTATTTATATGTTTATAAGTATATGGGTATGTACATGTTAAATATGTGAATTTTATGGGTTGGTGTATACATTTGTTTATATGACGTATTGTGTGTAAATGTGTATATAAATCTAAATATATATGTGGTTATGTGTGTGTATTTGAATTTGTATATATATATATATACAAATATATATTTGCCCTGACGATCCGTAGTGTGAAACCGCAGTAGGTTTTGGCTCACTCTAGATTTTTGTGTGTTTTTGCTCTACTATTGTATCTTTTCTTTCGTACTTTGTATTGAGCACTTTTTCTTGTGTTTGGTTCCGTTTGGGTTTTTTTCTTTACTGCGGAGTATTGAATGTTTTGTTCTTGTTGCGCGGGTTTCTTTCCCCCCCCCATTTATCCGACGTCTTAGTACACCGGATTGTAACGGATTTAGCTTCTGTTTGTTAATGGTTTTTTCGTAGGTTTATTTTAGTATAAATTTACGGCCTACATACTTACAGAGTCTATGTAGTTATTATATATATATATATATATATATATATATATGGGCATATATGTATAAATATATGTATATATATATTTATGGATATATATGTGTATATAAATGTATATATATATATATATGTATATATAAGGATATGTATGTGTATGGGTATATGAATATGTGCGTATGTATATTTGTATGTATACTTATATTTGAAATATATGCATTAATTGCTTATTTCCCATTTTGACTTATTATAATATTATTCCATTTTATTTTTATTTTACTTCTATTAGTAAATTGTAAGACTTCTAAAATAGTCTAACCATATTATTATTATTATTTTGAACCAAATATTTCTAAACATTAACAGATTCATATAAGAGATTGTCTCTGTTCTTTCCTCCTGATTCTTTTTCGTTTTTTTAAATACATTTAACTTTTGTCTTCCTTTCTCGGCTACTGAATATTTTTTCATGTCTTATTTCTTTGTTAACTTTTCCCCGCCTACGCCATTTGTCCTTTCTTTTTCCTTTTCTCCCAGCACATCTTATTCCTGTGACACAGTTAAATTTTGACACTTGATTCTTTAATACAGACATAATCAAAAGGTATTCTTCCAATATTGAGTCATGAATCTCTGTCCTTTTTATGTCTGGACGACAAATTTTAAATATGTTTTTTTTTTTAATTAATCCCCCTACCTTTTTTGTAGCTACCTGTATATGAATATGTTTTTAGCTCTTTCCGGTATATGAATTTTTGAAAAATATTTGGATTAATAAATCGTTAACTTGAATTAATAAATCGTTGCTGATGAAGCGAGAGTTTTGTCGCTGGAATAGCTGTTCAACGAAATGTTATTTTCGGAATTTATTCATATATATATATATATATATATATGAATTAATGCACAATAAATTCATGACAATATAATTATATTAACCTCTATAATATTGATGCTCTATAATGCGGATGTATGTTGTGGTACATTGGATATCGGCTTGGAACGAGAAATCGGGGAGCCGAGTTCGAATTCCAGCCGAATTCATTGCATTCACTTACGCGCAAATACCCTTGGGAAAGGTATTACTCTGTCTATTCCTCCCAGTTATGGGTTAAATAATAGGACAGATTGGGTTCTATAGCCTTGGTCGGCAACCAGTCTACTGTAGAAAGCAATGGCAACCTACTGCGGGATAATCTTCTGCCCAGTCAGTCATGTCTCTTTCGAGACATGATCGTCCAAGCGTGTATCACGTATGGCATTTGACTGACTGACTATATTTATTATATTGAGCACCGTTCATAATAAAATAAATGCCTGAGCACTAAAAATAGTAAAACCTTGAGTCTTCTTCATCTTGAATTTTTTTATATATATATATTTATAGATAGATAGATAGATAGATAGATAGATTTCATTAAAATTAAGAGTCAATGCGTTATGTTAAGTAAAAATTGCCCAAGTGCTATCGGCTATGCTTTTAACCACTATCGAAATGAATTATTTTTAGGTGATAATTGCTCGCCGCATCTTCTTAACACTTGTAGCTTTTAACGACCTTTTTTCTGTCATCCTGCTCAAACCCTGGTCCGTCATCCATCTGCTCAAGTCTATCAAGCATGATCATCAGATTCTCTAAGCCCTCTCTTTTCACTAAATGTCCAAGTAACGTCAGCTGCCTTTTCTTGAGATTAAGTATCAAATTTCTTTTTATATCCATCCTCTCTAAAAATCTCGTCGCCGCTCACATTTTCTGTCCATAATATTTCCAGCATCCTTCTGTAGAACAACACTTCTTATTATTATTATTCTATGTGCCCTGCCCCTTCAAGACTTAAGCGATCATGGTTCTCCACGTCTCCCTAACCCTGGTGGCTCTTAGTATGTTTGCTCCTGTTACACCTCGCAACCCCCGTTCCGTCATCCACCTGATCAGGCCCTGCAAATATGTTATCCGCTGCCTTCCTTTGTCTCTTTTTTCTTCTATCTAGCTTGTCGGTATCGGGTTCTCCAAGCCCTCCTTCCTCATTGCATGCCCCAGGAATTTCAGTTGTCTCTTCCTGATGCTCAGTATTAATTTGCTTTTCGTTGCCATTCTTTCCAACACCTCATCGTTGCTTGCATGCTCTGTCCACGATTTTCTTTCAGATTTAGTGAGTTGCTGTTGTTATTATTATTATTATTTCTCACAGTTTATAAAACATAATGTCTTATTTAAATGTAATTGTCCTTAAAATATATCAGAGTTGTATCCCGCGCCCCTTTCAAAACCACGTGTTACCATTTATCCCTGACCGGTGCTTTTTAAAGCGTAGACGAATTGGAATTATCCAAATGAAAACAAAAATTTCAGTCTTTGAGAACCACACATAGGTGGTTAAAATATTTCCCTCATTTTTGATGTTTAACATTTGTAATAAAGGGTTCGGTTTGAAATTCATAGCACCTCAATAAAGTGCCACACATGATACAGACTTCGGCAGTCATATCTCTAAAGACTGACTGGGCAGAATATTATCTCGCAGTAGGTTGCCATTACTTTCTGCGGTAGACTGGTTGTCAAACAAAACAAGAGACCCCAACTTGTCTTGCTATTGACTCATAATAATAGGGAGAAGAGATGTATAATATTATTTAGTAGTAATTAGTGAGTGATCAGTTTATTACATCATAACAATATAAAACTGATCACCCACTTTATGCCCAGTAGTAGCCTTAATCATGTTTTCAACTATTATATTCAGTCAGTCAGTTAAGTGCCATTCGTCCTACACGCTTTAGGCGATCATGTCTCGAAAGAGACATGACTGACTGGGCAGAATATTATCTTGCAGTCAGTTGCTATTACTTTATACAATAGATTGGTTGCCATCAAAGGCTATAGAATCCAATCTGTCCCGTTGTTTACCCCATAACTGGAGAAAAGCGACGGATTAATACCTTTCCCAAAGGTATTTGCGCGTAAGATAGTGAGGTGAATTAAATTTCAAGCTACGAAGATTTTTGCAGATAGAAAGAAAAGACTTTGAAAAATATTTAATAACTTAAATCTAAACAAAGCTCTTTGCTTCGGTATCTGGAATATTAAAATTTAATGGCAGTACAGCGAGACTATTCTGAGGACCCTAGATGTTATGGCAGGTTTTGTCACTGGAGGCCACAATTTGAAGGTACGCAGATGCTGCAGTGCTGTTTGCAGCGACGGAAAGAAAGCTACAAGACCCCCTACAGAAGGTTGCTGAAGAGAGTGACAAGAAAGGAATACAAATAAACTGCAAAAATAACGAATGCAGGGTCATCAGCAAGAAGGACAGCCCCAAATTCCAAATAAAGTTGGGGGATACTAAAATCAAACAGGTACAACAATTTAAATACCTGGGAAATATTATAACCGAAGACGGAGATTGTGACACAGAGCTCCGAAGGCGAATTGGCATGGCGAAGGAATCATTCCAGAAGTTGAGTTAAGTATTAAGAAACAGGACAATTTCGTTAGAAAGAAAAGAAAGAGTACTGGACTGCTTATTGATCTCACTTCTTCAATATGGCAGTGAATGCTGGACAATATCATCAAAGATGATGAAAAGAACTTCAAGCAATTTATATGTGGTTCTACAGAAGGATGCTAGGGATATTATGGATTACGTATGTGAGCAATTATGAGGTTTTGGAAAGAACAGAAACGAACAGGAAATAAATACTGAGCATAGGTAAAGAAGAAGAACTAGATTGGCTTCGAGTTCTCATCTTTTTACAGTTGAGCTGGATAGATGTAGCCGTAAGTTCTATGCTAATAGATTCTTTTCGCGTAATTCTCGCTTGTTAAACTTCTTTCTGGCTCTATGTTTTCCAACGGAATTTAATACAATATCAGTCCTTATCTATTGCCCCCTGATTACTCTTCTTTGGCCGAGCTCCTTCGTATTTTTTCTTTCAAATCTGTTTTAGATTCCGGATGAGGAACCGCCAAAATAAGAAAAAAACAAAAGCAGATATTGAGATAGAAAAGTAGATTATATTGAACATAATATACAAACTGGAACTATTAGGAATACTATCAGTAGAAAATAAATAAATACAATTCTTGAAGTGAAATCGTTGGAAATAGTATGTCCGTGTAACTTATTCTAGCTGACTGGAGCTCAGATCTAGTCTGGTCTCTGGTTAACTTCGTTATCTGTTGAAACACTTCGATAACTGTAACGGCTCTCTACGCTTACTCTTCACTGTGAACTGCAACTACAACTGAGAATCCAAGATCCCTGTTCTCTCTATGGCAGGATTATATGTTCATTCGAGTCCATTATCATATACAAAAAGGGAAGATTCCACAACATGATCATTCCACACCGAGTAACCACTTGTGTATTAGTAGTTCCAATGCTTTGATTGGGATGTAAGTTAAGTGTCAGAAGTGGTACACGCTTTAGTAATCATATCACGAAAGAAACATGACTAATATCCCGCAGCAGGTTGCCGTTACTTTCTGCGGTAGACTGGTCAAAGTTGTGAATTCTTGTTTAGAAAAACCACACAATATAATAATAAAAAACAGATATGAAAGGAAAAATGTAAGTATATTGAACAAAAGATATATAACCTGTACACAGTTAGTAGATTGATGAATACTTGTTAGTAGGTGTCAAATCTATGCAAGGTTCGGGTAATAAGTCTATATTGTTGCTGACCAACGAGTGGCGGTTCAACTGCTCTGACAAACACCAACTCTAACAACCACAACTACAACAGACAATTCAACTCTAGTAGGCAGGATTATTTGTATAATACAGAAGAGTCCATTGAGTATGTAAAAAGGGGTGACACCCCAACAGAAACCTATCTGTCTTGCTATTTAACCCATAGCTTGCGGTAGAAGCGACAGATTCATACCTTTCCAAAGTAAATGCAACAATTTCAACTCGGCACTCCGCTTGGGGTGTACTCGATTGAAAAATATCATTAATATGACGAAATCCGCGAAAAGGCGAAAACTTATTTGTTTTATATTCACATTTACTTACGCTATCTTTCTATACATTTGTCATGTCTGGTCAGGCGCCCCTCATCTCAGTATACTCGACAGGCTCCAAAGAAGAATCTGTAATGAGATAGGTCCCAACCTGTCAGCTCGACTTCAGCCACTTTCTCACCGGTGGGATGTGGCTTTCCTCTGTCTTTTCTACAAATATTTTCATGGCTTCTACTCCGACAAACTTAGGTCACTGGTGCCCCCTCCGCAAGAATTTACTCGTGAAACAAGACTGGCAACAAGGCTCTACACATTCACACTCAGACTATTAATAAATCTCTTGTTTTTAAAATGGTATACAAATTTTGCACCTCTAAACATTTTTATATATATATATATATATATATATTGGAGAGAAACGAAAAAGAAAATAATATATGAGATCAGGAAATGAGTGCTGAAGTTAATGGAATGATTTAGATGGGCTTAGAGAATCTGATACTCACAGGTCAGATAGCGGGAAAGAGGGACAGAGGAAACATACTTGATGGACAAAATGGATGTCCGAGTGGGATTTAGAAATGGTAATACTGGAAAGCGTGTTTTGAGCTACTAGAGAGAGGAAGATATGGAGGGTTATAATCCCCTACGTCTTGTAGGTGACCATGGTCTTTATTACGTAGATAAATGGCCTCTACATAAAATGTAGAAGCTATTTGTGGGACAAACATTTTCTAAATAAATGGGATGGTGATAACCACTTTTACAAGAGTCGCATCAATAATTTTAAAATTTAAAATATATACAATGTCTACAGATACATTAGTATATATGGTATGATCAAGAAAGCTGTAAACTGAGTGTGTGTGAAAAAGTTAATTTTGTTATATATATATATATATATATATATATATATATATATATAACAAATATCATCGTTTTCGTTATCCAGATTAAGTTTTGGTGATTAGATTTTCAGGAACTTCTCTTTTATTTTATGGCGATAATTAGGAAAGACAAATTTTCTTCTAAACTGTATTAAATCATAGATTTGGATGAAGCAATACTTGATAAAAATTCTTGAAAAAGACCTGTTGAATTTTAAATAAATTCCTGGTTCTTATAGAAGAAACTTTTTTATTTTTTAGTCCACTTCCTGAAATCGTGAGTTATAACATGAAAACCTAAAGCAAGGGAAGCCAGTTAATTAATTAAGTAGTCGGGAAAAAATTGGTTTTCATTGTGAGACATCGCTGAAACTTTATTTATATTACTTTAAATCGTGCATTGGCGGAGAAATTAGTCTCTAGATTGTGACTTCGCAAAATATTTTGGTTATAGGGAGAAAAATACATCATTTTCTTTTTTTATTTTAATCTGCAATTTCTGAATGTATTATTCAAAATCAACGGAATGATAGAAAATCAAGTTAAATAATTATTAATCTATCCGTCACTTTTTATTTCACTATCTAGATTAAGACCGGGTGCTGGATGCGGCCGAAATGTGGTTCTACAGAAGGATGCTACGGATATCGTGGACTGAGCATGCAAGCAACGAGCAGGTGTTGGAAAGAATGGCAACAAAAAAGAAATTGATGCTGAGCATCAGGAAGAGACAACTGAAGTTCCTGGGACATGCACATATACAAATCTACCGTCCGCCCGTGTATTTAATACTGCTGCCACATCTGTTCGGGTGCCCGTGCTATTCTCCTCGGGGTTCTTGACAAAATACAGCGGAGAATCTGTAATGTGATCCATACGGACTTGGCTGACCGCCTGCAGTCGCTCTCTCACTGGCGTGACGTAGCATCCCTGTGCCTCTTCTATAAATACTTTCATGGCTTCTGCTCTGATGAACTTAAATCACTGGTACCCCCTAGGTATGCATTTGCACGAGATACTAGATTAGCAACCAGGTCCCACCCTTTTACAGTGAAACCGATGAAATGTAATCGCAATTTCTATTCCAACAGCTTCTTTTCTCGCACTTCCCGCCTGTGGAATTTCCTTTCGCATGCTTGCTTCCCCGACGGTTACAACCGCTAGGAGTTTAAATGTAAGGTCAATAGACACCTCCTAACACACTAACTCGCACCCATTCTCTCAAACACTCTTCCTATGTACCTCCTTACTCGTCTATCACCCTCCTTCTGACATTTCCTATATCCAATCGCTCTATGTAACCCCCTGCGATATAGTGGAAGTGGAATGCCTTGCTTGGAGTGATATGATTTTAAAAAAATTGAACAAACACTGCAAATGCTACATTATATTTTGGCTTAAACACTGACGTCAGCCCTTTTTTTTCAATTTAAATTTTGCTGTGATTCTAGAACAGCAACCCTCCTCGTCCGACAGAACATCCGGAAAACTCTTTGCAATTACTCCTTTGAATTTTAACACTCTATCTTTTTTTAAAACTGTTCGCTTGTCCTTTTACATTTTTCAGTAAAGATTTAAAGTAAATCCCACAGCTCAAATAATTCCATCCAGTCAGTAATGAATAAGTTTCTGGCATTTATTAACACATAAGCTTTGCTTTTACACTATTGTTACCGAATGATATATAAGATGATATTTCGCCAATAAAAAATAATTGATAAGATTCTCTTATTTTTGTTATTTCTTTCTTTTTAATTTCTTTTGCTCATATTTGATGCTTGCTTGTTTTAGCGTTCTCTATTTCTTTCTTATTTTCTTTCTTTCTTTCTTTCTTTCTTTCTTTCTCATAAAATAGATGTGTTCATTTCTTTTTTTAACGCTTGATGTTTTTCTTTCTTTCTTAATTGTTTGATGTTTTCCTTTTCAAGATTTCTCTCTCTCTCTCTTTCTTTCTTTCTTATAAAATAAATGTTTTTCTTTCTTTTTTAATTGCTTGATGTTTTTCTTTCTTTCTGTCTTTCTTTCTATCATGCTTGATGCTTTCGTTTGTAGCTTTCCTTTTTTCTTTCTTTCTTTCTTTCTTTTTTCTAGCTTTCTTTCTTACATGTTTTACTTACTCCTTTCTTTCTTTCTTTCTTACATATTTCCATTTCATTCTTTTTTCTTTCATTTTTAATGCTTGAATTTTTTTTCCATTTCTTTCTTTCTTTTATGCTTGATGTTTTCCTTTCTTTCTTTGTTTCTTTGTTTATTGAAACAAAATTTACATGTTATTTCTTCAATGAAAATAGTTTATCACCTGGCACACTACTTGCGATTTTACAAATCCTATTTAATATATGTTTTCCTTTTTAGCTTCTATGTGGCGTCATTGATTATTTTCATAACTAGACCAGTGTCTAGTTGCATTTTTACTGCCACATTATTAATTTTCCCATACACAAATTTTCTTTGGTTTTCTTTGATTATTTTTTCCGACGCAATGAGAAATTTTCCTTGTTTTATTTTTACAGTGTGACGTTTTATGTACTATTTTTCCACAAGTGTAACATTTCTAATTCTTAAAGGGGCAATCCTATCCAAGATGTATCCTTCCACACATGAAATCTGTATTAATTTTTATTTCTCTTCGTTTGTCTTCCGCTTGTAATTATGCATATTCTTTTCTCTCAAATACTTCGGCATCCCTTCTGAGATATCAGTCTTTGACCAATACGTTCTGTAGTGTAAGTTTCCTATTCTGTTAAAGTTTCTTTAAGATTGTCACCCTTATTTCCGCCTCTTTTTCGCACTTAATCCGTGAACGAAAATTAAACCATTAAACCATTAAAATTAAACCATTAAACCATTAACCCATTAAAATTAAACCATTAAACATACCCGAAGTCATTTCGTTTAATCTGAATCTGTCACACTCTTTTTTAACAATAACTACTTTTTTCTTCAGATTCATGTATTGCCAACTATTAATGAATAACAAGCTTTTATTTTGAAAACTTTTCCTACCCAACGATGTGTACGAAATTTTTTCTGTTGGAACTTTTTTTGCCTTAGTTTAACAGTGAGACTTTTTACGTTCTACTTTTCTTCAATTGTGGCATTCCGAATTATTAAAAGGGTGTAACGGTCGTGCGAACTAACAAAGAGATTACAACTTCATCTTCTGTGTCTCTCTTGTGGTGCAGTAGATATCGGCTTGGAACGAGAAATCACAGAGAAGAGTTCGAATTCCAACTGAATTCGTTGCATTCCCTTACGCATAAATACTCTTGGGAAAGGTATTAATTAAATATAATCTTCCACATTTGAAGCATGAATAACTTTTTTCTTTTTGTACATTTTTCTTTCGCTTTTATGTATGAGCTTGATTTTTTCTCAATTTCTTCGGGATCGCATTTCAGATTTAGGATTCTCCGAAATTCGCCCGATATTTCCGGTAATGTAAATTTATTATACTGCACAATTCCATTAGAGTGCTCTCCCATATCTTTGCGTATTTTTCCCCATTAAACCTTGAACAAAATATAACATTTTTTAAAAACATGAAGAGTCTGTTCATTTAATATAAATCATTCACATTCCTTGTTAAAAATTCCAGTATATATAATCAAATCTTTGTCATCTTTTTACGTCAGATTCGTGCATTTGGAACAAATATTGAATAGCAAGATTTTCTCGCTAAAAATAAGTCAGAATATTTATTGTTTCTTCAAAACAAATTTCTCTTGTTGTTTTTCAGTAGTACAAATTCATAGTATATTTAATGTTCTACAGGTGCCAATTTCCTCTACAAAATCTTTGTTTATTTCTCGTCTTCCCAGTCGCTGCATACTTCTCTGAAAGTTTGCTCGTATATTGTAAAATAGACAGAAAAAAGAGAATTCCATCATCTGAATTGTATGTGAATGATTATGGCATTTTCCACCGCGTCTAGAGAGACAGAACTAGGGAAATTTTCGGTTTACTTCTGAATTAGTTTAATTAACTTCTGTTGTTGTTTCAGGAGTTCAAATAACTGCTGATGTTGTCGTTGGTGCTGTTGCAGTTGATGTTGCTGTATTTTTAATACAAATGTCACTATTTCTTTCATATTTAAGAAGTATCTGCTTTTTCTTTTTTAAACACACCAAAATGAGAAAATTAGACATACATGGTTCAAAATTCTTGATTTCACTGTTAACATGTGTGGCGAAGCAAAAAGTGTTTTTCCTACTTGTTATCAACGAGGTATGTGTTTCGATATCCTCGTCACTCATGTCATAACACGTATGTGCTTCGATTTTACGTCGCCACAGTTATAACTCGTTTCTAGCTGTCATAAATATAAGTCTGGCTTTAGCTACTCACCGTGACGTCTGTTAGAAAAACTCATGACTGTCTCCAACGGTTTCTAATTAGAGTTCTTTTTAAGTCATCTACGCTACTTCGTTTATGTTAGAAAGTGTTGTATTTTTTACTCCACATAACAATGTGTTGAAAAATCCTTCAACTATGTATAAAAATAGATTTTAAATTGGTTACTTCTCTTTTATGTGCATTGCTCTCTACATCTTCACGCCATTTCAGTTCTTCATATGTTTGTCTTTCTCTTATTTTCTGAAACCTTGTTCCACCCTCAGTTTACTAAAGCGCACCAAGTATTTCACGCACTGCTGTTAGTATCAAATTTTCCAAACCCTTCTTCCTCATGTTAAGTAAAAGTGATATTTTACTGTCATTGTCTATAGAACTTGATTGTTACTCACATGGTCAGTTCATTATATTCTCAGAATCATTGATTAGAACCAATATTCTGTTGATTCTAAAACTCTGCGTCATCTGTAAGGAGATTGTTTAGCATTCGCTGTCATCAATGTAATTCAAAAAGTTCCACATTATTGCTACTGGTTGCAAAACAGCACAATTGAAAAATTATGAGTCAAAACTGATTCAGAATCGACTAAGCTACATCTCAGATATTCAGATGAAATTATTATTCAGTCAATTAATTGCCATAAGTTATACACCCTTGGACGATCATATCTCGAAATAGATATGACTGACTGTGGAGAAGGATTTCCCATTGTAGGTTGTCATTATTTTCTGTGGCAGGCTTTTTGACAACCAAGGCTATAGAACCCAATCTGTCTTGCTATTTAACCCATTTTTGGCGACTGAAGCGTCGGATTAATACCTTTCCCAAGAGTATTTATGCGTAAGTGAATGCAACGAATTCAGTTGGAATTCGAACTCTTCTCTATGATTTCTCCTTCCAAGCCGATATCTACTGCACCACAAGAGAGACACAGAAGATGAAGTTGTAATCTCTTTGTTAGTTCGCACGACCATTACACCCTGTCAATACAGGTTGATAGATGTGTATTTTAACATACAAGTATGGTAATAATTTTCCAGTTAAACCTAATAAACCTTTCTTTAAGAAGTCTTCCGGCCCTGAAGAGGCCGCAAATCATTTGTAATTAAAAAAATTTAAACTTGAGGAAGAAAGAGATTATAGATATCTGTTTCAACATACATAAAAAGTAGCTAAAAGTTGTGGAAATGTTCGTAGTGTATATCTTCAAAACGCCAATTCCGACATTCCTTCCGTTTTTTCGTGATCACAGAACATCTGCATTCCAAGAGTATGTTATTTTGTTTAAAGTACCATTTACTGTGGGTTCAGTATGTTCGGGGGTGAAAGCAAGTTGCATTCTGCGGGGGAGGGAGCGCGATGTTGCTAAGCACGGCACTGCCTTTAGGTTTTGTCATTTAGCCATCACTACCATAGCCTGCTTCGGCATCCATTCTCTCAAGATCTTCATCTACATTACGCATCTTACTGCCAAACTGTCCTGTGAAGCATCAAACCTTATCCATAATTTTTTACCATTTGTATATGTTGATAAATAATGTCTTTTTGTAACTTCTCCCAGACCGCACTTAGCCATCCATTCACTCAAACTCGCCAAGTAGCTTATGCATAGCTTTTCATTGTCATTCTTATATTAAAACTGTATGGTTTGGTTTGTTTTACGGTATATCAACCTCAATGGTTTATTTAATGCCGACAAGAATTTTACAATAGTTTTCTATAAATAGAATATATATTCTTTGTAAGAAAAATGTTTGTATATCAGCTTTTTTTTGTGAAGTAGTTTTTATTTAAAATCATATGTATTACTGATATGCATTTTTTCTCAAAAATGCATTGCTGGTAATATTTTGTTTTTCTTCAAATATGTATTGCATTTAATATTTTTTCAGTCAAAATTGTATTTTTTTGGAATTGTTACTATAAAAGTTTATTTTATTACTTTCATCGTGTTTTGACACCAGCTTGGACCCTAATGGAGCTACCACCCGGGATGAAAATGGACTTGAAAACACCAGGTGTTTTCATGCTTCTCACAACCTCCCAATCAGAGGCCTTGCTGCCATAGGAGTTTTATCGTCATACCCATGACGAAATTGTTTTGTGAGTGCCTCATTTTTCAAGTTGAATTTCGTCATTCAGTCAGTCAGTCAGTAAAGTGCCATACGTGAAACACGCTTGCGCGATCATATATCGAAAGAGACATGACTGACTGGGCAGAAGATTATCTCTCAGTAGGTTGACATTGGTTTCTGCGGTAGACTGGTTGCCGACCAAACCTATAGAACCCAGTCTGTCCTGTTATTTAACCCATAACTGGAAGGAAGAGACGGATTAATACCTTTTCCAATGGTATTTGCACGTAAATGAATGCAATGAATTCAACTGGAATTCGAAATCGGCTCCCCGAGTTCTCGTTTCCGAGCCGATATCAAGTGGACCACAACGCACATCCTCTTTGTAGGATACAAATCCTATATCAACTAACTAAACGACACAAAGTAAAATTGCACACCCGCAAAATCGGATCCGAACGACTAAAAGCATTTTGGAAAAATCCAACTATTACAGAAAAAGTAAAATTGCACACCCGCCCCATGAGAAACAGTTTGTTACGGAAACAGTAACAAAAGGTTACTGCCCTACACACCATTGGGTGTAAAAGGGTGAGATGGTGATGATGTTTGTATTATTTGTGGATTACTGATTTTTCCGTTTGGTGATTGGTATACTATTTCTTTGTCTCCTGTATTTTTTCTTGTTGATATTTGTGGCACATATATATATATAAAAAAGTCTAGGCAAACATTATTTCATGATAAATCGGAAGTAAAAGGCTTATTTCAGGCAAATCATCATCAACTTCCGTTTTTATTCTACAGAAGATTTTGCACGATTTTTCTATCTGGCCTGTTAATATCAGGTTCTCCAAGCCTTCCTTCCTTATTCCATGTACGAGTAACTTTGACTATCTCTTCTTGATGCTCAGTATTAATTTCCTTTTCGTTTCCATCATTTCCAAAATCTCATCATGGCTCACATGCTCAATCCATGTTATTTGCAGCATCCTTCTGAAGAACGACATTTCAATTGCTTCAGTTTTTCCTTTATCTTTGTTGAGCTTCTCCAGCATTCAGTGCCATATTGAAGAACTGACATCACATAGCAATCCAGTATCCTTGTCTTTGTTTCTAGCGAAATTATCCTGTCTCTTAATTCTCTACTCTGTTTCTTGAATGTGTCCTCCGCCATACCAATTCGCCTTTGGATCTCTGTGTCGCACAGAGGAAATTTCATTTTGTAACGGTGTAAGTGATCAAAGAGTGCTGATTGCAGAATCGAAAAGGAAAAGACAAGAACTTCAACAGAATGTCGCTGAAGAGAGTGACAAAAAAGTTCTACAAATAAACTGCAAGAAAACAGAATGTATGATCATCAGCAAAAAGTGAAGCCCAAAATACCAAATACAGGTGGCGGATACTAAAATCAAGCAGGTACAAAAATTTAAATACCTGGGAAGTGTTCTAACAGAAGACGAAAAGTGTGTCACAGACATCCGAAGGCGAATAGTTATGGCGAAGGACGCGTTCCAGAAGCTCAGTAAAATATTTAGACATAGGAAACTTCCAGAAGAAAAGAAGAAGAGAGTACTGGATTTCTATGTAATATCAATTCTTAAATACGGCAGTGAATGCTAGACAATCTAAACAAAGTGAAAGGAAAAACATTAAACAACCGAAATGTGGTTCTACAGAAGGATGCTGCTGATATCATAGACAGAGCATGTGAGCTATGATGAGGTTTTGGAAAGAATGGAAACGAAAAGGAAGAGCCAACTAAAGTTTCTTGGACATGCAATAAGGAAGGAGGGCTTGGAGAACCTGATACTAACAGGTTAGATAGAGGGGAAAAGAGACAGGAGAAAGCAGCGGATAACATATTTAAAGGTCCTGCTCAGGTGGATGACAGAACGGAACTTGTGTGGTGTTACAGAAGAAAGTGTGCCAAAAGCTACCAGAGATAGGGAGACGTAGAAGACCATTATCGCCTACGCACATAAAAGAAGTATTGTTTATATATATTTATTTACCTTTTTATTTTTGTCCTTTTTGGCTTTTAATAAATCTTCGGATAAATGGAATTTCGGGTTCAGAATCTTAATAGCCTTAAAGCCTTCATCTCTCTGTCTTCGAGATTACGCACGTGTAGGAAACGGACGGGTACTCTGAAGGTCAGAACAAATTAATTCTTTATTTCCATAATTATGAATAATGTTGTTTGCATTGTATACAACTGTTTTGAAGAATAATTAACTGAAGTTCTATTGGCACCAAATACGTAGTTATCACCCGAAAACAGAGAGTAAAATTATGCTACCCAAGCAAGTGATTTGTTGTTTTATCATCGTTCTAATCTTATCCTCTGGTTTTTAACTTTCAGTAGCTTTAAATTTGTCTATTTTATTATCATGTTATTATTTGAAAATTTGTTTAAAGTAGCCATATTTTTATAATTTTGTATCTCTCCGTGTAGAATCATTTGAAAACATGTCTACTGTTCGTAAACTTTTGCAAATTGCAACCTTGTAACTTTCTTTCCTTGATCTCATCACAACATTAAAATGTATTTTTGTACAAACTTTTATCGTCGAAATGTGGCCCCCCTTTGTCTCTTCTACAAATAATTTCATGGCTTCTGCTCGGATGAGCTTAAGTCACTGATGCCTCCTCAACAGGTGTTTACTCGTGCAACCAGACTGGCAACTGGGTCCCACCCATTGACAGTCAAGTTAGCCAAATGCAGACGACAATTCTACTCCTGCAGCTTCCTCTCTCGCACTTCCCGCCTGTGGAACTCACTCCCGTATTCTTGCTTTCCTGACGGCTACAACCTCCAGAAATTTAAATGCAAAGTCAATACTCATCTATTAACCACTGGCCTCTAGCTCTCTCCACTCCACTGTATCACCTTCCCTTTCTCCACCTATGTATCTGTCATCGCACCTGCTTTCTCAGCTTTCTATTGTTCCTTTCTAACTAGTTTGTACTCCTTACTCTTTTCTAATTAATCTTGTTACATTTATGTAACTCCTGCACATCAGTGGCGTTTCCGCCTTGCTTGGGGTGAAATGATTAAAAAAAAAAAAATATATATATATATATATATTAATGCAAACGAAGTATTTGCTAACTTCCTTTACACATTTAGACAAATGGTTTTATATATTCAGGATTCGGATGCTTTTGTCATATTCGGTGTTACGCTTGTTTGTAAGTTTTTTCAGACTAATTAGCCTTTTCTATACACACTTGTTTTCTTTTCTAGTTTTACCCTTTTGCTTTTTAATAAACCTGTTGATGAACGGAACTTCGTCTTCAGAGTCTTAATTGCCTTAAGGTGTTTAACTGCCTGTAAAAAAATTAACGCGTATTCTCGGGAGTAGAACAAATTATGACTTTATTTCCGTAACTATGAATAATTGGTTTTAATGACGTTTACAAAGTATAGAACTTTTTCGAAAAATAATTAGCTGCAGATCCATTTCTACTAAACACTGCGATTAGATCTTTTCTCGACTGTTCAATAAGGCTTTTGCTTTTCTTATATTCTCAGCCGAGCATCTCCGCAGAATTTGGGGAAATGGTTTCGTATTAAACGACTTCAGTTTAAGAATAGCATTTTTCAATTCATACCAGATATATTTGTTTTTGGGCTAGCTATTTTTGGGATTTTTCACCCTTATGACACGGTATTCTTAGGTGGGAGCAGAAACTGTTTAGTTTCCGTATGACATTATTCCTACATAATTTTCATGGTTTCATTTCGATCTTATGACAATTTGATATATATTTTTCATTTAGAAACCAGTGCAACATTGGTTTCAAACGTTCAGCATCTTCAGGTGATTTATAACAACTAATTTTTCAAAGTTTTTCTTGTTTTCAGACATACAACAGAGATTTTTACGAGAGCATAACTGACGTTTTCAAAATTAGGTAACCGTTTGAAGGATCTTAAACATTTTCATCCAGGTTAGGATTTTATTTTAATCGTTTCACCCTAAGCAAGGCATTCCACTGCCACTATTGCGCTTGGGGCTACATAGGGGAAGGTAAATAGAAAGAGTGGTTAGATAAAGGAAATGTCAGAAAGGGGTGATAGGTAGTTGGGAGGATGGGAAGAGTTTTTGAAAGAATGGAAGCGAGTTATTGTGTTAGGAGGTGTCTATTGACCTTACATTTAAACTTCTGGAGATTGTAGCCGTCGGGGAAGCAGTCATGTGGAAGGGAATTCCAGAGTCGGGAAATACGAGAAAAGAAACTGTTGGAGTAGAAGTTGCGGTTGCATTTTATCGGTTTCATTGTAAAAGGGTGGGATCTTTTTTTTTTTTTTTATAAGCATTTCACCCCGAGCAAGGCATGTCACTGCCACTACTGTGCAGGGGGCTACGTAGAGTCGAGAAAGGCTGATTAAATATAGGAAATAACAGAGGGTGGGTGATAGGTGGGTGAGGATACCGAGAATGAGGGTTGGGTAGATGAGAGTGTTGTGAGAATAGTTGGGAGTTAGTGTGATAGGAGGTGTCTATTGACCCTACATTTAAACACATGGAGATTGTAACTGTCGGGAAAGCAGACTTGTGGAAGGGAGTTCCACAGGCGGGAAGCGTGAGAAAAGAAGCTGTTGGAGTAGAATTTACGGTTACATCTTATTTGTTTAACTGTAAAAGGGTGGGACCTAGTTGCTAATCTAGTATCTCGTGTAAATTCGTGCTTAGGCGGCACCAGTGATCTAAGCTTATCGGAGCAGAAGCCATGAAACTACTTGTAGAAGAGGCACAGGGAAGCTACATCACGCCGGTGTGAGAGCGGCTGCAGCCGGTCTGCCAAGTAAGTATCAACCACGTTACAGATCCTCCTTTGTATTTTGTCAAGAAGCCCAAGGAGAGCATCAGGGGCACCCGACCAGATATGGCAGCAATATTCAATACACGGGCGGATGGAAGATTTGTATATGTGCAGAATAGTTTCAGGTGGGAAAAATTTCCGGGCCCTGCACAGGGAGCCGACTTTCATAGTAGCAGATTTGGCAATGGATTCAATATAGTCATTCCATTTGAAGTCCGCCGAGAGTTTAAGGCCAAGGAGGCGTAGTATTTTACTCTCTGGGAGGCTAGCATGTCCCATGCTAATAGGAGGTAGATGCGATTGTCTATGGTGATAACAGCTTTGTTTTGGAGGCATTGAAATTTACCAACCATTTCCTACCCCAGGTCACTACGGATTGGAGATCCCTTTCAAGTGCGGCAGCGAGGTTCACTTTGTCGTCTAGACCTGGTTTCTGATCGATGCGGGAGTAGATTGTTGTGTCGTCGGCATACATGCCAACTTGGGATCTAATGGTGTCGGGGAGATCATTAATGTAGATCAGAAATAGCGTGGGACCTAGGATAGAACCTTGAGGGACGCCCGCGTTCGTCTTGTAGTTTTGGGAGGCATGCCCATTTAATACCACCTTTAATGTGCGGTTAGAGAGGAAGGACTGGATGAGGTCAAACAGATGTCCAGTTATCCCATAGCTCAGCAGTTTGCACAAGAGGCCAGCATGCCAGACCCTGTCGAATGCTTTGGAGATATCCAAGGCAACGGTTCGGGCTTCACCATTCTTGTCGAGTGCCTGGTATATGTACTCGGTAATGTTCGTTAGCATATCAGCAGTAGACCTGGTGAAGCGAAACCCATACTGTTTGTCAGAGAGAAGCCCGTTGGTCATAAGGTGCTGAATCACCTTGGCGTTGATAATTGCTTCGAAAACTTTGCCAAATATTGGAAGGAGACTAATAGGACGGTAATTGGCGGGGTCTGAGGGTTCGCCAGAATTCTTAAATATAGGTACTACGCAGGAGGACTTCCAACAGACAGGAAAGCAGGAAGCAGATAGGCAGAGGTTATAGAGTTTAGAGAGGACACAGGAGAGTTCTGGGGCACATTTCTTCAGTACTATGACTGGGATTCCGTCACCGCCGCTCGCTTTGTGTGGGTCAAGTTGCGCAATTATCTTGGCGACCAGCGAGGGTGAAATGTGGACGTTATTTAGTTGAGCCTTAGTTCTGGGTGGGAAGTCTGGTGTAGGTATTCCTAACGAGTCCAGTGTCGAATTGGTTGAGAATTTACGGGCAAAGCATTCAGCCTTGTCGGCTGGGGAGGTGAGAACTTCAAATTCATTGATTAGTGGGGGTATTGAAGTCTTGTTCCTGCTGAGCACGCTTTTGCAGAGACGCCAGTAATCTTTGGAGCCAAACTTAGAGGATGCTATGCGTTGCCTAATTCTGGTAGCAAACGCCCTCTTGGCTTCGTTCAGTACTTTTTTACACTTGTTCCGTGCTGAGGTGAAAAGGCGCCTGTTTTGGTTCGACGAGCAGCTTCGATAGAGCCGGAAGAAATGGTTCCGGTGGGCAATAGCGGCCGAGCAGGCGGGTGAGAACCAGGGGGACGAATTAGGTTTTAGTTGGAATTTTCTGGCAGGGATAAAAGCATCGATGTCAGCCTTAACCCAAGAGGAGACTTCGGAAGCACAGTCTTCGACAGGAAGATCAAAGACGTTGTTCCAGGGGACGTCGCAGAGGAAGTCTCTGAACGAGTCCCAGTCGGCTCTTTGGTAGCAGTATGATATTCTGCTGGTCTGGTTTTCTTGGGTAGAGTTAGTGCGGATTGATAGGTTTACGGAGAGTACGGCGTTGTCAGAGTTTCCAAGGGGGCAGAGTTGCCTGGTAGTGCAGGAGTCTGGGATGGAGGTAAAACAAAGTCGAGTAAAGAGTCCCTTCCGTTAGGGTTTTTAGAGAAACGCGTGGGAAAGTCCACCACTTGCGTTAGAGCTTGGGCTATTGAAAAGTGCATGGTGCGGATCCCAGCAAGGTCGGTGGCTGAATTTTCAAGCCACTTGGTGTGGTGGGCGTTAAAATCGCCAAACACAAATTTATGGGCAGATGGGTGAGAAGAAATGGCCCTGTCGATGTTAGTCGAGATGCAATCAAGTAACGTACAGTCAGAGGAGGAGGGGGAGCGGTAGAGGAAGAAGAGATAGCTAACCGAGCTTAGAAGTGAGAGACGGAAGCACATGAAGGAATGATCCAGGGATTCAAGAGATGTGACCCTGGCTAGGGGGAGTTGTTCGCTGACATATACACCAAGCCCATGCATATGGACATTGGAGTCCTTCCTGAAGAGGAGAAGGTAACCAGGAACGAACAGCTCTGAAGAGGGGATAGAAGGGTCAAGGTTAGTCTCACATATAGCTAAGATATCGGGTGAGTTAGTTAGAAGGAAATACTCTACACTATTAAAGTTAGTGCGAATACCTCGTATATTTGTGAAGGTAACGCAGATAGGTTTGGGCGATTTACCACTAGCTGGTTTAGGCTTGCTATTTTGTTTGTTAAATTTCATGCTGGTTATAGTTGTGGATAGAGAGAGGTCTAGAGTAGGGTCAGATGGTCGTTAATTGCAGCAGGTGAAGGATGGAGAATGGCGCCGCCTGCAGCATAATGTGGCCTCGGGGTTGCCCATCGGAAATTCATGCAGGGACGCTCGTCCATGCGCGAAATGGCACTACAGGAACCCCGATATTATTCAACTGTTGATCAGAGCAGCCTCTCGAGACGCTACGCAAGAGTTCGGGCTCCTAACTACCAGTCGGAAGCAGCAACCAGGAAACTGCCAACCCGGTACCCTCAGAATGAAGAGACTTTGCCACCATACTCACCAACTGCAAAAAGCTTCCAGCCGAACCGACATAAAGACCGAAAAAGAGAGAGATGAACCGGGAACCCCTTCCTAAACAAGAAACAAGGCGATCACCTCTACTCCTGTCCAAAAGAAGTGGGTGGAGTGTGAGACCGGGCGATAGAAGGTACAATCTACTCCAATTAAAAAAAAGAATAAATGTGTGACTGAAGTTAATTAAGTTTTAACTTAGTATAAGTCAAACCTAAATTTGATAATTAAGAACAATTTACACAAAAATTAGGCAGAAAAGATAAGAACCGAAAAAAATAAAATAAAAAATACAAATGAAAATAAATAAATAAATAATTCAAAAAATAATAAAAAATAAGATCACACTGGCTAAACTCACCAAGTTGCAGGCTGGCTCACAGAAAAAATTAAGAAAATTTCAAAAATTATCTTCATTTTGTTTCTTCTATACAGTTCTGGAGAGTTCTGGAGAGATTAAGTTACCTGAAGTAAGCAGTAACAGACAGTAGTGTGATGGAGGGGGGATCACCTCCAAGCCATGTGTCCAGTTAGCAAGGGAATGACAGAGAACAATAAAATAAAAACAAACAAACATGGCCGGTCTTAGAATTCCTACATATAACCAAAACACTAATATACCAAACCTAAATTTGATAATTAAGAACAATTTACACAAAAATTAGGCAGAAAAGATATCTAGTTGCTGATCTAGTATCTCGTGCATATTCACACCTAGGGGGCACCAGTGATCTAAGTTTATCGGAGCAGAAGCCATGAAAGTATTTATAGATGAGACACAGGGAAGCCACGTCGCGCCGGTGAGAGAGAGACTGCAGGCGGTCTGCTAAGTCGGTATCGATCACATTACAGACTCTCCACTGTACCTTGTCGAGAAGCCCAAGGATTGTCTGGTCTGATTACATCCGGACATCACTTCAGATCTTTAATTTAGTAATGTTTTCTTATGTTCTAGAATCATCTTATTGCTAACTTTTCTTCTTGGAACAGTCGGCAGACATTAACAGCGTTGTAAGGTCTGGCTTTATTTTTTCTTATATTTGATGTTAGTATCTAAACTTATTTATAAATGAAAATTTGTCTGTTTGTGTGTGTGTGGGGGGGTGTCCGTTACCTATAGACTCCGAAACGGATGAACCGATTTTCTTGAAACTTTACACAGTTGCGAGTGTTCGTAGCTACGTTTTATGTCGAGGTACCCAAGATAAATATCGAAAATCGATAATCGAAAAAATCGGGTTATAGAAGGAGTGGTCCGATTTTAATCAAATTTGATACACCCATAGACAAAGACATAAGAAACGATATTCAGAAGTTTCAAGTTTGCAGTTCTTACAATAGTGCAGAAAATTGATAAGATATATATATCTATATAAAGGGCAGAGATGTGTGTGTCTGCTTATCTGCCTGTATGTCTTTATTTTTTTTCAGCCTTTTTATTTTAGTTTTTGCTTCAGGTTTGGCTCTAAATAGGTATAATTGTAGTTCTTAGTTTCAGCCATGATACCATTTACTCAGAGGACTTATTTAGACTTCAAAATTCAGTTTACGATGAAAAAAATTAATTTTATATCGATACCAGGAAATCAAAATTTGACTTACATCCATTCATTTTTCTTTTAATCTGCGGTTTAACTTTAACTGGAAACAACTATTGCTTTTTAGACATCGTGCTAACGTCCAAAGAGATTGAGCTCCAAGACCATGGATTAGTTTTAAAGCTTTTATTACACCAGAGCAACGCCGGGCTATACTGCTAGTATATATATATATATATATATATATATATATATATATATATATATATATATATATATATATATATATATAAAAGACAAGATGTTTGTGTGTGTGACTGTGTATCTGCCTGTATGTATGCATTTTTTTCGGGCCCTTTTATTTTAGTTTTTGTTTCGCGTTTGGCTCTGGGTAGGTAGTTCTTAGTCTCAACCATGATATCATTTACTCAAGGGACTTATCTAGCCTTGAAATTCAGTTTACGACGAAAAAAATATTTGATATCGATACTAGGAAAGTTTGACTTAGATCCATTCATTTTTCTTTCAGTCTACGGTTTCGCTTTAATTGGAAACAATTATTGCTTTTTAATCTTTCGTGCCAACGTCCGAAAAGTTTGAGCTCCTGGACAATGGATTAGTTTTAAAGCTTCCATTATACCCGGGCAACGCTGGGCTATACTGCTAGTTTGTCTATATTTCTGAGATGAAGTAGTATTTACTGTATTTACAATATTCCGACTGTTTTGCTCAAAGACATATGGCCCAGTCGATATAGACGTTGGTTAGTTTCTGTGATTGACCCAAAGAGTTGTGAGTTAAATACCACGGTACAGCAGTGATGAACAAGTAACTAACAGGGTTAGAGGGCGATAACTCATGTACAAATGGCAACAAAGATGGGGACAATAGACCGAATAATGTAAATACTGTAAATACTATCTCATCTCGGAAATATAGACAAATAGAATGATCTATTATTAAACGTCGTACAAATGGCAACAAAGATGGGGACAATAGTCCGAATAATGTAAATACTGTAAATACTATCTCATCTCGGAAATATAGACAAATAGAATGATCTATTATTAAACATCGTACAAATGGCAACAAAGATGAGGGCAATAGTCCGAACAATGTAAATCCTGTAAATACTATCTCATTTCAGAAATATATACAAATAGAATGATCCATTATTAAACGTCGTACAAATGGCAACAAAGATGGGGACAATAGTCCGAATAATGTAAATACTGTAAATACTATCTCATCTCGGAAATATAGACAAATAGAATGATCTATTATTAAACGTCGTACAAATGGCAAAAATGATGAGGACAATAGTCCGAATAATGTAAATACTGTAAACTTCATGTTCATGTTTTATTGTTATTTTTTTCAATTTCCCAATGTAGTTAGCCAGATTCGTACAATATTTAAGGTATTTTAAATTGAAATATATCAATGAATAACTGTTTTTAAAATTTTCATTTTGTATAACCTATGTATATTTTTCTTTGTTCATCTGTAACATATACTTCTACTTTGTAAATACCTCCTTCGGTTTTACAAATTCTGTCAAGTGGGCATTCATTTTTGTCACTACGGTTACATTCCTCATTAGCAACATAATATTGCACGTTACTTTCTTTTGATTTCGGACGTTTTTGAATCTAATTGTCTAAATTGGTAGTACAGTTATAACTTAATTGCATTTCAATTGAATATTTGATATGTATAATTTAATATAAAACTATCTACTGATCAGTTTTCGCAGATTCGTGTTTAGTTCTGCAATTACGACAGGTTCTTTTGCATGTGTTGTGAGTCGTAATGGTCTTTATTTTTCGTTTAAACTGCAAGAAAACCTAATGCATGCTCATCTGCAAAAAAGGGCAGCCCAAAATGCCAAATACAGGTTGCGGATACTAAAATCAAGCAGGGAAAAAAATTTAAATACCTGGGAAGCGTTATAACAGAAGATGGACTGTGCAAACACAGAGATCCAAAGGCGAATTGGCATAGCGAAATAAGCATTCCAGAAGTTGAGGAAAGTAATAAGAAACAGGACAATTTTGCTAGAAACAAAGAAAAGAGTACAGGATTGCTATTTGATGGCTGTCATTCAATATGGCACTGAGTGTTAGACAATATCATCGAAGATGAAGGAAATACTGGAAGCAATTAAAATGTGATTTTACAGAAGGATGCAGCGAATATCATGGGTCGAGCATGTGAGCAATGATGAGGTTTTGGAAATGATGGGAACGAAAAGGGAATTAAAACCGAGCATCAAAAGAGACAGCTAAAATTCCTAGGGCATGCAATGAAGAAGAAGGGCTTAGAGAACCTGTTACTGACAGGCCAGATAGAGGGAAAAATAACAGGGGCCTGATCAGGTGGATGACGGAACGAGGGTTGCGTGTTGTATTAGGAGATAGCGTGCTAAGAGCCATTATGGATAGGGTGATGTAGAAAGCCATGATCGCCTACGTCCTGAAAGGACAGGGCACATAGTAGAAGAAGAATATTTATGACGTAAAAGAATATATACTTGGAGGAATCTGTCTCCTTCTACATAGTTAATTAATGGAATAATTACACAAATATAGAAAGTGACACACGAAAAGGACGTATCCTATAACTTGAATTATTGGTCTTATAACGACCCAATGCTAAAAAAAATTCTCCCAGGATGTATTAATCACTTCAATTAGGTCAATCTTAACAGCCTTAGATACGTAGATGGCAATTTATTATTAGACGATGTGGGAAAGGAAAGCAAAAACTGTTAAAACACAGACTTTATATCTGACAGGTTGTCAAAACCTCAAATTCGTCCGATCCTGGTTATGACAGTAAACTGCATTGGGAGATTGTGAGGAGCATGAAACGACGACTTAATTGCTGTTGTTTTCAGTTTCAACATATTTGCAGGGTCTGATCAGGTGGATGACGGAACGGGGGTTGCCAGGAGCAACAGGAGCAAACATACTAAGAGCCACAAGGGATAGTGAGACGTGGAGAGCCATGACCGCCTACGTCCTAAAGGGACAGGGCACATAGAAGAAGAAGATTTCAGTAAAGCTCTGAATTAATGCTCTGATTGGCTTCTAAAAAGCTGCAGTGAATAGTACCAATTGCAGACCACCAGGCACTCACCATAATCTTTTGCTGATGTAACTTTAGCTTTGGGAAATGTTAGGTTAACTCATCAAGATCAAACCATTGACATTGTCTGGCAACCAGTCTACCGCAGAAAGCAACCACAACCTACTGCGGGATAATCTTCTGTCCAGGCGATCATGTCTCTTTCGAGACATGATCGCTTAAAGCGTGTATCAGGTATGGCACTTAACTGACTGACTGAATACAATAGTTGAAAACGTGATTAAGGCTTCTGCTGGGCATTAATTGGAGGATCAGTTTTATATTGTTATGAAGAAATAAACTGATCCCCCACTACTTACTACTTAATAATATAATACATCTCTTCTTCTTCTAACTATGAGTTGAATAACAGGACAAATTGGGTTCTATAGCCTTGGCTAGCAACCAGTCTACCACAGAAAGCAATGGCAACCTACTGCGGGATAATCTTCTGCCCAGTCAGTGATGTCCTTTTCGAGACATGATCGCTTAAAGCGTGAATCACGTATGGCACTTAACGGACTGACTGACTAGATCGGCATCAGGGTCATTCCCTTTTACCGCTGAAATATTTAAACGTAAATTTCTTGGCTAATGCTCCACATAACACACAGATTCTAGCGGGCCACATTTATTCGTTTCCTACAAAGTGTGACACTGAAATTCAAAAAGCTAGTGGCTTGGCTTAGTGAGGCATTTAATTCCGGGTGCACAAAGACATATAAAACAAACTTCCTGCTTTGTCAAACCAAAGTCGTCGATCAGATCATCTTGAAATGACTCCTTACTAGCACCCGATATAATACCCGAAGAAACAATGCCTCCACGCTGGAGAGGCTATGTACTTGAGTGCTAACCGGCATTCAAGATAGAAAGAGCACTCGCCTCCAGATAAACGGATGATCTGTTCCAACCACAACTGAACATTTATTAGGGACAGGAGGTTGTTGTGGGCATCATCCCCACAGAATTCGCCATTGCCTACCGCATGCGAACACATTTGTTTTAGGAAGGTAATGTGAAGCGTATGTTGACGAATCTAAACGCTAGGCATACCCAGACCGCCTTCGTAAGGATGGAGGTAACATATCTCTTTGCACACATTAGGAGCCTTGCCTTCTCTCCACAAGAAGAAGAACGAACCCTAACAAAGGTCATTAGTATGGCATACGGGAAGTGAAAGAACATAGATTCGGTAAAAGAAGAATCGGGTCGACGTGCGAAGCATATCTACCGCCCTCCCCGTCAAAGAAAGCCTCCTCCGAATCCTATGAGACGAACTTGCTTGCAACCTCGGACTTCTCTCCGACCAATTCATTTCCAACAAGAAATCGGGACCGTGGCAGACGCTGAGAATCTTGAACGGCTCCTCCCTCCAGAGATCCGGGAAGAGACAGTCCCATTCATGCACCCAACAGCAACTCACACCGTCTGATCGCTTTGCCAACTTCCTCAATCTTGACACTGCTCGACACAAGAACAGAAACGTTGTCAGCATACCTGGCCGAGGTGGTAGCACCAGATAGAGAAATTCCGCGCAGGACCAAATTAGCCTTTAATCTGCAAAAGAAGGGCTTCAACGCAAGAACGTAAAGCAAAGGCGAAAGCGAAGAGTCTTGCCGACGGGTGGATGTATACAGCAGTCGCATCCAGAAGCGAAAGTTCAGCCTGAACGGAAAAAAAATCTGACTCCAAAAATCGATGGTCAATCCTATCGAAAGCCTTGGACTGATCCAAATTGATCAGTGGCGCTTCACTGTCTACTTTATCGATAATCAAGCATACCAAATGAAAGTTGTCCTGAATAGTGCTGCGCTTTACAGAACGAGTCTGCTCGGAGGCAAACAGGCTAAGGAGGACAGCCTGCAAACGGCAGGCCAAGATCTTTGCTATAATCTTTAAATCAGTATTCAACATCTTCAAAGACTGAAAACTATTTATACCACGTTCTTGTTCTTATGAAGCCGCTTGATTGCACCTCTGTTGAAGCGTTGACATATAGACCCCTGCTTTATCCAGTTGTTATCAATCAGCACAAGTAGGGGGGGGACAAAAACTAGCGAATGCCTCAAGTACATTTCGTGTGCAAAATCATCTGATCCTGGATTCTTGCCAACCAGTTTCAGCGCTTCCCAGATCTCAGACTCTGTAATTGGACCCTTGCACCCAGCCGCTTCAACCGCCTCCAGGTGAGGAAAGTCGGCCAAATAGACATCAAACTAAGCAGAGTTCAGACCAGACTCCCTTATGAAAAGATTCTGAAAGTAATCCCGAAAAGCCCCAAATATATCCCCGTCGGTGGTCACGGTACGCCTGTCCGGCAATGTGATGCTTTCGCTATGCTGGTTAATTGCATTACCAGATTCTTCTGCTCGCGGTTCAGCGAACATATTTGTTCCCTCAGAAAACATTATTTTTAACCTTGCCATAACTATTAAAGTCTGGTCCTTCTTGATATGCAAGATGGCCAGCTCCACCCTAGCAAATGATACGTTCTTACTATCACGGGATTTAATTGCCCGATCGACATAATATTTGTGTCGCTTAATGTAGCTACATTGAACCGAGGACTATAGTCAGCAAGAAATGACCTAATTTTCGATTTAAAGGAGGCCCACCACTTATTCTCAACCACAGCGCCCGTAATTTCACGCTGGTCCCGGATATCTTTTCCATCAAACAATGATGCGTTCCATGTTCAGTAGTAAGCCAATCTAACCCTAAGCTTATCCAAGTTTACACGAACACCGACAAGCCTATGACCCGTGTAAATTATCGAATGGAAACTTGGACAACCAAAGAGCCATACGTCGACTCTCTTAACAAAAATTCGTCGAGGTAGCTAGCACGCACTACCAAATCCAAGCTAACCTTAGTAATTCAAGTTTACACGACCTTCTGAGGGTGTTCATTCTGATACTTATCGACAACACTACTAGTATCGATAAAGTCATGAAATGTTTTCACATCTGGGTTGTAAATCCCCGATCGTTCCCTATGAGACTTTTCTCAGAATCATTCCAATCCCTCGCTAAGAATACCCGACAGGACGTCCTAAATAATGACTTGATCCACCGAAACGTCATCGCCATTATCAATTATTGCGAGTCCCACAAAGTAGAAAGACTTTCCCAAAATCCGTCTATGACTACAGTGTCGAGCATTCTTCGCAATGTTGTACGAGCAACTCTTGTTATTGTTGATCTTCTGTATATTCATTTAGTTTTTTTGTGAAATCTATTCTGCAGAAAGCAAACTTTTGCTTCATTCCTTAAGATAATATTTTTTTCTTTCTGTACTTTATCTTGATTAGTGTTTAAAGATTATTACTAATGATTTTTTAATTAAGGACAACATTATTAATTAGGCAAAAATCAAGCGAACTTTTTTTAAGCAAGAATATTTTCTTTTCCTTATATGTAAATCTCTCGCATATTATGTTTGGTAATGACAAGGATGCTAATAATATCACATTTCGTGTAAGTTAACAGATAATGAGTTAGCGATGGAAAAAACATTTATACTTCCAGTTCTTTTCCCCTATTATCGGCATTATTATGTTCAACGTAATAATTCCAAAAAGGAACGGAATAGCTGAATGAAAACAAGGTCTATTCACAACCGTGCAGAAATATATATATATATATATATATATATATATATATATATATAATTTTCAAACGATTGTACGATAATTGATAATGAAGATGACGCTTCGGTGGATTAAGTCATTCTTTGGGACATCTCGTCGGGTATTCTTAGCGGGGGATTCGAATGCCTTAATATTTTAAATATTCAAAAGTTCTACAATATAATTGTATAGAACCCTTTTTAATACAAATGTGTACTGGTCTAACCCTATTAGGACCAAAAACTACGTATTAAGCAATATATATATATATATGTGTGTGTGTGTGTGTGTGTGTGTGGTTATTGACGGATGTGCGTTGTGGTGCGGTGGATGTCGGCTCAGAGTGGGCAAATCGGTGAGCCGAGTTCCAATTTCAATCGAGCACTCTGCATTCACTTACGCACTGGTACCCTTGGGAAAGGTATTAATTCGTCCCTTCCCTCCAGTTATGGGTTTAAAAAACTGAGGTCTGCTCTTCATGCAATCCGTGGCGAACTTCTGCACCGATTGTTTGTTATCAGCAGTTCCAAAATGCGTGGATGGTGATACGCAATCCTTCAACACTCAAAACAATTATTTATGTGGCAGTCTAACGGATTTAGACACTCATAAGTCGAAATCGACGGGGTGGTCCATAATATATATATATATATATATATATATATATATATATATATATATATTATACTTTTAAAATGCATATATACTATCACACATATATGCAACAACAAGCGCACTACATAGATAACATAAAGGCAGCGTCTTACTTATAAACGAATTTCAGAGCGCAAATAATGTTTGTTATGGTGCAGTGGATATCGGTTAGGAACGAGAAATCAGACAGCCGAGTAATTTTTGCCTGTCTTGCCTCTCGCAGGCAAAAACTGCAGATGTTAGATTTCGATTCGGCATACGATATCACGTTAGAATAAGTTTCCAATTTCCAACACATTTATTTGTCGAATATCTATCATTTTTTATAAAGAAATGTGTGATTTTTTTTTACTGACACGGTTCCATATCTGCTAATTACTACAAGTTATTATTCTGATTGTCTACGGCTATATCGTGTTGAATAAACCAGTTCTCATCCGATCACCGATGTTAAGTAACATCAAGCCTAGTCAGTACTTAGATACAAGAGCGTTTGGGAAAACCAGGTGCTGTAAACGTAAGGACCAAGAATGGTCCATCGGTTCTCCAGGGTTGGGGGTTGGGCGCAAGGATACCAACCCAGCCCCATAAAAAACAGTTTGTTACGAAAACAGTAACAAAAGGTTACTGCCCTACACACCATTGGGTGTATAAAGGATGATGATGATGATTATTCTGATTGTGACGCTCATTTCCAACGTACACATTTGGCTCACATCATTTCTTATATCAATTGAAGCCATTTTCGTATTCACACCTCTTTAAATAGTATTTTTTCGTATTCTAGAAGCTGAATAAAGTATTAAGAGACAGGAACATTTCGCTGAAAACAAAGAGAAGAGTACTGGATTCCTAATTGATGTCAGTTCTATAAAATGTCAGTGAATGCTGGAAAATATCATCGAAGATGAAGGAAAAACTGGAAGCAACTGAAGTGTAGTTCTACAGAAGGATGCTCCGGATAATATGGATCGATCATATGAGCAATGATGAGGTTTTGGAAAGGATGGAAACGAAAAGGAAATTAATACAGAGTATCAGGAATATACAGCATAAGTTCCTGGGACATACAATGAGGAAAGAGTGCTTGGAGAACCTGATACTAACAGGCCAGATAGAAGGAAAAAGAGACAGTAGAAAGCAGCGGATAATATATTTGAAGGGCCTGATCAGGTGGATATCCGAACGGAGTTTGTGTAGTGTAACAGGAGAAAGCGTGCTTTGAGCCCCTAGAGATATGGAGACGTGCAAAGCCATGATCGTCTACGTCCTGAAAGGACAAGGTACATAGAAGAAGAAGAAGAAAAAGAAGAAAAAGAAGAAGAAGAAAAAGAAGAAGAAGAGTTCGATTTCAAGTTGATTTCGTTGTATTTATATACGCGCAAATACCTTTGGGAAAAGTTTGAATATGTCGCTTCTTCCTGCTGCTAGGGTTAAATAGCAGGAAAGATTGCTTTTGTAATCTTGGTTGGAGACCAGTCTACCGCAGAAAGTAATGGTAGCCTACTGCGTAAAAATATTTTGCTTCGTCTGTCGTGGCTGTTTCGTGACATGATCGCTCAGAGTGTATCACGTATGGCATTAACTGACTGACTGAATAGCTTGGCATCTAGCTCCGACACTTTTGCCGTTAAAATATTTAAACGTAACCGCAACATATTTTTCGCTCTTGGATATCCCTTCCATAAATGTAAACACCACGTCAATTGTCATTTTTTATTTTCGTGATCCCGTTCATTTTTCATCCTTTCCTCAATACCCCCTGAACTCAATCTTTTATGACACTGTATTAACTGGCGCAATAGTGGCAGTTTCACCTTGTTTAGGGTGAAATTATTACCAAAATATACGTAAAAGTAATATAAAAACGTGGACGAGAAATAATAATTTGAAAAGAAATTCTTACATGACTTAAACTTTACATAATACCTATTTTTATATTATCTTGATTAGTCACCTAAATATAATGAGGAGAATTAACAATTTAAAAAATACTTAGATTACTTAAAATCTACGTTATATCTAAATATATTTCTCGATTGCCTTCAATTTTGAAAACGGGAAAAGTTGAATATGGCCGCGCAGTAAACAGTACACAAATAATTAAACAAACACAACAAACCCTTCCCCTCATTTATTGAGACAAGTTAAAAATAATATAGGTGTGTTAACATCTGATACTCGTCGGCATCTGCTTTTTTTTTTTTAACTTGAACGAAATGCTTCAGTCATGATGAAAATCAAAAAAAGAAATCGAAATTAGATATAAATTGTATTTCGACTTGATTGCATGTAACATACATTCGAAATCTAATTAATTTTGAGAGCAAGAGAAATAAACCGAACCATAACGTCTTATTGTTTGATTTTTGAATGTTTCGATTTGAGGTGGGGGTGGTGGTTGGGAGAAGGCTCCACTGTTGATCAAAAATTGTTTTCTTAGTACAAAAGCAATAAAACAACAAAAAAGAATTGGATAAAAAATACTAACAATCCTAGTTCAAATAAAATTACTTCACTTAAAATGTTCTTTCATAAAGTTTTCGAATTCAAATTGTCTTTATTTTATATTCATTTTCTTTCCTTTCTCTTTCTCCCTTCCACCTCTCTCCCTCTCTACCCCTCTCTCTCTCTCACTCCTTCAATCTAACTTTCTCCATTCTCACTCCTCTCTCTCTCTCTCTCTATCTATCTATGTATCTATCTATCTATCTATCATCTTTCTTTTTCTCTCTTACTACCTATCTATTTATCTATCTTCTTTCTCTTTTTCTTTCTCTCACACTATCTATCTATCTATTGATCTCACTCTGTTCACTATCTATCTATCTATCTATCTATCTATCTATCTATCTATCTATCATCTTTCTCTCTATCTAGCTATGTCATCTTTCTCTCTCTCCCTATCTATCTATCATCATTCTCTCTCTCTCAATATCTATCTACCAATGTATCATTTTTCTCTCTCTCACTATCTATCTATCTATCTATCTATCTATCTATCTATCTATCTATCTTTCTCTCTCACTATCTACCTATCATCTTTCTCTTTCTCCCACTATTTATCTATTTATGTATCACATTTCTCTTTCTCTCACTATCTCATCTATCTATCTATCTATCTATCTATCTATCTATCTATCTATCTATCATATTTCTCTCTCACTATCTACCTATCTACCTATCATTTTTCTCTTTCTCTCACTATTTATCTATTTATGTATCATATCTTTCTCTCTCTACTATCTATCTATCTATCTATCTATCTATCTATCTATCTATCTATCTCTTTTCTAAAATGTCTCTTCTTTCAGCACTCTTTCTCTCGCTCTTTTTTCTTTCTTTTTGAACAGTAAGTAGCTCACTGTAAAAGTTCCAGCCAAAAGGTGTAACCTTTTTAACAGACAGGCACACCCTAGAGAGAAACAATTTTTTTCAAACAACACCAAAACATAAGATGATTGATCCAAGATAAAAACAAATTTTATTCTTCTCTCAGGCAAAACTAGTAATTAGTGAAACAGATTTGGACTTCATTGGTTTGCAGTCTTTTTTTATAGTTTTTATTTTTTTTCGGTTTTCAGTTTTTGGCTTTGTTGACATAAAACAATCATCAGGAACAAAAAAAAAAGGCTTCTGTTATATGAGACTGTAGCGAATAGTTCCACCATTATTTGGCAAAAAAATATTCTATTTGTAGTCATTTGAAAAGCCTTCGTAGACGAAGCTAAATATTAACTGCTTCATTATTTATCGTGTTTACATTATAATGATTTGCTGATAAAGAATCATGTGAAAATATAAAAACGAGTTAATATATTAGACTGACCTCATTGTTGAGCTCGAATAAGTCGGAAAGAAAACTAGCCTCAGAACCGACCCGAATTGGGCTCAATCGGCTGTTTTATTTTTTTTTTTTTTTTGCATGTCGGGATGTTAAACCCATGCAAACACATTTATCTTTTGGACGGAGTGGGAATAGCCTGATTAATACTTTTCCCAAAGTTGTTCTCGCGTCAATGGATACAACGAACTCGACCTGAATTCGAATTCGGTTTCCGATTTCTCATTCAGAGCTCATATCATTGCACCAGAAAACGCATCTAGATGTCTGATATGGGCAAAATGTATGTATTTCCCTTACGAGCAAGACACTGTGACTCGTAATCTGACAATATATATGTTATTAAGTTATCGCCCTTAGCAAAAAGCACTCAATTATTATCATTGTTGTTGGAGATGAAGAAGCAAATTTGAGTGAAAATTACTTTATTCATTTAATGGTATTGTGCTAGCATAAATCTCGTTAAGATGTGCCGTTTTTTATGTGAAATACTTTGAACAGTAAAAAACCGTCCTTATTCAGCAGTTTAAAATATGCAACTCACTTTTGTGCTTATCAGAGACGATTATTCGTATAGACACCAATAGGTTCCCTCTCTAACAATGGGTAAGCTAGTAAAAAATAATGTAAATAAAAGGGGAGAGAAGAACAATGATATTAGGTAGCGAACAACATGGGCTATAATTGGTGTTGTAAGGATGAGAATAATAAGATGGAGGTAACAGTTGAGAGATGAGAAGTCGCATGCGTTAATGGATAATTCGAATTATATTGAAAAGGATAAGGAAGAGGATGAGAAGATACAGTGCAGGAAAATTGCCGATCAATGAGTTAACGTTTGAGGTATTCAAACCCGTCTGCATCTCTTACACTAACATACGTGGTATCCGCACAAACTTCCCCAGCGTTGATCCATTCCTTCGCAGTAACTCACCTGATATCTTAGCCCTATGTGTAACTAACCTTAACCCTTCGATCTTTTGAGTTTGATGTTCCTGGCTACACCAATGTTCATATGCATGGGCTTGGTGTGTATGTCAGCGAACACTTTCCCCTAGCTAGAGCGACATCCATTGAATCCCCGGATCATTCTTTCATGTGCTTCCGCCTCTCACTTCTAAGCTCGATTAGCTATCTCTTCTTTCTCTACCGCTCCCCTTCCTCCCCTGACTGATCATTACTTGACAGTGTCTCTGACAATATTGACAAAGCAATTTCTTCTCATCCCTCCGCCCATATATTCGTGTTTGGTGAATTTAACGCCCACCACACCAAGTGGCTGGAGAACACTGTCACCGACCCTGCTGGTGTCCACACCATGAATTTTTCAATAACCCAGTCCCTTACGCAAGTGGTGAACTTCCCCACGTGTTTCTCCGACAACCCTAACGGAAGGGACTCATTGCTAGACCTCTACTTCACTTCCATCCCAGACTCTTGCACGACCAGACATCTCTGCCCACTTGGTAACTCTGATCACACCGTAGTTTCCGTCAACATTTCATTCCACTCCCACCCAACCCAAGAAACCCAGACAAGAAGAATATCCTACTGCTACCAAAGAGCAGACTGGGATTCGTTCCGAGACTTCCTCTGTGACGTCCCTTGGAACAACGTTTTTCGTCTTCCCATCGAAGAATGTGCATCCGAGGTCTCCTCCTGGGTTAAGGCTGGCATCGATGCTTTCATCCCTGCCAGGAAATTTCAGCTTAAATCTCATTCGTTTCCATGGTTCTCGCCCGCTTGCTCGGCCGCCATTGCCCACCGGAATCATTTCTTCCGACTCTATCGTAGCTACGCGTCGGACCAAAACAGACGCATTTTCGCTTCAGCTCGTAATAAGCGTAAAAATATACTTAACGAAGCTAAGATATTATTTGCTGCCAAAATGAAACAACGCATAGCATCCTCTAAGTTCGGCACCAAGGACTACTGGCGACTGTGTAAAAGAGTACTTAACAAGAGCAAGTCCATATTACCCCCACTAATAAACAAATTTGAGGTCCTCACCTTCCCAGCGGACAAGGCTGAATGCTTTGCCCGCAGATTCTCGAATAATTCGAGACTGGACTCGTCTTGAGTTTCTACACCCGACTTCCCACCTAGAACTGATGCTCAACTGAATGACGTCCATATTACACCCTCGCTTGTCTCTAAGATAATCTCAAAACTTGACCCTCACAAAGCGAGCGGAGGGGACGGAATCCCAATTATAGTGTTAAAAGAAATGTGCCCCCTAACTTTCTTCTGTACTTTCTAAGCTCTACAACTCCTGCCTATCTGTTTCCTGCTTTCCAGCCTGTTGGAAATCTTCCTCTGTAGTTCCTATATTTAAAAACACTGGAGAACACTCGAACACGGCAAATTACCGAACTATCAGCCTTCTTCCGATCTTTGGCAAAGTGTGCGAAGCCATTATCAACGGCGAGGTCGTTCAGCATCTCACGGCCCACGGGCTCCTCTCAGACAAACAGTATGTCTTCCGCTTCACCAGCTCTACTGCTGATATGCTAACGACCATCACCGAGTACATATATCAGGCACTCGATAGGAATGGTGAAGCCCGAACCGTTGCCTTGGATACCTATAAAGCGTTCGACAGAGTTTGGCATGCTGGCCTTCTATGCAA
This sequence comes from Ascarosepion bandense, assembly GCA_037127315.1. Lineage (NCBI taxonomy): Eukaryota > Metazoa > Mollusca > Cephalopoda > Sepiida > Sepiidae > Ascarosepion > Ascarosepion bandense. The sequence goes on from JBBBDQ010001805.1 coordinate 666,254, forward strand.
ACTGCGGAGCTATGGTATAGTTGGACAATTGTTTGAACTAATCCAGTCATTCCTATCTATCCGCACATTGAAAGTGGTTTTAAACGGACATGACTCCCAGAGCTACCATACGAACGCGTGTGTCCCTCAAGGCTCTATCCTAGGTCCTACGCTCTTTCTGATCTACATTAATGATCTCCCTGATACCATAAGATCCCAAGTAGATATGTACTCCGATGACACCACAGTTTATTCTCGCCTCGTAAATTTTAATGCTTCTAAAACGAAGCTACCATCAATTAATCATCATAGACAATCGCACCTACCTCCTATTAGCATGGACCAGGCTTGCCTCCCAGAGAGTAAAACACTACGCTTCCTTGGTCTCACACTCTCAGCGGACCTCAAGTGGAATGACTATATGGAATCCATTGCTAAATCCGCTGCCTTGAAAGTCGGTTCTCTGTGCAGGGCCTGGAGGTTTTTTCCGTCTAAATCTATCCTGCACATTTATAAATCTACCATCCGCCCGTGCATTGAATAGTGTTGCCATATCTGGTCTGGTGCCCCTGCTATTCTCCTTGGGCTTCTAGACAAGGTACAGCGGAGGGTGTGTAATCTGGTCGATATCGACTTAGCAGACCGCCTGCAGACTCTCTCTCACCGGCGCGACGTGGCTTCCCTGTGTCTCTTCTATAAATACTTTCACGGCTTCTGCTCCGATGAACTTAGATCACTGGTGCCCCCTAGGTTCGAATTTGCACGAGATACTAGATTAGCAACTAGATCCCACCCTTTTACAGTGAAACCGATAAAATGCAACCGCAACTTCTACTCCAACAGTTTCTTTTCTCGCACTTCCCGACTGTGAAATTCTCTTCCACATGACTGCTTCCCCGACGGCTACAATTTCCAGGAGTTTAAATGTAAGGTCAATAGACACCTCCTAACAAACTAACTTCCATTCTTTCAAACACTCTTCCCACCCACCCAACTATCTATCACCCCCCTTCTGACATTTCCTATATCTAACCACTCTTCCTATTTACCTCTCCCTATGTAGTCCCAAGCGCAATAGTGGCAGTGGAATGCCTTGCTTGGGGTGAAATGATTAAAAAATTGGAAGGATAAGGAGAGAATTAGAAAAGAGAGGAAAATGGTAAAAAGAGTTTCAAAATAATAGGTAATATTATCTTGAAGGGGGAGAGTTAAGGGAGATAATGAGAATATACAGGCAAATATTGAGGGAAGAGAAGTAGTGTGAATTAATGAATTGTCTTGCATTGGAACGGATAAGGGAGAGAATGTACAGATACTGCCAAATAGTGAGGGAAGACAGAAGGTGTGAGGTATTGGATAGTCTTACTTGCATTGAAAGAGATAAGGGAGAGAATGAGAATATACAGGTAAACAGTGAGGAGAGAATAGAGATGTGAGGTTTTTTTTTAATCGTATCACCCCGAGCAAGGCGGTAACGCCACTGATGTGCAGGGGGCTACGTAATAGGGAATAGATTGGAAAAGATAAAGCCGGAAACCACATCCTGAACAGGGAACAAGGGATGAGCCTCTTAACCTATTCAATAGAAATGGGTGGAGTGTGAACCGGTCGATAGATAGATCTGTCTAATGGGTAATCTTGCTTATATTAGAAAAGAGAAGAGAGAGAATGACAAAACAGTAAGAAAACATTTTAAAAAAAAGAAGTTTTAGTTAACAGACACAGTTAGATATATTGGAAGACATAATGAAGAAAACGAGAAAGTCGAAGGAAAATTGTACAAAAAAGTGTGCGATAATGAATAATCTTTGTTGTATTGGAAGGGATAAGGGAGCGAATGAGAAGATACAAGGAACAAGGTAAAAACAGAAGGTGTGAGATAATGAATAATATTTGTTGTATTTAAATGGATAAAGAAATGACTGAGACGATACCTGGTACTTAGTACATGAGATGGCGTCAGATAATCTTTGTTGTATTAGAAGGGATAAGGGAAAAAATAGATGATACATGGAAAATAGTAAAATGTAGTACGATATGAGTAATGATCTTTGTTCGGTGAGGATAATGAGACAATGAGAAAATACAACAAGCATGGTAAATGAATGTGTTGTGAGCAAATGAATCATCTTTGTTCTATTGTAATGGATAAGGGAAAGAAAGAGAAGATACAAGACACAGTAAATGAAGGTGGGGTGAAATAATAAATAATTTTTGTTTTTTTGAAAGTGCTAAGAAACATAATTAGAAGATACATGCAAAACAGAAATGAGTTTGAGTTTGAGTTTTGTTTAACGGCATATCAACATCTCTGTGGGTTATTTAATGCCAATAAGGTGGGGTTTTAAGGGTTCTTTTTAATGTTCAGTTATAATGAAAAAACATGATTTAGTTAGATTTTAATGATTTTTTTTGTTTTTATTCTTTTTTATTTTATAAAACTGAAAATGTCTTCTAGTTTTGTATTAAACAATGTTTGCAGAGAATAATATTCCTTCAAAAATGTGTTATGGTAATAATTTTTCTTCAAAAATGTATTGTTGGTAATATTTTTCCATAAAAGTCTATTTTTATGTGTATATTTCTACTTTCATATTGTTTTGACCCCAGTTCGGGGGTTAGCTATTTGCCCATAACTGTCTCTCTAACAGATGCTACCTCTCCGGCTCAGGGTGGACCTGGGAACAACAGTAATTAATAACCTCTTAATCAGAGGCCTTACTGCCTGATGCAGTTTACCGTGATGCCCAGCCCCCCACCCCACTAAAAAATAGATGAGACAAGAAGCATGAGATATTGCATATTCTTATTTAGAAATTTAGTCGACAAGCCAACTTGAAATTATTCTGCCTACTTGTATTTTCTTTAAAGATAATTGGTTCAAATAATTTCATGTTTCTTGAAAACAACATTCGGAAACAAAATGACAACCCAGAAAAAAAAAACGAAAATAAGCCAGTCAGCAATTAGTGAGAGAAGAAAAAAAAGAAAAGAAAAGAAAATGGAACGGAAAATATTAAAGTAATATATTTTTCAATGAATTAAAATAGAATCGAAACTTTTAAATCCGGACCTCTGACACCTTCAAGTGTCAGTTTAAAGTATTATATTGAGCCTTTGCAGTCTGAAGTTTCCCATTTCTCAAGCAGTCTCTTCAAGAACAAGCCTCAATTTACTCTTAATAGTTATCAATTTGCCGGTGATGTTTCATGGGATTGTCACGTAACAAATTGTTCCTGGAGCGTTGGATGAACAATGAAAAGTGATCTGCCTTTCCTGCAAGGAGCTGATTGGTCAACGCTATCCTGAAGCAAATTATTCAGTTAAATAACTCTATCATTAATCCAGCCTGCCATTGTTCATTTAGTTAAACGTGACCTCTGGTAGTTTACCCATAATTTGCCACCACATTTTGGCGACGGTGGCGCCATCAGGAGCAATAGTATTAATACGGTGCTTCACTAAAGATACCGCGGATTTTACAAGCATCCGAATATATGTCGGTTTCAGTCATTACCACCGTTTCATAGTTTCTGTTTTATAAATATTTCCATGGCAATTTTATAAATTAAAATGATGTGCGCTGTTGGCAGTTACGCATAATAATTTTACAGATGACATGACAGGATATGACCGTATAAATATTTCCATGGCAATTGTACAGGTGTTTTGGTACAATATTTTATAAATTAAAATGATGTACGCTATTGGCAGTTACGCATAATAATTTTACAGATGACATGACAGGATATGACCGTATAAATATTTCCTGGCAATTGTGCAGGTGTTTTGGTACCAATATTTTATAAATTAAAATGATGTACTTCAATGGCAGTTACGCATAATAATTTCACAGATGACATGACAGGATATGACCGTATAAATGTTCATAGCAGTTATGCAGGTGTTTTGGTACCAATATTTTATAAATTAAAATGATGTACGCTAATGACAGTTACATAATAATTTGAATGACATGACAGGATATGACCGTACATAATGTTCCATAGCAATTGTACGGGTGTTTTGGTACCAATAACATAAATTAAAATGATGTACGCTATTGGCGGTTACGCATAATAAATTTTGAATGACCATGACGGGATATGACCGTATAAATATTTCCATGGCAATTGTACAGGTGTTTTGGTACCAATATTTTTATAAATTAAAATGATGTGCCTTTAATGGCAGTTACGCATAATAATTTTACAGATGACATGACAGGATATGACCGTATAAATATTTCCATGGCAATTGTACAGGTGTTTTGGTACCAATATTTATAAATTAAAATGATGTACGCTATTGGCGTTGCGCATAATAATTTTACAGATGACATGACAGGATATGACCGTATAAATATTTCCTGGCAATTGTACGGGTGTTTTGGTACCAATATTTTATAAATTAAAATGATGTACGCTATTGGCAGTTACGCATAATAATTTTACAGATGACATGACAGGATATGACCGTATAAATATTTCATGGCAATTGTACAGGTGTTTTGGTGCCAATATTTTTATAAATTAAAAATGATGTACGCTATTGGCAGTTGCATAATAATTTTACAGATGACATGACAGAATATGACCGTATAAATATTTCCATGGCAATTTGTACAGGTGTTATTTAATTTTACAATATTGCTGCTTTTTCTTTGTATGTTTTGTTTTCTTCTTTTTGCTTATTTATAAAATTAAAGCGATTAGCACGTATTGAGTTAGCCATAATATTTACAGATGACGACAGATACTGACCGTGCCTCAATATTCCTGCAATTGTGCTTTGGGCGTATTTTTGGCTTCAATATTTAACAAATTAAACAGAAGAAATGTACCGCCACTGGCGGTTCATAATGATTTACCGATGACGACAAGGATCTTTGACATTAAATATTTCCATATGGCAAATTGCTGGGTATTTAATTTTGCCAATATTTTATAAATTAAAATGATGTACGCTATTGGCAGTTACGCATAATAATTTTACAGATGACATGACAGGATATGACCGTATAAATATTTCCATGGCAATTGTACAGGTGTTTTAGTGCCAATATTTTATAAATTTAAAATGATGTACGCTATTGGCGGTTACGCATAATAATTTTACAGATGACATGACAGGATATGACCGTATAAATATTTCCATGGCAATTGTACAGGTGTTTTGTTACCAATATTTTATAAATTAAAATGATGTACGCTATTGGCAGTTACGCATAATAATTTTACAGATGACATGACGGGATATGACCGTATAAATATTTCTGCATGGCAATTGTACAGGTGTTTTAGTATAATATTTTATAAATTAAAATGATGTACGCGCTATTGGCAGTTACGCATAATAATTTTACAGATGACGACAGGATATGACCGTATAAATATTTCCATGGCAATTGTGCAGGTGTTTTGGTGCCAATATTTTATAAATTAAAATGACATACGCTAATGGCAGTTACGCATAATAATTTTACAGATGACATGACGGGATATGACCGTATAAATATTTCCATGGCAATTGTACAGGTGTTTTGGTACCAATATTTTATAAATTAAAATGATGTACGCTATTGGCAGTTACGCATAATAATTTTTTACGATGACATGGCAGGATATGACCGTAAATCCGATGAAATGCGTTTCTTCACTGACTCATCTCACTTAAGGAATTCTTTTCCGACTTCTTTCTTTCCACTAAATTGTGATATTCGTAAAAGTAAATGCAATGTCAATCGGTATGTTCTATCTTAATTCCTGTTTTTTGTGTTCTCTCTTAATTATATTTTCTTTTTCTCGTAATCTTTCACGCTCAGTAAAACCTAACATCTTAGTAGATTTATTGCTTTGCTTGCTTGGGGTGAAATGATTATATATATATATATATATATATATATATATATATATATTTTAACAAAGTTGTAGAACTCGTAGGTTTTTTAACCTGTTGTTCATGCATTTACTTTGATAAAAAGTGTTCGATACAAACGTAGAGCGTTATATTGTAATAGCTGTTACAATGATTTATAAATTCATAGTATCTCCCACAGAAGAGGCGATCAAAACACATGGTCAGCTTCGAAACGCGGAAATTTATGTGTAGTGATACTATGAATTTATAAACCATTGTAACAACTATTACAATATATATATAATCAACAATGCCCTTAAAAACATCTCTACAAAGAGATCGCCATAAACAATACAAATGACACATTCGATGTTGCCATTTCCATCATCATCAGATGTTACATAATGTATACATCCCGCAATCACTACTTACCCACCCCCACTATAACGTCACTCATCATTCAATGTACACTTTACTTTCTATTGTTTAATCTAGTCTTAGTCACAAGGACATTCTTAATTCTGTCCTTATACCACTCTTGATTGTATAAAAATGAATAGCGAATTGTTTTTTTACTTTCCACTAAAAAAATTCCCAACCGCAGTGATCAAGAATCCTGTCGAAGTACAATTAACAGTACTGAAGAACGAGAGTGTTTGAAAAGTGATTTAAAATGCTTTTATTCTAACTACTTCTAACAATATCTAAAGAAAATCTAACAATAACACACACACATGTTGATGTGCGTCTGTGTGTGTGAGTGTGTTTGTGTGTTTGATTGTTAATTATTTTCAGATAGACAGAGTGTATCTGTAAGATTACAAAATGAATAAAAAGACAAGAGAAAAATTATAAACCAACGCGTTTCGTACTCTAGTAGACATTATCAAGAGAATGTTGGATTTATTAATTGCATGTGTTAATATACAAAAGCTTCTTCTTCTTCTTCTTCTTCTTCTTCTTCTTCTTCTTCTTCTATGTGCCCTGTCCCTTTAGGCGATCATGGCTTTCCACGTTTTCCTATCCCTGGTGGCTCTTATCAGGCCTTCTCCTGTTACACCATGCAACTCTCGTTCCATCATCCACCTGATTAGGTCCTTCAAATATGTTATCAATTGCTTTCTCTTGTCTCTTTTCCCCTCTATCTGGCCTGTTAGTATCAGGTTCTCCAAGCCCTCCTTTCTCATTGCATGTCCCAGGAACTTCAGCTTTCTCTTCCTGATGATCAATATTAATTTCCTTTTTGTTTCGATCATTTCTAAGACCTGCTCGATCCATGATATCCACAGCATCCTTTTGTAGAACCACATTTCATTTGCTTCAAGTTTTTCTATCAACTTGGATGATATTGTCCAGCATTCACTGCCATATTGAAAAACTGACAACACATAGCAATCCAGTACTCTCTTCCTTGTTTCTAGCGAAATTTTCCTGTTTCTTAATACTTTACTCAACTTCTGGAATACTTCCTTGGCCATGCCAATTCGCCTTCGGATCTCTGTGTCGCACTTTTCGTCTCCTATTATAACACTCCCCAGGTATTTAAATATTTGTACCTGCTTGATTCTAGCATCCCCAACCTGTATTTGGCATATTGGACTGCTCATTGTATTGATGACCATGCATTCGGTTTTCTTGCAGTTTTTACAAAAGCTACGTGGCTTAAAAAAGAGAGAGAAAGAAACAGATGGAATGCAGAAAGAGAAACAGAAAATCGCGAGAACCAAAGAAAGATAGAGAATAGGGTGGAATAGAGAAAGAGAATAGGCGAGAACAAAAGAGAATTAGAGAGTTAACTCGATCAAAGACTGGAAAAAAGAGCAGAAAATAGGAGAGAGAGAGAGAGAGAGAGAGAGAGAGAGAATGAGAAACAGAAATAAAACCATAACATAAAGAAATAGAGAAAGAGGAACAGAGTAAAAGAGAGAGAAATTGATGGAATAGAGAAATATAATAGGCGAGAACGAAATAAAATTAGAGTTTGTGTCTGGTTTTCAGCAACAGTCTTAATCTATCCATCTGTCTTAGCGGTCTTACACCTCTTTACACTCTAAAATTTGATCAACGGTAGTTTTTCTTCTCGTTGTGTGGTGACCGTGGAAAAAATAGAGCTTAGTTGTTCCTATTATTTTTTAACTACGGCCGATTAATGAGATTGATTATTGCCTTTCCCAAAGGCATTAGTGCAAAGCAAACGATAAAAAAAATACTCAGCTTGAATTTGAGCATATCGAGATTCGTATAAGCCTGAAAGATATGCTTCATATGCCAAGTACTTTAAACTTGTTGGCAATTATAGCACTTCACATTATCCTGGTTTTTGTTGCTTTAAGAAATTTTCGATGTCCTAGCATTAATCATCGTATCTGTTCTGTCATCCATTCGCACATATTTAATAGTTAGGTTATTCGCTGTGTCCATTCTGTTGCCTTCGGTTTCATATTGTTTTGAAATTTTTACTCCTTGTCTTAGAAAAGTTCTTCCTTTTCTCCTAATGCCACTCAGAAAAATTAATCCCAAATGTTTCCGATTGTAAGTATAAATTTCTTTGTTGTTTTCCGTTTTCCTTATAATTCTTTTCTTCATAATATAACGACATTCATAGCTCTCCTCATCTTCGTTTTGTTACAGAACATAATCAGTCCCCTTTACTATTTTCTTTAGTCCTACGTATGACGTTAGGCAGGTTACTCGTTTTCTCACGCCTCTGTTGATTTCAGTATATGCTTTGAGCTTTAAATTCTTCAAGCCTCACGCCTCATAATCTTATCCTTAATATTCAACTGTCTCTTTCTAATAGCAAATAGTTATCGTGTTCATGTTTCATGTTCAGGAAATCAAAATTTGACTTACATCCATTCATTTTTCTTTCAGTCTACGGTTTTGCTTTAACTGGAAGCAACTATTGCTTTTAGTCTATCGTGCCAACGTCCAAAGAGTCTGAGCTCCAGGACCATGGATTAGTTTTAAAGCTTTCATCACACCCGAGCAACGCTCGGCTATACTGCTAGTTTAAAATAAAAACTGTGTCAAGGGATACCCGTCGTTTTAAAATCACCGTTTTCTTTTCTTTTTTTGTTTCTCTTTTGATGCAGGGACGAAAATTAAATATTGCCACAATATTATTCAAATTATCATCTTTTACTGTCGCTGTAGTGATATTCTTAACAATATTTCCTCAGCCGACATATGTCCATATGTCCAACGCCAACGGAAATCCAGCCTTTGCTCGATACTGTCAACGAATGATTCCAAATCAAACTGTCACTTCAAGTCTGTTAATCGTGAACTCTAAATTAACGTCTTCTTTCCGAGTAAAATTCGCTGCAAATGAACATCTCGCAATATTTCCTGTGTTGGCCCAGATTCAGACATTCGACTGACAGTGCCCGGTGATGAGCTTTGCCTGAAGCGAGGGACAAATGTGCGTGCTCGTCCACCCCGGAAACACTCTCCCTTATTCTATTTCCGGTTGATTTTCTTCACGTTCATTTTCGGTGGGGGAGTGGGAAGTACAGGAGAAGCTAGTATCCGGCTGATTTCGATTTTGAATTAAGAACGGGGTCGATAAAGTTTCAAAAGAACTTAACGTCTGTAAAACTCGACAAGGCTTCACTGTCGTTTAGACACACGCACGGAACGCATACACACATACATGTTTTATTTTATAATTTCTTTAATGTTTTTTTCGGTGTATATTCTTCAATTAACTGACAGAATAGCGTACATATTCTTCTTCTACGTGACAAGTCTATTCAGGACGTAGGGGATCATGGACTTCCACATTTCCATATTCCCAACAGATCGTATCACGCTTTTTCTTGTTACCCCTTACAAATCCCGCTCTGCCAACCATTTGCTAAATCTAATCAACTATGTTACCCGTTACCTTCTTCTGTTTCTCTTTATCTGACATGTAAGCATCAGATTCTCCAAGCCATCCTTCCTTATTATATGTCCAAGGAATTTCAGCTGTTTATTCCTGAAGTTAAATAAATATTAGTTTCCTTTTTGCTTTCATCCTCTCCAAAACGTCATTGTTTCTCATATTCTCACCATGATATCCTCAGCATCGTTCTGTAGAAGAACATTTCCGTTGCTTCAAGTCTCTCTTTTATTTTGAAAAGATTCCCAGCATTCACTGCCATATTGAAAAAGAGACATCAAATAACAATCTAGTACTCTTTTCTTGGTTCTCTGCGAAATTGTCATGTTACTCAATACTCTACTAATCTTCTAGAATGCATCTTTGGCCATGCTAATTCACTTTTGGATCTCAGTGTTCCATTTACCGTTCTCTGTTAAACCCTTCTTAGGCACTTATATTTCTGTATCTGTTTGATTTCACTATCCCCAGCCTGTAGTTGGCAATTTATATTCCACTTTTTACTGATGACCATTTGTAGTATTGTAGTATTTTATTTGTAGTCCTTTCTTCCGCTATCTTCTGTAGGAATTCGTGTAGTTTCATTTTCCTTTTATATTAGTAATGAATCATCTGCGCATTCTATATTTTCCAAACTGTGGCTGGTAATGACAATAACTGGCATGGCTTCTAGGGCTCTCAGAATTGTCTTGCTATATAATTTGAATAGATCCGTTGAGAAGATACATCCTTGTCTTACACAAATTTCTATGTTTGTACGTATAGCAGTGAATGCTGGAAAATATCATGAAAGACGAAGGAAAAACTTGAAGCAACGGAAACGTGTTTCTACAAAAGGATGCCGATTTTGGAAAGGATGGAAACGAAATAGAAATTCATACTGAGCATTAGGAAAAGACAGCTAAAGTTCCTGGGACATGCAATGAAGAGGGATTGCTTTCAGAACCTGATACTAACAGGCCACACAGTGGGAAAAAGAGACAGGGGAAAGCAGCGGATAACATTCGGAGCAAGTGGATGACAGAACGGGGGTTGCATGCTAAGAGCCACCAGAGATAGGAAAACGTGGAAAGCCATGACCGCCTACGTCCTGAAAGAAGGCTCATAGAAGAAGACATCTGATGAACTCGTTTGCTGCACGTCTGCAGGCTGTTTGCTGCAAGTAGAGGTTCTCGATTATTTTAATTTCTTTCCCATCTGGATTACTAAGCATTTTTAGCAAGTCTTTGTGGTGTACCTTGCTAAACTAACTTCTATTCTCAATTTGGGCCGATTATCATTTATTTCAGTTTCTTTCTGAAGAAATAAGTGAAAAGGGAACTGGAAACAATTTCACTGTATAGATACATTCAATTCTCATACAATAAATAAAAATAATATTTAGAAAACAGTTATCATGTAATTCAGTCAGTTAGTTAAATCCCATACGTGATACACGCTTAGACGAAACCTAGATTACTGACAATAAGTTGGCATTATATTCTGCGGTAGACTGGTTGCCAAGGCTTTAGAACACAACCCTCAGTCATGTAATTACTAAAGTGAAAAAACATTATATAAATATCCTTTCTCCCATCAGAATACAAAGTTATTGTTGAGAAAAATTTTCTCAATTTGAAATAGAAGTTGATCCGCAGCAATAACTTGTGATTAAGGTACACATGAAATCACCATTTACAAACCCGAGATATTTTTTAAATTAAACCCTATTTTATTTAAAGGATGCCCATATCTCAGAAGATTACCAGCTCATTTATTAAATGGTATATTTATTTATTTTCGTCTACCGGCCTAAATATTTGAGAAATTTGATTAACGACAAATATGATATCTTCTGTAGGGATTGAAACTCCATCCCCCTTCGAAGAAGAAAGTCGTCGATAGGTTGTACGTTCTTTAGACCGTCTCAGCCACGAAATGCATGGATGAACGAAATTGAATAGTACCTTATAAAAGCAAATCGTACTGCGACATTCACAGTATTTGTATTCTAACGTAAACAAAGCATATTCAAAAGAAATGAAAGATTATATATATATATATATATATATATATATATATATATATATATAATAACAATATTAATAATTATATTAATAGTTACTTAAAATCCGTCTCGAAAAAACCCACCGAGTATAAACTCGGAGGGGAAAAAATGGAAATAAAAAAAGAAACAAACTAAGCACCTGAACATACGTCAAAGTACTCGTTTCAAAAATAAAAACCTGAGATGAGAAGCCTAACACAAAACGCTGAATACAACATTACAGCAAACAAGTAAGAATAAATCTAGATTTATTCTTACTTAAATATATATATATATATACATATATATATTTTACTTTGATATATATATATATATATATATATATATATATATATATATATATATATTCGAGTGAATATAGAATGAGGAAAGAAAAAAGAAAAAAATTTCACCTTCCAAAACATTAATTTAAAACAGTTCTCGATATATGATGTATAGAGCTGTGAATATTCACAGCTCTGTACATCATATATCGAGCACGGTTTTAAATTAATGTTTTGGAAGGAATTTTTTTTTCTTTTTCTCTCCTCATTCTATATTCACTCAGATAACCTGCTCCGACACTAAGTCGAGCACTCTCATCATTAAGATAAAAGACTGAACATGGATAAGATACATTTCGACATTTCGCTGAAAAATATTCCGGTCCCAATAATTTATAATATATATATATATATATATATATATATATATATGTGTGTGTGTGTGTGTGTGTGTGTGTGTGTTATGGCGGCATCAACCATTAAACGGATGTACTCTTACAATCATTAAATATACCTCTCCTCACAAGGGGTTGAGAGGAAGTAGCCAGAGATAGCCTGGAAGTACTACAGAGAACGCCCCTAACTCAGCTGAGAGTCGTCTACGAACACTACTACCTTAACGACCGTTAAGAGTCCTAGTTCGAGGGTCGAATGATAGTATTCCTCACTAACCCTTATTATCATTCTACTAACAACGTTCCAAGTATTGTATTTTTCCGTGTTTAATATATATATTTGTTATTTCCTATTTTGGATGCTTTTGTATTATTCTTGCTAGACCTGTAAGTGGGTCCACGACAATATATATTTTTTTAAAATTTTCAGACAGTTATTATTACATATTGCGCTTAAGTAATACAAATCTATGAATGGATAAATGAATTAGAAAACAGTATTCATTCAGTCAATTAACTTCCATATGTGATACACGCTTGGACGATCACGTCTCGAAGATGACATGACTGACTGGGCAGATGATTATCTCGCAGTAGGTTACCATTACTTTCTGGTTGGCAGCCAAGGCTACATAACCTAATCTGTCCTACTAATTAACCCGCAGCTGGAGAGAAGAGACGGATTAATACTTTTTCCAATGGTTTTTGCGCGTAAGTGAATGCAAAGAATTTAATTAGAATTCGAAATCGGCTCCCTGATTTCTCGTTCCAAACCAATATCTACTGCACCACAACGCACAGCTGTTAATCTAGTAGTACCAGTGAAAAACCTTGTTATAACAGTTGTTATGAAAATGTTTGTAGCCAATATCCACTGCACCACAAGCCCTATAAAAACATGTCTTGGGTACGGCATATAAAACGAAACCGGTGGCGTGGCTCTAAGTTTACTATTTTCAGTCTTTGAAGATAATGATTTACCCCTTAAATGTCATTACTGCCAGGTCTACTCTAGTCCGGAGTGGTTGTAGCGTTAAAAATTCTATATATAATAAGCCAACAAACCTACCAAGGTTTCACCTAAACATATCTTCACCTAAACGAATATATATATATATATATATATATATATATATGTGTGTGTGTGTGTGTGTGTGTGTGTGTGTGTGTGTGTGTGTGTTTCCCGAAGGACTATTGACAAGGTATTATGGTATAAATAAATAAACATTAAATATTGAGAACGAGCGGATTCATTCAAACAATAGATAGAAACAGATTGAGATATTCATAAAAAGTTTGAAACTGTAAGACAGGCAGTTATATATATATATATATATATATATATATATATATATATATATATATATATATATGCATGTATATGCAGATAGATAGATAGATAGATAGATAGATATTCTTATATATATGCTACAGTTATTTTCATTTATAATTTAATAATTCATATTCATATATATTTTATTTCTGTGATTTTTAAAAGTTTTCATTTAATTTATGACTCTTATGCAAAGTCAACAATCATCAGGTGAAGTGTTGACAGAATTTAATCGTGAGAATTGCGTCGTAAAAGGCAATAAAGACGGTTACTTATACGTACAATATTTAATCATCGATAGGAAATATTTTTTATTATATTTATGTAACCTGAAGCTTGCTCGATGCCAGTAATGTATTCCTTGATTTATAAGTGAGCTACCACATTGTCCCTCGCAGTGAAATAAAAGCCACGTAAAAACAAAACGTTTATAAAATTTTCCAGAGTAATAAGCCATTTATTGTTTAATATTTTTGCAAGGAAGAGGCGAGATTTAGCACAGATTCTGTTTTGAAAAAAAATAGTGTTTGCTTATGGTTTTGAATTTCGGGAGTAAATCTCATTAATCCAGCCTGTATGGTAGAAGCTAAGACTTTGTTGAGAGTTGTGGATTTTACAGGATATGATAGTTGCTTTTGGAGAACGAGACATGGGTGAGGGAAGGATAAAAGGAAACAGACACGTTTCCGGAGACTGACAGATTTACAGAGGCGTTTCGTAAACTGGAAAAAGACGAAAAAATGTTAGAAAAAGGGAAACAGAAAGTGAAAATAAATGAAGACAAAGCAGAACGTATAAGCAGTAAAACTTGCATAACGTGGTGGGAGGAGAAAAGTAAAAGAAATGAAAACAGAAGATGATGACAAAAAAAGAAAAATGCATATTTAAAAGTGAAAGTGAAAGTAAATGGAGAAGTTAAAATAAATAGGTTGAGAGAAAGTGAAATTAAGATTAAACGGGGAGTTTAAGTTTGAGTTTTATTTAGCGGCATATCAACCTCTGTGGGTTATCTAATGCCAAAAAAGGTGAGTTTTATAGTATTTTTTAATGTTCAGTTAATGCAGGTTAATTTAGTCACATTTTTATGAATTTCTTTTGTTTTTTTGATTTAAAAAAATGAGGATGTCTTCTAGTTTTGTTTTAAAAATGTTTTGCTGAGAATATTTTTCCTTCAAAATTGTATAATGGCAAGGTTTTTCTTTCAAAAATATATTCAAATGTATATTAATCAATAAAAGTTACGTTTTTATACTTTCATAGTGTTTTGACCCCAGTTTGAGGGTTACCTATTTGCACATAGCTGGGACACTAACATATGCTACCACTCCGGGTCATGATGGATTTGAGAGCAACAGCAACTAAGAGGTGGTTCCATGTTCCTCACAAGCTCCCAATCAGAGGCCTTGTGCTGGATGTAGGTTACCGTCCTACCCAGAACCAAAATTAAATAGAGATAGTATATATAGAAAGAAAGAGAGAGAGCGAGAAAAAAAAATAGACAGAAAGAAAGCCAGAACAAGAGATAAATATACTAGACTTTTTTTTTTAATCGTATCACCCCGAGCAAGGCGGTAACGATACTGATGTGCAGGGGGCTACGTAATAGTGAGAAGATTGGAAAAGAGAAAGCCGGAAACCACATCCTAAGCAGCAAAAAGGGATGAGCCTCTTCACTTGTTCAAAAGACGTGGGTGTAGTGTGAACCGGGAGATAGTTTACTCTATCTACTCCAATTGAAAAAAAAGTGAGAAGTTTGGAAAAGAGAAAGGCGGAAACCACATCCTAAACAGGGAACAAGGGATGAGCCTCTTCACCTGTTCAATAGACGTGGTTGGAGTGTGAACCGGGCGATAGTTTAGTTAGATCTATCTACCTCAATTGAAAAAAAAGTGAGAAGATTGGAAAAGACATATATATATAAAAGACATATATATATATATATATATATATATATATATATATATATATATATATCTGTAACTCTGTGTGTGTGCGTGTGTGTGAGAGAGAGAATTTCTGTGTATTATAAACTTATTTATAAATGGAACTTTGTCTATGTGTGTGTGTGTGTGTGTGTGTGCGTGTGTGTGTCCGTTATCTATTGACTCCAAAACGGATGAACCGATTTTCTTGAAAATTTACACAGTTGTACTATAAGCGTCTGCGAGGGTTCTTAGCGGGGCTTTGTGTCGAGGTACCGCCGATAAATATCGATAATCGAAAAAATCGGGTTATAGAAGGAGTGGTCCGATTTTAATCAAATTTGATACACTCATAGACAAAGACATAAGAAATTATATTCAGATGTTTCAAGGTTGCAGTTCCTACAATAGTGCAGAAAATCGATAATATATATATATAAAAAACAAGATGTTTGTGTGTGTGTCTGTTTAACTGCCTGTATGTCTATTTTTCAGCCATTTTAGTTTAGTTTTTGCATCGGCTTTGCCTCTAAGTAGGTATAATTGTAGTTCTTAGTCTCAGCCATGATACCCTTTACTCAGAGGACTTATTTAGCCTTCAAAATTCAGTTTACGACGAAAAACTTATTTGATATCGATACCAGGAAATCAAAATTTGACTTACATCCATTCCTTTTTTCTTTCAGTCTACGGTTTTGCTTTAACTGGAAACGACCATTGCTTTTTAGTCTTTTGTGCCAACATCCAAAGAGTATGAGCTCCAGGAACATGGATTAGTTTTAAAGCCTTCATTACACCGGAGGTACCGTGGTATACCGCTAGTATATATATATATATATAATTATCATTTGCAATTTTTCCCCATAGGAAACAAAGCAAAAGTTACCTCCCTTACGACTTACGATGAACCGGTCTGAAAAATATTAAAATATTTCGAAATTCCAATCACAGGAAGACGGCCAGTGCATACAACTGTCGAAACATCGTGAATATCAATATGGCAATAAAGACTAGGACAGAAATTCGAACAATATGTATCATGTAAATAGTACATAATCTTAGAAATATAGACAAATATTGAAGAGCAGTTTCTGTTAATTATCTATTTTTTTTATCGTTGTTTATCTTGTAGGAAATTCTTTTGAACATAGAATGAGTTTAACTACTCCAATTTACTGTCATTTTCACTTTTAAAGTCAAAGCATTTATAATTCTCAATCCACAGATGAATTTTATGGACAGTTGTGTGGTAGTGTCACCTGATAGAATACATATATTCTTACATACATACATATATATATATGTTGTCGTTTCGCGCTATCACGCGGTGTGACGTCATAGAACCGCATTGCATATTTGCGAACAATAATTGTTGATTCTTTTATCAACTCTGAGCTTTCGGCTTACATAAGCCATTATCAAAGGATGAACATTTAATCTTCAGTGAACATAGAACATTTAAATTATTAACAGAGTGGAGTTATACAGAGAAAATTAAACAGGTCCATTTTTTGCGTCGCACGTGGGTGCAGGCCGAGAAGGAATGGTGGTAGTGGGTTTTTGGTGGTAGTGGGTTTTTGGTCCAACCCATTACCACCATTTCTTCTCAGCCTGCAGCCACGTGCGACGCAAAAAATGGACCTGTTTAATTTTCTCTGTATAACTCCAATCTGTTAATAATTTAAATGTTCTATGTTCACTGAATATTAAATGTTCATCCTTTGATAATGGCTTATGTAAACCGAAAGCTCAGATCTGATAAAAAAAATCAACAATTATTGCGATTTCTTGTCGTCTTTCCACGACAACACTATCAAGCTAATCAGATCATACGAAAGGATCTTACACAAAATGAATAGACAGAACTTGTCTATATTATTCAATTAAACCTGTATTAATATAAACCTGTATTAATATTTATATATATATATATATATATATATATATATATATATATGTATATATATATATATGTATGTGTATATATATATATATATATATATATATATATATAGTACTGTGCAAAATATTAGGACAAGAACTATTTTATCTTTTATGAGGCATATTGAGAGAAAATAATTAATTTAATTAAAGTAATTTTATTTCATTTACTCAATAAATGCTTTAACAAGACAGAATGCCTGTTACAAAATAAATTTAATATTTAGTATCATAGTCTTTTGCTTGATCACAGCCTTCATTCTGTCAGGCATTGTCATCACAAGCTTCTTCAATGGATCTAAAATTATCTCCTGCCAAGCAGCTTGTATTTATTTCCCAAAGTGTGTCTTGCAAAGTAACGTTAGATTTATCATTTTTTTATCCAAAGTATCCCATAAATGTTCAATAGAGTAGTTTCAAAATAACCTGTTTAATAGAAAATAGGAAAAATTAAATATAACTTCTTTTTAATACATTTCTTTTACACCTAGTTTTTAAACAATACATATATGCATGCCCCAAAGCACTCACATATACGTATATTTGTTTATTATGTATAATAAAGGAAATTCGACAGAATAGAAAATATAAAAGATAATGTTGGAAATATTTCCATTAATTTGTTTCCCAGTCATTAAGTTTCATCAAAACGGCACTTGTATTGGAAAATTCAACAATATCGAAACGAATGTATTTTCATCAAACATTAGAACTCGTAATGTTCAATTCAAACATCTCTTTACGTAAATATAAATCGTTTAAATAAGCCACATTGTTTTTATAAGAAATTGGTCATACGGAAATAAATTGTTCGCCTATTAGCCGTAGGAGAATTATATCTGAAATCCCATTTAATGCATCTTTGTCCAAATAATGTATATTCAATCCTTATTAAAACTGCTTTCTTGCGACTTGAAATCAGGATGAAAAAGGTCTAGATAGCCGATACGTGCTGTATGTGATAATGTAGATTTAACAAAAGAAAACGTTGTGTCTGAGACGATTGTATTGTGCGTCAACATTCGCAGTAGAAACAACTTTCTGTTCTGGCGTACATTGACAAATCGGTAACACGTTGAATTGTCTCAAATGTTACTCACAATATATTGGTGAAACTTGGAGATTTTTTAAAAAAATGTATGAATGAACACAAAAAAGATTTTACACACAAAAATTTGACAGATGAATTAGTTATACACAGCGATAAATTCATCTACAACTTTGGTCTAAGAACGCCACACTTATTAAAAAAGAAAGTAAAGAAAACATTTCTGAGAATCCAATCTTATCAAAATATAAATGTACACCCTGGATTTTTCTAATATCTCCATTCCTGAATTAATTAGTCCATTCCTCCACAACTTTGATCTAAAGAATGCCACACTTATTAAAAGAGAAAGTAGCTTACATAATTCTTTAGAGGAACACTACAGAAAATTATCAAAATATAAATCTTTGGTCAGAGGCTACCGACCCGGTTCAGGGTAAACCTTGAAACAACAGCAATGAAAAGGTGGTTCCACGTCACTCAAAACATCCCGACTCTCGATTGGAGATCTTGATACTGAATGCAATGTTTCGTCATACACAGATCTTCTTAAATTTAAAATGTCAACCATTATCACAAAAACTAACACACAAACTAACACTTAATGTTAGCTTATGTGCTTAACTTACATTAATAAATACATGTTGCATATATATATATATATATATATATATATATATATATATATATATATATATATATATATATATATATATATATACTGACATATTATTTTTAATAAAATCCGTTCGTACTCGCTTATGATATTATGAAAGATGTCAGAAATGACCTGTAAGTTTGACAGATGTTATCATTCATTTTTCAA
Organism: Ascarosepion bandense; assembly: GCA_037127315.1. Classification (NCBI taxonomy): domain Eukaryota; kingdom Metazoa; phylum Mollusca; class Cephalopoda; order Sepiida; family Sepiidae; genus Ascarosepion; species Ascarosepion bandense. The sequence continues at coordinate 685,753 of JBBBDQ010001805.1, forward strand.
TATTCCCAAGTACTTTCAGTCTGCTTCCAAGATCATATACAGGGGTTTGAATTATGGTAACAAAAAATAATCGCAAAACTGTGTTGCTAAAAATTACTGTAATTTCTTTCTGCTTCCAAATAAAACGGTTGATAAAATACTTAGCCGACAAATTTGTTGACAAATTGCTGAAATTGCTACGTACATTTTTCTATTTTAACATTTTCTACTTACAAATTTGTTGATAAAATCTTACTTTAAATTATAGGGACTTCCGTTGTGTTTGACACAAGGCCAATTTAATCACCGAGATCCATACAGATTAACTACGGCATGTTTTTAATTTATTTGTTTAAACATTATTTTAATCAATACACGTAGTTGAGTAGATGCTCCGTTTTTTTTTCTTTTCTTTTTTTCATTTTTTCATAATTATCCAGTATGTTTCTTTATATTTACTGGCCTGAATATATAAATTTTTAGGGTGGTGTTTGATCTCAATTTCGAATGATGCCGGAGGAAACATATTTTCCTAACTAGATTCCTCGATTATTCAGGCCAGTAAATGTAAATAAAAGACAGGGCACCTTCTCAAATACAAGTATCTATTCAAAATAATGTTTCAACAAATAAATTATATATATATATATATATATATATATATATATATATATATATATATATATATATATCTGTCATCGCACCTTCTTTCTCAGCTTTCTATTGTTCCTTTCTAACTAGCTTGTACTCCTCACTCTTTTCTCATTAATCTTTTTACATTTATGTAACCCCCTGCACATCAGTGGCGTTTCCGCCTTGCTCGGGGTGAAATGATTTAAAATATATATATATATATATATATATATATATATATATATATACTTGGAAAAGCTTTCTGCGTTTTTTTTTGTTTGTTTGTTATTTTGTTTCTTACGATTGGCAGGCTTCCCTTGACATCTTGACCTTTTAGGGTAACCCTCCCCATAAGTGAATTTTAGTTGGTGTTAACAACAAAAATTTTACTATTTTAAACTCGCCCGGGTTGATCGTAGCTTTAATTTTGTATTAATTTTTACCGAATTCCTGATGTTTGGTGCATTAAATAGCAGTACAAGTCGGTCATGCTTGCGGGCATTATATTTATATATATATATATATATATATATATATATATATATATATATATATATATATTATAGAATCATTTCACCCCAAGCAAGGCATTCCACTGCCACTATTGCGCAGGGGGGGTTAGGTGGTGAGAAAGAGTGGTTAGATATAGGATATCTCAGAAGGAGGGTGATAGACGGGTGAGAATGTAGATGGGAAGGAGTGTTTGAGAGAATGGATGCTTGCTAGTGTGTTAGGAGATGTCTATTGGCCTTACATTTAAACTCCTGGGGATTTTAGCTGTCGGGGAAGCAAGTATATGGAAGAGAGTTCCACAGGCTGGAAGTGCGAGAAAAGAAGATGTTGGAGTAGAAATTGCTGTTACATTTTATCGGTTTCATTGTAAAAAGGGTGGGACTTAGTTGTTAATCTAGTATCTCGTGCAAATTCGTACCTATGGGGCACCAGTGATCTAAGATAATCTGAGCAGAAGCCGTGAAAGTATTTATAGAAGTGGCACAGGGAATCCACTTATATATATATATATATATATATATATATATATATATTGAAAATAAATTTGATGCCTTTGCAAATGCATTATCATTAGTTTATTTCACGGAAATTTTACAAAACCACTATTCAGATCAACAATTCTTCACATTTGCAGGAGATCTTTTTTCAGTAGGTTTCCATTACTTTTTGCGGTAGACTGGTTGCCAACCAAGGCTACCGAACCCAATGTGTCCTGCTATTTGACCCCTAGCTGAAGGGAAGGTAGAAGCGACCTTTCCCAAGAGTATTTTAGCGTAAGTGAATGAAACGAATTCTACTGAAATTCGAGTTCCAATTTCTCCGAGTTGATATACAATGTACCACAACGCTCATTTGAAAGCCTACCGAACTCTCTCTTTAACAGACTGTTTGATAATACAAATATAATACACTGATCTACATTATAAAAGGATAAATTAAAAAAGAAATCATTTTTGACAATGGCTAAAAATATAACCGAAATCATATGTCTGTATCATTTTCATTTTGTCGTCTAAACGACAATTCATCAATCGCACCCTTTATGGGTGTTAAAATGAGATGAGGGTGTTATTTTCAATTTTGTGTAATTTAGACGACAATTTAACAATCAAATACCATGTGTATCTGTTTAAATGACATGTCAATGTTATTTTCATTTTTGCATAATTTTGACGACAATTAATTCATCGCACCCTGTCTATATTATAAATTAGATGTCAGTTGTTATTTCAATTTCAGCATCATTTAGACGACAATTCATTCATCGCAGCCTGTATTTATTCTATTCGCTCTCATAATAGACTATTTCTTACCCCAGCCTTTTCTTACATTATCTCCGTCATTAGCTCTCTAAGCTTGGAGTAAAATTTGTGCGTAAAATTTTACAAGAATGGTGTGACATCATAGAACCGCATGACAAATTTACAAACTGCGTCTGCTATTCGATGACTGTTATCGTCGTGACTATGGTTATGTGACGACTTTCTGTTGTATGATTTGTGGTCTGAGGAGCGGCTGTTTTAGCTGCGAAATATCTATTACCCATGGATTTGTAAAATATCCAAGAATTTTTTCAAGATTATATTACTCTGATAATTTGATAAAAAATTTAACATTCCGTTTTTTTAAATTTGTCTCTATTGGAATTTACCTGACAAAAATACCCAATATTCTACGTTATATATATATATATGCTCTCATCTCATTTCTGCAGTATTCTCACACCCCTCTCCTACACCTTGTACAACTTACATATATATATATATATATATATATATATATATATATATATATATATATATACTACCGAAGTAAATTATTAGGCCATCCCTGTGTTTTAAAAATGATGTTATTTAATACTATTTTTTAGTATGTATTGTCAAGGGAATAATTGTAAATGAAAATAGAATGTTTTTTTGTTAATACTGCACAATAACATGTGCATCAAATGATATTATAAACATTTAATAATTACCTATGTTGAGTTCCATCAATGAGAGAATGAAGAAAATTTAGGCTGTTTCGGACATGTTCATCTTTGCTTCCTTGCTTTGTAAAATTTTGCAAAGTAATGATGACAAAAAAACATTCTATTTTCATTTAGAATTATCCAATTAAAATAATATGAAATTCATCTTCTTTAAAGACAGACTTTTATTTTACACGATTCGTGTAAAATCCTTTGTACAATAAAAACGAAAGTTGATGATGGTTCACCTGAAAAGGGCCCCATACTTCCGATTTACCATTAAAATAACGTGTCTGCCTTAATATTTCTTATATTTGCTCTATATGTATTTATATACATATATATTTAGAGCCCCTACCACTGTATGTACAGGATACTCATTTGGATTCGTCTATATCTACACCCCATGCTTTTATATATATATATATATATATATATATATATATATATATATATATATATATATATATATATATATAATATTTTGTAAGTAATTTTGATGAATTCTATCGAGTTATTTTCGATGTTTTTGTTATGGAGTTGGTGCAAATATGTGCTTTTATAGTCAGAGTCTGGGGAGATTATTACCTGTGGTGTTTCTATTTTTACTCGTTGGATTTACGATCTTCCGTTTGGTATTAGCAAGAAAAAACATTAAGGCATTGCCTGAATTTGAAAGCTTTTTTACTTTTTTCTTCCTATGGTGGAGATGAAGAGTCAAAGCCTTCTGAGATCTCTTAAGCAGAAATATATTTAAAAAAAGTGTATAAAGTTTTTATTTGTGGAGTTTTGGTAGAAGTTTAATTGCATGAATTTATGGAAGTGTATTCACACGATATCAGCAAATGTTATAATAACTTTTAGTTCTTTTTAACTGGAATCGATTATACGCCCTTGTGCAAATTAATTGACACAAAACGAATAATGTCTTCCATATAATTTTTCGACTAATGGACTCAGTTTGTTTATTCGCCTTCATGACATGACTGATAGCAGAACATCTGGCACCAACAACACCTGCAATATCTCTGTAAGGCTTGCCAGTGTGTTCGTGAAGCGTTGCAATTTTCGTACGCTTCCTTGAAACAACGTCCTTTGCGCAAACAATGGCAGAAGGACAACTTATCAACAGACAAGACAATCGTGTCTGGCAGTGATAAAATAACTGATGCAATCACAGATGACGCAATATTTTTCAAGGTCAAACAAATTTCATTATACACTCCGAAAATAGATTCATTTTACAGCACACTGCTGTAAATGACAAATTTGAGATTAAAAAAAAAAGAAAGCGATTATACCTGCAACACCAGTTGGTCTATAACTAAGTGTATAATAAAAGAAAGGGAACTAAAGTAGTTGTTTCAATTAATTTACACAAGAATTTATGTTTTATCCTGTTTAAACTTTCGACAACTTCGACGTAATGGTATAACGTTTGGGGCTATATTAATTAAGCGTCCTTAATGTATCGGATATATGTACTTATTGGGCGAGATTGCGATTAAATGAGTAGGATTTCAATTTTTCTAAGATGATACTTACGTTGCTAAGTGGTGAGCCCATGAGTACGCCATATTTCTATCTAATAACATGGCGTTGCAAATAAAACATCCCCAATTTTGTAATGTGATGGCATGTTTTTATAATTTTCTCCGTTGCTAGGATACGGCCACATTTTTCTATTTTTGATTTTCATTGTACAAGTCGAATCATTTATTGAAGGATATATTCTGGTAAAGAAAATATGATATCCAAGTTAGCTATGTTTTTGTCTGTCATATGCTAGCATTCTGACGATCTCGTTAATATATAATTATGAGATTGACAGAATTTTAAAATTGGGTTATGTTAATTGTCCCGAGGAGGAGAGTTAAAATTTTATCTATGGATTTTGCTATTTCATGTGGCGTGTTATTCATCACGGATACTATGGCTTGCGTTGGGGTGTCTGATTTGTTTCACATGGTCAGACCGTATATCTTGGTTAAAATCAGCTGATATTCTGTGATTTTTTTACCATGATTCCGCTTTACAGGTAACTAACTTTTTGCCGGTTTTATTGAAATTCTGAGTCTCAATTTTAATCTTCTTATTTTATCGTAAAAATTTAATAGTAAATGTTAATATGGCGACACCTCCCCTTTAGTCAGGTGTTGTAGTAAGGATATTTTGTTTCTTGATAATTTTTCCGTGGGAGAATTGCTTAGTCTCTCGATGATCTTTCATTGTATAAAACCTGAGTCTTTCATTTTGATGTTCCTAACTAATGTGGCAATTTTAAATTCTGTTTTCCTTTCTAGTGACATTTGTCATCCTAAACTGAGGTTTTCTATGGTGGGTAAGTTTTGTATAAGGTTTGGACGCTCTATGAAATTCAATTGACTGACCTTACCGGGTGATTTTTTAAAATTATTTTGCGATGAAGATTGCCGACTTGTTTTATGTTATCGATAGTTCAACGCAGACTACCAGACTGTTGTTGAGAAAATATGTCATTCGGTCAAATTAAAGTCTGATTCTTTTTGCTCTGCGAAAATAATTGTTTTTTCTATTTTCCCATGCTCTTCTGGAGTGAATTTAAAGATATTCTTGAATATATCCAGGCAATATATGACTTAATGTTCATGTTATATGCCAGAAGTCTAAAATAAATTATTGCTTTTTTTTATTATTATATCTGTAATTGATAGACTGAAATCAACAGCTTGTTAATTTTTTATCATTTTTTTTAACCAATATATGTAGTGGCTTTACTACAACCACTCTCTTCCACCTGTCACTTTTCAGATCAGAACACAATTAAACAACATTGCTTAGAAAAATATAGCCATGTAAGTAATAACAGAGAGATTTTAGTCAACAATACAATAATCGTCACTCATACACACAGTAAAAAGAACCTTCAGATATTGGAGGCCATCTACATGAAATCAAAACAACCCAAACATTTATTATACGTTTTATTTTACCCTCCTAAACGGTAATAAACACCCATGTTTAAACTTAAAAAAAAACAAAAAAAAAACGGACAACGTATAAAAAAAAGAAAATAAACTCACACAACATTAATAGCAACTTTATTCTATCGACTCATAGATAGTAGTAAAATAAAAAAAGTATCTAACCTTCCTTAAAAAGCCTTACATTCCAATATAAAAATTACTCAGACAAAACTAAAAAGTGTCCTGTCCAAAACTAAGCTACTCTGCACATCCACACCTAACCCAAGACTGTATCACTATGGCTAGAAACTGCCGGCTAAATCGTACTACTCTCCCACCACATTCACTTACATATCAGATTACCAAAAATAAATCGTTTTCACCATTTAATTTTCATTTAACCTCATCACCAGAAGGGTAGCGAACGTGGCTCCGAAACGCGAAAATTTTTGTGTTGTGATACTTTGCTTTTATAAACCATTGTAACAAACATTACAATACGACATATATATATATATATATATATATATATAGTGAGAGAGCTAGAAATATATAGACTACTTTTCCAATATTTGGTTGTTGGCTTTTAAGAAATACTTTCTTTAGAGTAATTTGCCGCTGACATCCAGACTTCCAAAAAAAGAAAACGCAATTTCGAATTACTTTTATGGTAGTTATTTTTGACCGTTCCTATACGTAACATATAACATTCTATGCCTGCCTGCCTTGAATGACATTACAAAAGGAGCTGCCCTCAAGCGCCACTAGCCTAAGGTATTTATTTCTTTAATTCGCACATACTGGAGACATTAAAAATCACAGACATTACAAGTAAAAATCCACAAACAGGCTTCAGGTATTATAGAGAAAAAAATTTTGGAAAAGAAAAAAATTCAAATATATTACCATTCACATCTAAAGTGCTTTCGCCATTAACAGTTTTCGAGGAGAGTAAAGAATGCGAACTTCAAATCGAATTAAGTCGTGAATATGCAAAATCGCGATCATCTGTCCACGTCCAACAAGAAGCTTTGTCGTTGCTATCTTTCCGTTCTAGAAAAAAAAAAAAAAAACTATGCCGATATTGCGTTTTCAATAAACTTCCTGAGTGAACAGTTCTTCTCAGTCTCCGGTTGAAAAAATATTTCCGGGGCTCTTGCTTCAATTTAGAACCCACTTCGTGTCTACGCATCTCCCTAGAGCGGTGATTATGAACAAAAACTCGGGCGCGATGCTGTATAACGATCCGTGGATGAATGCACACGTTACTTCTTTTGGGTAGGTGTCCATAATTCTAATCCTGTAACAGGTGAGTGAGAATAAAAATGCAACGGTAGAAACGTGTGCAGCTAGAAGCTTGGAAAAATATTCCACCCCATAAATGTGATTCTACAGAAGGATACTGGGCATACTATGGATTGAACATGTGAGCAACGGCGAGATTTTGGAGTGAATAAAAACTAAAAAGAAACTTATACTTAACCCGAGAACATTAACCATGGGTATATAGTACCCAGCGCAAATGACGCCATTTTAATTACAATTAAATTAAATTTTCAGTACCCGATTTTATTACCTAATTAAAATGTTTTTCGGTTTCTATTAATGTTAACTCAAAGTAAAAATTTTGAAGTGCCTACATGTAAAATATTTCAAATAAAGATTTATATTTAATATTTTTTTGGATATTTTTAATATCGGGTATGATATACCTATGGCTAGTAGTGGTGTTCGTGTTGGTTAGTGTTCTAGGGTAAACATCAGGAAGAGGCAGTTAAAGATTTCCAGACGCGTAACAAGGAAGAGAGCTTGGAGAATCTGATACTCACAGGACAGATAGACGGAAAGAGAGACGAAAGAAAACAGCGTGTGACACAATTGATGTATTTAAAAAATGAATGACAGAGAAGGGTTTGGGAGACATATCAAGACAAATATATTAAGAACAACAAGGAACAAGTAAATGTGGATGGCCGGGATCACCTACGTTCTGAAGAAACATAGCACATGAAAGAAACACGAATAAATAAACTCATATATATATATAAGTCTTTGTGTGTCTGCGTGTGTGTGTATGCACACACACACATATCTATATATATAGATATATATATATAGTATAGTCATCCACAGACAGATCTGTTCCGCTGTATTACAGCTTATCAGTACAGCTTAGACTCCCGTCGCTTCCTAACCCAGGATTGAACTCCGACCGAATCGAATTCTACCCCTAGCCCACGAGCGTCCAGTGTGTGTGTGTGTGTGTGTGTGTGTGTGTGTGTGTGTGTGTTAGTTTGTAACCCTGGGTTTCACGCTTTTGCAATCGTCAGACATATATATATATATATATATATCTAGTATATTTAATATATTGAACACTGTTTATAATAAAATAAATGCCGGGGCACTCAAAATAGTAAAATATTGAGTCCTCTTCACCTGGAATTATATATATATATATATATATATATATATGATTAATAAAGGTATGAAGTTTGTCACTTCATTAAGTGATATTATATTCAGATATTATATTCAGAACACCGACTGTAAAGTTTCATAGACGGACTTTTTTCAATCGTCTGGATGTATCAGCAATAATAATAATAATAATAATGATAATAATTACAGTCACTTAACTGCCATACTGGGCAGAAGATTCTCTTTCTGCGCTATATAGGTTGCTAGCCAAGGCTAAAACCCAATCTGTCCTGTTATTTTTCCGAAAATTGGAGGGAAGACACGGGTTAACACCTTTCCCAAGGGTTGCGCGAAAGTGAATGCAAGGAATTCCAGGGAATTTCGAACTCTGCTCCTTGATTTCTAGTTCCGAGTCGATATCGACTGCATCACAATGCACATCCATACACAGGTTCAAAATAAACTTGAGGACGTGAAATCAACAGTCGCCATGTGTTGAATCTTTATGTACACACCGTTTGATACTCCCTCTTGGTCTCTTTCTCTCCCTCACTATATATATATATAGTGAGGGAGAGAAAGAGACCAAGAGGTCCGTCGATTGGGCACTCTAGGAAAATTCTAAACTTTAAATAAAGAAGCTACTTATTGCTATTTCCGCATCGTTCTTCAGCAATAAATTGAACACGATTGGCTACTGGCGTTTGTTTAAATTGTCTATATAACACACAAAAATCTGCCATCATCCACCATGCGCCGATAGCTTAAGGCAGAATTTTCGACTGATGTCAAATCGGTCGGGTTTCAAACCCGGCTGGAAACAATCTGATACCTAACTGTACTGATGAGGTATAGTGTGTGTGTGTGTGTGTGTGTGTGTGTGTGTGTGTGTGTGTGTGTGTGTTTGTGTGTATTTGTATAAAGAGAGTGAGATAGAGTGAGACAGCAAATTGATATAAATATGAATTTTGTCACTTAGCTTATTAGTGTTACCGTCAGCATCCCAGAAGCAGTGTTTCGTAGAGAAACACGGTAGCAATCGCTCTATCTACTCATCAGGTTTTCTCAACAATTGATTGTTCATATTTCTTATTTTATAAACATATTTTTTTAATCATTTCACCCCGAGCAAGGCAGAAATGCTACTGATGAGCGGGGGGGGGGGGCTACATAATTGTAAAAAGATTAATTAGAAAAGAGTGAGGAGTACAAACAAGTTAGAAAGGAGCAATAGGAAGCTGAGAATGCAGGTGCGATGACAGATACATAGGTGGAGAGAAAGGGAAGGATATAGGGGGTGTGGAGAGAGCTAGAGTCCAGTGGTTAATAGATGAGTATTGACATTGCATTTAAATTTCTGCAGGTTGTAGCCGTCAGGAAAGCAAGAATATGGGAGCGAGCTCCACAGGAGGGAAGTGCGAGAGAAGAAGATGCAGGAGTAGAATTGTCGTCTGCATTTGGCTAACCTGACTGTGAATGGGTGGGACCCAGTTGCCAGTCTGGTTGCACGAGTAAACACCTGTTGAGGAGGCACCAATGACTTAAGTTCGTCCGAGCAGAAGCCATGAAAGTATTTATAGAACAGACAAAGAGAGGCCACATTTCGACGGTGGGGAAGTGGCTGCAGTCGAGACGCCAGATCAGTACCTATCACATTACAGACTCTCCTTTGGAGCCTGTCGAGAACACTGAGGAGGAAGGCAGGGGTGCCAGACCATAAATGGCAGCAGTACTCCATGCACAGACGGATGGTTGACTTGTATATATGCAGGATGGATTCAGGCAGAAAAAAACATCCTGGATCGACATAGTGACCCAAACTTAGCAGTAGATTTTGCTATGGATTCAATATAGTGGTTCCATTTGAGGTCTGAGGTGAAGGTAAGGCCGAGGAGGCATAGTGTATTGCTCTCAGGGAGAATCGCTTGGTCCATGCTTATGGGAAGCAGAAGAGGGTGCCTGTAATGGTTAACAGAGAGTAGCTTGGTCTTAGATGAATTGAAGTTGACAAGCCACTTCTTGCCCCAGTTCACCACAGAGTGTCGATCCCGTTCAAGGTCAGCAGCGAGATTATGTCTGTCCGCCACGACAGGTTTCTTACTGGTGCGGGAGTATATTGTAGTGTCATCTGCGTAGATGCCTACTTGGGACTCGATCTCATCTGGGAGGTCGTTGATGAAAATTCAGGAAGAGCGTCGGGACTGTTAAATATAAGAGACAATGAATGTCTATTATGTTTAATCATGAGCCGTTCTAAACGTCGTATTTTGGCTTTAATTTCAGTTGAAATAAAGACAAAAATTCTCCAAAATTTGGATAATTTTTTATTAATTTGGTTCTAAGCTTTCGGCTCACATGAGCCATCTTCAGAGAGGTTATTAAGACAGTAATACAATAACATCCATCATCACCGACGATTTTATTTTGTCTTGACGTAAAACTCCGCTAGTCAACGGCAATTGTTACCAAAAATAACAAATGCAGTTCGCAAATTTGCAATGCGGTTCTATGACGTCACACCGCGTGAAGCATGTATTCAAATTAAATGTAATCTGTTATGACCGGATTTAAACGTGATTTTATTAAATCTGAGTTGTTTGGGTTTAATGTAGATGGCCTCCAATATCCGAAGGTTCTTTTTACTGTGTATATGAGTGAGAATTATTGTATTGTTGACTGCAATCTGTCTGATACTACCCGCATTTTTATGTTTTTCTGAGAAATTTCTTATTTTGTATATGCACTTTTCTGTGGTGCAAAATTGGAAATTTTGTAAATAAGAACCAAGAAAACATATCTGCTTTTGCTTATTTATATGTCTCCAAATTTTCAGAAAAAATGTTACATATTGTGCACGAAGGTGTATCTCAACTTTTCGACGTCCATATTTTGTTATTTTTGCTAAAGTACTTTCAACATTCGAATTATGAAGAACTGGTTTGGTTTTAATGTGGTAGTTAGAATTCTGATGTTTGCATCCGGTTATTCTTTAGGAGGTTGGTCGTCTGAAACTGCTTATTTTGCCGTCAACTGTAACGGCTATTGGGAACGAGGAAGGAAAGAAAGGATCCAATATACTTTTTTATCTTAATTTATTTGTTTACTTACAAATATAATATATTCGAATATTAATTATATCATGTACATTCCAGGTTTTATCACTGTATATGGATCAGGGAAATCTATAGGGATTAAATCGTTAATTCTTGAATTTGTTGACAGAGCAATTTTGAGTTTAAACCCTTGATCGAGAAATGTCTATTTGAATACAGGGGAAACCTAAGAAATAGCTAAGAAAAAAGAAAATAGGAAATAGACGATATATTCAGGATGTGCGTTGTGGTGCATTGGATATCGGCTCGGAATGAGAAATCGGGGAGCCGAGTTCAAATTTCAGCTGAATTCATTGCATTCATTTACGCGCAAATAACCTTGGGAGAGGTAATAATCCGTCAATTTCTTCCACTTTAGGTTAAATAACAGGACAGATTGGGTTCTATAGCCTTGGTCGTCAACCAGTCTACTGTAGAAAGCAATGGCAAGCTACTGCGGGATAATTTTCTGCCCAGTCAATCATGTCTCTTTCGGAACATGATCGCCCAAGCGTGTATCACGTATGGCACTTAACTCACTGATCCATACACATGGCCACTGGAACGAAAAAAATCATACCCAGTAGATTAAAAGACAGTTGGTAAATGTCTGTTGCTTCCCGGCTCAAAATGTAGTGATGAAAGCAACAAGGATGAGGTTGATATTCCAATTGTGAATATTAATTTCAATTCATGTAATTCTTTTATTATATATGCCCTTTTATACAGTTAACACGTCAGCTACAGAACGTTAAGCGAAGTCTATTCTCAGAGAATGCGGGGTGATAATATACATACAAAAATTCAATCACTCGGGAAGATTGTTCTAGTTTCAAGAGTCATGTCACTTCTGGATGTCTTAGTTATCTCCCTTTAACTTAACTCTGTAAATGTTTTAATCACCGATGCTGTACACATTTATTGAACTCAGAATTTCGGGGGTCAAGTGACAAGATCTAACCAATGATTTTTTCCACTAAGCCATGTGAATTCAATTTTTGGTGTTGAACAAAAACTTACAGAGTTACTTTAAAGGGATATATCTAAGACATTCGGAAGAGACATGTAAATAGAATAATTTACTCTGTGATCGAATTATAGAGTTCAGTTTGAAATTCTAATCACATGAAAAAGTTCAGTCACATTAATTCACATCCGAAATATTGCAACCAAGATGAGGACAACAGTCCAAACAATGTAAATGATGTAAATAACTACAATACCTCATCTCATAAATATAGATCGATATTGAAGGTGGAAATGGCAACAAGATGAGGACAACAGTTTAAACAATTTAGATTTTGTAAATAATTACAATACCTCATCTAAGAAATATAGACAGATATTGAAGATGAATATGGCAACAAAGATGAGGATAACAGTCTGAACAATGTAGATAGTGTAAATAATTACAATACCTCATCTAAGAAATATAGACAGATATTGAAGATGAATATGGCAACAAAGATGAGGACAACAGTCTGAACAATGTAGATAGTGTAAATAATTACAATATCTCATCTAAGAAATATAGACAGATACTGAAGGTGAATATGGCAACAAAGATGAGGACAACAGTTCGAACAATGTGAATAATGTAAAGTGTTACAATACTTCATCTCAGAAATATTATGTTCATCAAAATAAAGATAAGGACAACATTCCGAACAATGTAAATAGTTACAATACCTCAACTCAGAAATGTCGTGTACATAGCAATAAAGATGATGACAACAGTCAGAATAATGTTCATATTGTAAATAATTACAATACCACATCTCAGAAATATAAACAGATATTGAAGGTAAATATGGTCATAATGATGAGGAAAATACTCCTAACAATTTTATAATATGTTAATAAATACATTATATTATCTCAGAAATAGAGAGAGTCATTGAAAATGAATATGGCAACAAAAATGAGGACAACAGTTCGAATTATGTAAATAGTATAAATAATTACAATTCCTCATCACAGAAATATTCGCAGATATTGAAGGTGAATATAACAACAAAAATATGGACGACAGTCCGAATGATGCAAAAAGTGTAAATAATTATAATACCTCATCTCAGAAATATAGATAAAAATCTACCAGTTGGAATCCTGGAATATTTAAGACAGACAGCTAATCACTTGTCTTTCCGGCTTCTGTCACACATAATCCGTGTCAAATATGTTTGTGTGAAAAAGCAATATAGTTTGATTTTTTACAACAAAAAATGGAAGTTTTCAAAGTAGGTACTAATATAGAAAAATAATTTACATTGAATATTGATACAGAGAGTTTCATCGTCGATCGTCAACACTCGTGTTCACATCATCTGTAGACGCGGCCACTTGGCGCAAAGCTGACAATGGATAATTTGTTTATGGAGCGATGACTTACATCTGAAGATGTCGACTTAGCGGAGTCTATTGTTAGTGTTCAGTCGATCTCTAAACGTGTCTGCTATTTCCAGATTTCAGGAGAAAATATGATTGACATTTCATCAATTTTGCATCGAGCGAAATGTTTATACTTTCAAATGTGTACGCTAAAGTTGACAAGAATGTAGCGGACAATTATTTTTAGCTCATATCTATCTATCTATCTATCTATCTATCTATCTATCTATCTATCTCTCTATCTCTCTATCTATCTATCTCATACCAATGTTTACATATATGTCCCTCTCTTATTTGACTATCTGTAAGTTTACTTGAATTTATCTATCTATCTATCTATCTATCTATCTATCTATCTATCTATCTATCTAATTTAATCTGTTTATAATATATTGTACACATCTTAATAGTTTTAACAAAACAGAACTTGATGTAATACAAAAGACCTATTAAGTAGTCATTGACAATTATACTGGTAAAATATACAATGTATAGCTGTGCCAACATCCAGATAAGTTGATTAGAATTGAAATTACGTAATAGTCAGTTTAGAATCAACACTTGAAGATTTCGTAGTGCATGAAACTCTAAATGCTACAATCAGCCAGAAATGTTTATTCTTATATATATATATATATATATATATATATATATATATATATAATGTGAGAAAAAGATACTAAGAAATTTACTGTGCGTTAACTTTTATTTTTAATTTTACAGTAATTAAATCTAAATATTATTTTCCGTTCATCACCCCAAAGATGATCGCGTGAAAATGGAGTCATAGTGAAAGTTTGATTGGAAATTCTTTCGCGAAAATATTAACTTAATTATTTTACAATATATATATATATATATATATATATATATATATATATATATATATATATGATGCTATATACTACTATTGAATAATAATTTATGTCGCTGCTTTCATTGCAATGAAATTATAAAACCTCGTGTATTAACTTGATTTTCTATTTGAAATTATAATGATTATAATGTTGAGCATTTACTTATACTAATGAACTCCATAATTACGAATATTACTTACCTTAAAATTACACTAGAATTAAAATTTTCATCACTCTTTTTGGCTGTAGCTTTGTGATATTGTGATAACTAACTCGACAGATACCTTGCCCGGGTCTTCTGTCTGGCGGTTCAGATTAAATTATTAGTCTCTTTACCAATATACCTTTTTTTTAATATTCATATCGCCCCAAGCAAGTCATTTTATTGCCACTTATTTGCTGGTGGTTACATAGGAGGAAAGTTACGAGAAACGGTGTTAGGTTATAAGGGGTGTAAGAGATGGATGAGAATACTGATGAGAGTGGAGTTGACAGAGAAAGAAGCATAAGAGAGAAGATGCAAGTTAATGAGATAGCTGATGAATATTGACTTTACATTTAAATTCTTGGAGATTATAGCTGTCGGAAAAGCAAGTAAATGGAAGGGAATTCCACAGGTGGGAAGTGAGAAAAAAGCTATGGAGAAGAATTTGCGTTTACAATTTATTTATACTTGTTTAAATGCTTGGAATTAGTAGCTACTCTTAGTTGCCTTGTTTACATGCGTACTGATGTCCACATCTTGGTGTTGTAACTACGATTAATTTTGACGGCTGAGCACTCCGTCCTACATCAGTCGTTATTGCATCCGTGTAATCTACCAGAAACTTTAATCTAAAACCATTATACTAGGGTGAGACTGTTTTTCTATCTATAGCATGATTCTGCTGTACGCTCTATTCATCAAGAATTCGGAATGTGAGTTTTGTTATGTTTCTCATTAATCCGATTCTTTCGTGGAGTTTACATTCTTTTGCGTCTATTATTTTTCCATATGGCACATAATGCGGGAAAATTTCTTCAAATATGAAGGAAAGATTCGTAGTAACAGAAATATGGTTCCACAGAAAGGTGATACTCGTACCATATGCGGAACCAACGAGATTTTGGAAAGAATGAAAACAAAAAGTTCACTTTTACTTAAAATCAGGAAGAAACAGCTGAAATTTCTGGGACAGGTAATGAGGAAGAAGGTACTTGGTGAATCTGATACTCACAAGGCGAATAGAGAGAATGAGAGACTGAGGAAAACAGCGCTTGAGATAATTTATAGACTTAAACAAATGGATGACAGAGCAAGCTTTGGAAGAAATAACAAGACCTAGTATATTAAGAGCAACAAATGTCAGGAAGATGTGGAGGGACATGATTTCTGTCGTGGATTCTTGTTGAGAAAGCACACAAAATAATAAATACAAAAGCAGATATGGAGATAGAAAATGTAAGTTATCTTGAGTAAAAATATACAAACTGGAACACGGGTTATTCAATTCAGGATTACTAAGAATACTATTAGTAGAAACAATATATACAGTCTTGTAGTGACAAAGTATGTCCGGATAATGAGTCTATATCTAAAAACACTCCAACTTACTATGCACCAACTTAATGACCAACTAAACGGCGGTACAACTACTCAACGGTATTTAGTCACCTTCCCACTTAAGGCGAAATGTGACACAAGGTTTTTTAATGTGGGTCTTCCGGGATATATAGCCCGGCCAAAAATATCTGTCTAGCTTTCTCCAGTCGGGATTCTACCCTTCAGAGGAACCACGACTAGGTTAGTGCTCTCTGCTCGAAAGCAGAGAGCGCTCTCCACCCGAAGGCAGGGAGCTGAAAGTGTCAATAGTAGAGTACAACTATATTTAGTTGTCCCTCCCAGTAAGGGCAACATGTGACATATGGCCAGTTTTGACTGGGATTTCCGGGCTATATGGCCCGGCCAAAAAATGTCTGTCTAATTCTTCCCAGTCGTGCTTCTATCCTTCGGCGGAACCACGACTGGGTTATTGCTCTCTGCTCGGAAGCAGAGAGCGCCCTCTACCCGAAGTCAGAGAACTGATAGTGTCGTAGTAGAGTACAACTACTTAACTCCTGCTCTCTGTATAAGAAGGATTATATGTACACATCGGTGAGTCCATTCTTATGTGCAAAAAAGGGTGATCCCCACAGTTACCTAAGTCTTAAAGGGACATGGAAGACAAAAGAAGAATACATTTTTTTGTTCCTGGTCCATTGCTTTAACTCACAAATACTAATGTCAACAAATTCAGAAACAAACAATTTAATGGATTAGGCTACTGCCCCATTTTGAAAACTTGGAACCGTGAAATTGACATTTCTGCTGCAGTCGGTGTATCTTTTAATACAGCTGCCTTCATCAATAAAAGAAAAAGCCAATTAACCAAAAAAATTAAATTCGACGATTTTTTTATTTAACCATTTCCCCCAAACATGGCAATACGACGACTACGACGCATATGGGTTCTGAGTGTTCAAAAATATGAAACAAAAATGAGGAAGGACAGTCTGGAGAATTTAATACTCACAGGTTGGATAAAGGGATGGAGAGACAGAGGAAAGCAGCGCGAGACGTACTTGTTAGGTCTGAACAAATGGATGTAGGATCGGGGCTTAGAAGAGATATTAAAATAAAAGATATTGAGAGCGGCAAGAGACAGAGCCCAGTGGAAGTCCATGATCGTCTACGTTCTGAAGGGAGACGACACATGAAGAAGAAGAAACGAAACTATTTTACACTTGTTTGTCGTAACCGAAGAATACTGATGGCAACGCTATCTAATATCTTAACGGCAGTGTGTTCTAAAAAGCCAAGAAGGCATACGATACTAAACTATTGTGTGAAAGACTTTAAATTTAAACTAGTTACAGGCATTGTCATAACAGTTATGTCTTCGCGTTAATGTTTCTCGTCCTGGGTAAATAGCATATCCTACATCTCTTCATCGAGAGATTGGACATTAAAAGGAGCATGAGACCACCTACTACTTTCTTCTGTTCCTAGGTCCACCTTAATATAGGGTGATACACGTGTTATGGTACAGCTAGGAGCAAATAATGAACCACCAAACAAAAAAAAAACAGTATATTTTTATAATTAAATTACCAATAATATATTTTGTAGCAAAATGACCAATATTATATTTTTGGCAATGAATGACAATAAAAAAAACAAAGCAAAAGTAGATTTTCGTAGTAAAAATTAACAGGATACATTTTTTTAAAATAATTACTAACAAAAACATTTTGTAGTGAACTTGCCAGCAATACATATTTTATTATTATCACAAGTGCATTTTATCACCTATCAGTCAATTAAGCCCTCTAAGTTATACACAGTTGGGTGATCATGTTTTGAAAGAGACATAATTAACTGGACAAAAGATTTTCCCGCATTAGGGTGCCATTATTTTCTGTGGTAGACAGGTTGCCAACCAAGGCTAAAGAACCTACTTTCTCCCGCTATTCAATCTTTATCACTCAGGTGAGTGTTTTACATGGTGCACGCTTGGACGATCATGTCTCGAAAGAGATATGACTTACTAGGCAAAATAATTTTTTCTGCAGAAGGTTGTCATTACTTTCTGTGGTAGACTGTCAATCAAGGTTATAGAACCAAATCTGTCCTGTTATTTGACCCATAGCTGGAGGGAGAAGAAATGTTTAAACACCGTTCCAAGGTGTATTTGCGCGTAAGTGAATGCAACAAATAATATTGGAATTCAAACTCGTCTGTCAGACTTCTCATCCCAGAAACTATATATCTAAAATAAACACAAAAAAATGTGTTTACCTTAAAAGTATGAGATTATGTGCAAAATATCTGTTGTTGAAGGCGTAAAATTGCGCTCAAATATATTGCAGCTGAAGCCATTAAATTTCGGCAATATAAAACCCATAGAAGTTAATATGCCGCTAAACAAATCGACGAATCAACCAACTAAATGGTAATAAAATAATGTCAATCGAAGAAAATAACTTATTTTTCTCCTTTTATTCCACATTTAACGCACTAACATTTCAAATTCCCAATCCACATAAGAATCATATACAAACTTGGATTTCTAACACCAGCTTAGATCGAAAGTATGGGCTACCGAGTGAGGATCAGACTTAATACTCAGTTTTAATAGGTTCTAGCGAGAAAGCTTGGTAACCATTACACTAGGTCAAGGTGACAATTTTATAATATGAAAGGGATTTTCTAAGCGCAGCTTTGACGTGGTACAAGACTGAAAGTATTGGGTACCCAGGGAGGATCTCATTCACTAAGATTTTTCAAAAGGTTCT
Organism: Ascarosepion bandense; assembly: GCA_037127315.1. Taxonomy (NCBI): domain Eukaryota; kingdom Metazoa; phylum Mollusca; class Cephalopoda; order Sepiida; family Sepiidae; genus Ascarosepion; species Ascarosepion bandense. The sequence continues at coordinate 704,867 of JBBBDQ010001805.1, forward strand.
AGCGAGACAAGTTTGTTAACCGTTACAGCACGTTGAGATACCCCTGGTAATGTATAAAAGGATCTGTTAAAATGTCACTTTTCGGTATATGCATATACATAAAAAAAAAATTCAGTCGCGTGTGAAACGAAGTTCACATGATACCCCGCTGAAAAAATTAAAAGCTTGTGACATTTTTTCAAGCCAATACATTTATTAAGATGGTTTAATATTTGTCAAGCGTCGTAATATTATGTGTTTTTTATTAGATCTAGCATTGTCAGCAGTTATTCAATTTTTTTATTAGGATTTCTTTCATTTTCATTTTAATTGCCTTTATTTACACTAGTAGTGTTAGTCGAAGTAATATTTTTTTATAATTTATATTGACTGGCTAAATCTATTGAGCCTGAGTAGCGTGGGTGATATTAGACACGGAAGGAAAACTTGCAGATTTCCTACGGAAGGTAGCCGAAGAAAGCGGAGAGAAAGGAGTACAAATAAATTACAAGAAAAGTGAGTGTATGGTCATCAGTAAAGAGAGGAGCCCAAAATGCCAAGTACAGGCAGGGGATTTTAAAATCAAGCCGGTGCAGAAATTTTAAATACCAGGGAAGTGTTCTAACAGAGGACGGACGGTGCGACACTGAGATCTAAATGCAAATTGATATGACAAAAGAAGCATTCCAGAAGTTGAGTAAAGTATTAAGAAACAGGACAATTTTACAAAAAAAAGGGAGAATACTGGATTGTTATGTGATGTCGGTTCTTCAATATGGCAGTGAATGCTGAACAATATCATCAAAGATGAAGGAAAAACTTGAAGCAGCTGAAATGTAGTTCTAACGAAGGATGCTGCGTATATCATGGACCGAGCATGTGAGCAATGTCGAGGTTTTGGAAAGGATTGAGACGAAAAGGAAATTAATACTGAGCATCAGGAAGAGACAGCTGAAGTTCCTGGGACACGCAATGAGGAAAGAGGGCTTAGAGAACCTGTTACTAACAAGCCAGATAGAAGGAAAAAGGAATAGGGGAAAGCACCGGATAACATATTTGAAGGACCTGATCAGGTGGATAACAGAACGAGGGTTGCATGGTGCAACAGAAGAAAGCATGCTAAGAGCCACCAGCGACCGGGAGCTGTAGAAGGCCATGGTCGCCTACGTCCTGAATGAACATGGCACATAAAAAAAGAAGAACTGTGATTGATATTAGACACGTAAAAAAAAAACTACAAGATTTCCTACAGAAGGTAGCTGAAGAAAGCGGAAAATAAGGACTACAATAAAACTGAGTGCATAGTCATCAGTAAAGAGAGGAGACCAAAATGCCAAGTACAGACAGGGGATATTAAAATCAAGCAGTTATTCAATTTTTTTATTAGGATTTCTTTCATTTTCATTTTAATTGCCTTTATTTACACTAGTAGTGTTAGTCGAAGTAATATTTTTATAATTTATATTGACTGGCTAAATCTATTGAGCCTAAGTAGCGTGTTGATATTAGACACGGAAGGAAAACTTGAAGATTTCCTACGGAAGGTAGCCGAAGAAAGCGGAGAGAAAGGAGTACAAATAAATTACAAGAAAAGTGAGTGTATGGTCATCAGTAAAGAGAGGAGCACAAAATGCCAAGTAGAGGCAGGGGATATTAAAATCAAGCCGGTACGGAAATTTAAATATCTTGGAAGTGTTCTAACTGAGGACTGAAAGTGCGACACTGAGATCCGAAGGCGAATTAGTATGGCCAAAAATGAATTTCACAAAATGATTAAATTATTAAGAGACAGAAAAAAATAGCTAGAAACAAAAAAGAGAATATTGGATTGCATTGTGATGTCTGTTCTTCAATATGGCTAGACAATTTCATCAAAATCAAGGAGAGACTTGAATAAAGCAAAATGTGGTTCTTCAGAAGGATACAGAGGATACCATAGACTAATCATGTGAGTAGTTTTGGGAAATATGGAACGAAAAGGAAAATAATACTTAACATCAGGAAAAGACAGTTGAAATTCCGGGGATAAGTAATGAGGAAAGAGAGCTTGAAGAATCTGATACTCACAGGTTAGATAGAAGAAAAGAGAGACAGATGAAACAACATACTTGATATACTTAAGCAAATGGATGGAATTGTGGTCTGGTTGGGTGTAATAGAAGAAATCGTGCTAAAAGCTACTAAGGACAGGAAGATGTGGAAGGCCACCATCGCGCACGTCTTAAAAGAACACTGCATATAGATGAAAAAATCTTGCAAATATATAAATCAACCATCCGACCGTGCATAGAATACTGCTGTTATATCTGGTCAGGCGCCTCTGCTGTTCATCTCAGGATTTTCGGCAGGCTCCAAAGGAGAATGTGATCGGTCCTGACCTGGCGGCTCGAATCCAGCCGCTTTCTCACCGTCAGGATGTGGCTTGCCTCTGTCTATTCTACAAATATTTTCATGGCTTCTGCTTCGACGAACTTTGGTCTCTAGTGCCCGCTCCACAAGAATTTACTCGTACAACCAGACTAGCAAGAAGGTCTCACCTTTTTACAGTTAAATCGGGAAATTTTCGTTTTAGGCCCTGAAGGCTTTTCTCCCTTCAAATTTATCCAAAATAGCATTATTTCTGTGCAAATGTATATGCTGAACTCAAATCAACAAATAGTTATTGAAGAAACCTACCTTTTTCATCTGAACGTCCATAAAAAAAATCGAACTAAATTTTGTCTCCCGTAACTCATGTAATTAACTGCTGAATGACTTTCTGCGTGGCACAACAAATTTCGGTCTATTTTCGGTCGATTTTCTTCCTTTACTGAAACTTCCGGCTATTTACTTCCTGTAATGAAAGTAATACGTTATTGTATTTCTACGCGTATTACTTTCATTACAGGAAATAAATATCCGGAAGTTTTAGTAAAGGAAGTAAATCGACCGAAATTTGTCGCCTACGCAAAACGTCATTCTGCACATAATTACATGACTTCGTGAGAGTTACGGGAGAGAAAAAGTGCGAGATATAGTTCGTTTTTTATGAACTTTCAGATAAAATAGGGTAGGTTTCTTCAATAATTAATTGTTGATTTGAGTTCAGCATATACATTTGCACAGAAATAATGCTATTTTGGATAAATTTGAACGGAGAAAAGCCTTCGGGACCTAAAACGAAAATTTACCGTTAAATCAACCAAATGCAGCCGACAGTTCTACTCCACCAGCTTCTTTTCTCGCACATCTTTCTCCCTTCTATATACTTGTTTTCCTGACGTTGACAATCTCCAGGAATTTAAATGAAATGTCAATTCCCATTTCTTATCCACTTGACTGTAGTCCTTTCTACATCACCCCGTATATCTTGTTCTTTTCCTTTCTCTCTATCTTTGCAACTGTCTTCACTCCTGTATTCACATGCTTCTTTTGCCCTTTATCTGACACCCCTTGTAACTGGATCGTCTTTCTCTTCACTCTTCTCCTGTCTAAACTTTTACTCTCTTATGTAGCCTCCTCGGATCAGTAGAGGTACCGCCTTGAGTGGAGTGAAACAATTAAGAAGAAGAAGAAGAAGAAGAAGAAGAAGAAGAAGAACTGAGAGCTATCTTCACTGGGTTCTATATACTTTCGGGCTTGTACCACATCTAGGCGACTTCCTATATGATTCCTGTGTGGACTATGAATTTGAAAGGTATTGTTATTCCATCTGTTATTAATGTTTCGCTTAACTGCTGACTCCTCGAAATTCTTTCTTGATAGTCAAACATGTCTATACTGATTGAGTGATGAAAGTAGTTGAGTGAAACGCCAGGTAAAGAAATGGAAGGATGTGGAATTTAATTTAATTTGAAATATATTCGATTGCTTATGTTACTATAGTTATGTTTATTGATTCATAAACTTGTTATCGATCTTTGCTATCTTGGAGTAGAAAAACAGTTAAAATTGGTAGATGCACTTTATTCAAGAAAGAGAGAATAAATTTAGACTTTCCTAACAGGCAGACATGTTTGTCGTCATAATATTTTGCAAACGTCTTTTTCAACTGATCATAACATAATTTATAAAGTTTACAATAGTAATATTAGTAAAAGTAATATTTTATAGAATTTTGGTTAGATGAACCATTTTCCAGCATTATTTAATTTTAAATAGGATTTCATTTAACTTCATTTGCATTGTGTAACTTTTACTAGTAGTATTAATATTTGTAATATTATATGGAATGTTCATTAGATGAAGTACTGTCAAGCATTATTCATTTTTGACGAAGATTTTTTCATCTTCATTTCAATTGTTTTATTTCCACTGGTAGTATTAGTAGTAGTAATATTATCTGGAATTTCGATTAGATGAAGCATTGTCAAGCATTATATATTTTTGAGTAGCATCTTCATTTCAATTAGTAAAGATTTTATACGGATATTTTTCGATGAAGCATTTCAACAATTATACCTTTTTAAATTACTTTTTACTGGAAGTTATGTTTTTTACATCCAATGTAGCTTTTTTTATGGATAGGATGTTAAGTACACATTACCAAAAATTACCATCTAGCTGGATCTGGATACCACATACTGTTCATCCTTATTGTTCGGTAGCCATTTATTCTGCAGACTATTATTTTGGAAAGTGAGAATTTCACTGAAATATGTTGGATAATCACAAACTTTTTCAGCACGAATAAAAGAACGTATATATATATATATATATATATATATATACATATATATATATAAAGGAAAACTCAACATGTCATTTAAATTGGTTATACATTATAATATACTTTAATAAGCTAAATTAGCTGATTGAAATTCGATTCCTGTAAATATTTTTATATACAATGGAACGAATATTGTGTGGTCTGATGAAATGAGCTAATTTAGTTCATTGAAATGAATTATGATTTAAAACCAAATGAAATGACGTGTTTAGTTTTTCTTTATAAATACCATATTGCTCTGGATAACATACATTGAGCTCTATATAGATATAACACTTAATATTTTATATAAAATTGATCTTGTTGGATTATCCTCGACGTCTACGGACTAGACATCTATACCCCCCTCTCTCTTTCACTCTCTCTCTTTCTCTCTCTCTCTCTCTCTCTTTATATATATATATATATATATATATATATATATATATAGGCTTGTTTATTATCTATCGATCTATCTATCTATCATTACGACTGGAGAAGAAAATTTTAAAAACAGTACCATTTTTGCTATTTACTCGTTACTTTCAGCAATGAATTGAGTTCTTCCGGTAACAGGCGAGTGTATACACCGCTTATATATAACACGCTAAACCTTTCCCTCTCTCATTCTATGGTTTGGGAAATAGCAACTCCGACTGACACCAAATCGCTCGAGTTTTGATCCCGTCCAGAAGGTAGTAGATGTCTAGCCAAATTGATGAGCTGTATATGGATGACATATATATATATATATATATATATATATATATATATATATATATATACTAGTAATATAGCCCAGCGTTGCTTGGGTGTAATGAAAGCTTTAAAACTAATCCATTGTTCTGGAGCTCAGACGCTTTGGACGTTGGCACGAAAGACTAAAAAGCAATAGTTGTTTCCAGTTAAAGCGAAACTGTAGACTGAAATAAAGATGAATGGACGTAAGTCAAATTTTGATTTCATGGTATCAATATCAAATAAGCGTTTTTTCGCCGTAAACTGAATTTTGAAGGCTAAATAAATCCTCTGAGTAAATAGTATTATGGCTGAGACTAAGAACTACAATTATACCTACTTAGAGACAAACCCGAAGCAAAAACTAAAATAAAAGGGCTGAAACAAAATACAGACATACATGCAGATAAACAGTCACACACACAAACATCTTGCCTTATATATCATCCATTTTCTACAGTATTGTAAGAACTGCAACCTTGAAACTTCTGAATATCGTTTCTTATGTGTTTGTCTATGTTTGTATCAAATTTGATTAAAGTTGGACTACTCCTTCAATATTTATCGGGGGTACCTCGACAAAAAACCTATTAAGAACATTCGCAGACGCTTGTAATACAACTGTGTAAATTTTCAAGAAAATCGATTCAGCCGTTTCGGCGTCTATAGGTAACGGACACACACACACACACATACACACACATAGACAAAGTTACATTTATAAATAAGTTTAGATCTGTCTATCTATCTCATTAGGTGTGCCTATCAATTTTTAACCCTCTATCTATATATAATGTACGCGTCAATTTAAACTGACGCTATGTTGATATGAATCCATGATTTCTGATTTTGATATTCATTTATTTTACTCCATTTTTAACATATATTTTCATTGCTGATTTTTCTTTCTTTTTCTTCTTCGTTTTTTCCTTTCGTCTTTTTCGTTATATCTTTCTCTCTTTTATATTTTCCTTATTACATTCTTATTTTATTCATAGTATAATTCTATGCTCGTTTCATTTTTCTTTCTTTTTTTCATTTGTCCACTATTTCCATGCTTCTTTGTCCTTCGTCATTTTACGTCTTATTCTTTTTTGTTTATTTTTTCCTGTTATTTAACATTCTTGTATGGTCATCAGTAAAAAGGGCAGCCCAATTTGCCAAATACAGGTCTAGAATCAAGCAGGTAGAAAAATTTAAATACCTGGCAAAGGTTATAACAAAAGACGGAAAGTGCGACACAGAGATCTGAAAGCTAATTGTATGGCGAAGGCCATGTTCCCGAAGCTGAATAGAGTATTAACAGACAGGACAATTTCGCTAGAAACAAATAAGAGTACTTGATTGATTGCTGTGTGATATCAGTTCTTCAATATAGTAGTAAATGCTGGACAATATCTTCCAAGATAAAGGAAAAACTTGAAGCAGCTGAAATATAGTTCTAATGAAGGATGCTGCGTATATCATGGACCGAGCATGTGAGCAATGATGAGGTCTTGGAAATGATGGAAATGAAAAAGAAATAATACTGAGTATCAGGAAGAGACAGCTGAAGTTCCTGGAACATGCAATGTGGAAGGAAGGTGTGGAGAACCTGACACTAACATGACAGATAAAGGGAAAAGAGACAAGGGATAGCAACGGATAACATATTTGAAGGACCTAATCAGGTGGGTCATGGAACTGGGGTTGCATGGTGCAACAGGAGAAGGTGTGCTAAGAGCCACTAGGGATACGGAGACGTGGAAGTCCATGATCGACTACGTCCTGAAAAGAACAGGGCACATAGAAGAAGAATGTTTCCATTTATTTTCATCATTCCCTCTTTCGTTCTTCCTGTTCTCCTGTCATTATTTTCCTGTCCCCGTCTCAGGTATATTTTCTTTCTTTTATTCTACTTCTTTCTTTTTTGCTTTTCTTTCCTTTTTTTTCTTTCTTTAGTTTTATTTGTTTGTTTGTTTCTTTCTTTCATTTTCCTCATCTGAATCCCTCCATTTTACTTTTTCCTAAGATCCTTCATTCTACTTCAAATTTTCTACATTCATTCTTTTCTTTTTTCTTCATTCATACGTTATGTTTTCATTTTCGCATTTTCTCGTATTTATTTCCTTTGTTTCAGTTTATTTATCTTCAAAATCATTTATTCTAGTTTCCTTAAGCATTGAAATTTTTTTTTGTAAATTCATTCCTATTTTACTCTTATTAATCTCTCTTGTTTTTTTCTAACCGAAATCTTTTTTTCCTTTTTACCTTCTTTGAGGCATTTTCTCTTTCAGTTCGGGTTTGACAATCGCCATCTTGATTTCCACGCTTATTTGCCTAGATCTCTGTCTTCAATTTCCATTTTTCTTTCTTTAATTTCTTTCTTTCAAATTATCTATCTATCTATCTATCTATCTATCTATCTATCTATCTATCTATCTATTTTTTTCAAATATTCATCCCCTCATCATACTTTACTTTCATTAGTCTTCAAATCTAACTATATGTCGGTGTAGATTTTGGAAGCGTAACTTAGTTGTGGCACAAGGCTTAATGCATGGGGCTCCCAGTGAAGAATAAACTCTCTATTCAGTAACTGTAGCGGAACATGCTTGCCAAACATTATTCTATGGCGAGGTGCCATCTTTATGACTCTGTATCTATCGATTATTAATATATACAAACGTTCGCTGACATTTAAGAAAATACTAGCAGTATACCCCGACGTTGCTCGGGTGTAATGAAAGTTTCAAAACTAATCCATGATCCTGGAGCTCAGTCTCTTTGGACGTTGGCACGAAAAACTAAAAAGCAATAGTTGTTTCCAATTAAAGCAAAACCGTAGACTGAAAGAAAATTGATTGTATGTAAGTCAAATTTTGAAGTTTGGTGAGAATCGGATAAAAATTGTGGGTTTGTATAAAGGACATACAGACAGATAAACAGATGCACACATAAACATCTTGCCTTATATATATATATATATATATATATATATATATATATATATATATATATATTATCGATTTTTCTGCACTATTGTAAGAACTACAACCTTGAAACTTCTGAATATCGTTTCTTATGTCTTTGTCTAAGAGTGTATCCAATTTGATTAAAATCGGACCACTTCAACTATAACCCGATTTTTCCGATTATCGATTTTCGATATTTATCGGGGATAACTCGACACGCCACCTAATTAAGAACACTTGCAGACGCTTATAGTACAACTGTGTAAATTTTCAAGAAAATCGGTTCAGCCGTTTCGAAGTCTATAGGTAACGGACACACACACAGACACACACACAGACAAAGTTCCATTTATAAATAAGTTTAGATTACGTATTATGTATTGACAACAATAGTTATTACCAGTTAAAGCGAAACCGTAGACTGAAAGAAAAATGAATGGATATAAGTCAAATTTTGATTTCATGGTATCGATATCAAATAAGTTTTTTTCGTCGTAAACTGAATTTTGAAGGCTAAATAAGTCATATGAGTAAATGGTATCATGGCTGAGACTAAGAACTACAGTTACACCTACTTAGAGCCAAACCCGAAACAAAAACTAAAATAAAAATGCTGAAAAACTGATTTCGATCAAACTCGGTATATATTATCGATCTTCTGCATTATTTTAAGAACTGCAACCGTGAAACTTCTGAATATCGTTTCTTATCTCTTTGTCTAAGAGTGTATCAAATTTGATTAAAATCGAACCATTCCTTCTATCACCCGATTTTTTCGATTATCGATTTTCGATATTTATCGGGGGTACCTCGACACAAAACCTAACTAAGAACACTCGCAGACGCTTATAGTACAACTGTGAAATTTACAAGAAAATCTGTTCACTCATTTTGGAGTCTATAGGTAACGGATATATACACACACGCACAAACACAGACACACACACATACATACACACACACAAGTTCCATTTATAAATAAGTTTAGATAGATCAGTCAAAAGGGAAATTCAAAACTGTTTATAAATTTTATCATCTTTGCAACTTCAACCTTAAAAAAGAAACATTTGATATTCATTGATTATAGTCTTGCAACGTATATAAAGCATAGAAATTAGCACAACCTCTGATATTCAAATTTATTAAAAGTACCACTTCTGGCAGTTAATATCTGGCAATTAATCACGATGACACATCTCATTGATTGTTGAGCACCTCTCAGCCACATGTTAGTGAATGAACTAAAAGCGCTTGGTCTAGTCATTCTATTCAGTTCCTGCTGCTTTGTTTATTTGTTCCACTGATGAGTGCAATAGAAAAATATCTTCAAATTTGACCAGAAAAGGAAAATTTGAAAAAAGTAAATTAAAAATTGGATATCGGCTCTGAACGAGAAATCGGGAAGCCGAGTTTGAATTCTGGTTAAATTCCTTGCATTAACTTACGCGCAAAAACCCTTGAAAAAGATATTAATCCGTCTCTTCCATCCAGTTATCGGTTGAATAATGGGAATTCAATCTCGGATTTCTGATTTCTCGTTCCTAGCAGATATCCTCTGCCCCTCAAGCATATCTTCGCTACAGACTCTTATAGTGTCCTCTTTCTACAGACACCATAATATCACCAGTCTCTATGAATTCCTAGCTAGTTTCCTGATGTCCATTTTTTCAAGCTTGTCAGAACTATTGCCATGTAAATATTTGTAAAAATAAAAGCAGAGGAAAGACACTTCATAGCGGTGAAAAAGTGGCTGGATACGAAATCTTATGTATTGATGAATAAATAATTAATAAATATATTTAAATTAAAAACATACTTTTTTCTTGAACTTAATATCAAGCAGACGGGATTGTGTAAGATAAATATTAACCAGACGTATGCTCGAGGAAAAGTCTTGCATATTGATTTAGAATCTATAACTGACACCAAAGCAAGAATAAATAACATATTGTACCAAGTCTCGATAGCTTTAGACATTATTTTCCTAATTAACTGTCCGTTCTTCTTTTTCCCCCATTCTTCATTATTTTATTTTTTAGCAGATTAAATCTAATGGCGTTTTTAATTAAGGAGCATGTTTTATAATACGCACTTCATGCACAGAGGGTAAAGTCGGATGAGGTATCTTAATTCATGATCAACTTTCACGTGGCTAGATTAAAAAATACGAATAAATGATAACCTTTCCGATCCCGTTTGTAATAAAAATCACTTTTAACATCCGCAGATTGATAGAAACAGAGAATTATGAATTTAATTAAATTTTATCTTTTTTTTTTTCAATTTTGCAGGATTAAAAGGAAGTTGAAAGACATGAATTGTACTTTTAAAGTGGATTTACAGACACAAAATAATAAATTTGCATACACTATTTTGATCAAATACTGTTCGGATGCCAGACAACTGGATTGGTTAGGAAGCTTTTCAGCTAAAAGCTTATGGGGCACTAGGCCGAACGTAACTGGCACCCAGTGAGTATCTAACTCATTATTCAGTCATAAGTGTTCTAGCGAGGCAAGCCTTCTAAAAATTTCACAACGTCGAAATGCCTTCAAGATTTTATAGGTGTTGCCTAAACGTGACACAAGGCCAAAACTATTGACTATCGAACTCACTACGTAGTCGTTATTTTTCTAGAGACACATACTTGCTAATCTCAATACCAATGTCGAATTGCTTTGGTGATTTTCAAGGTCAAATGCATGGGGCATCCTGTGAACGTCGATCTCACGACTCTTGTGAGAATTTCACCACGTTGAAATTTCATGGTGATTTTTTAGGCCCCGCTTCGATATTACACAAGAATGAAAGATTGAGACAAACATTTACGATCGAATTGGACAGTTCGAGGTGCTACGCTGCGCTTAGAAAATCGTCACTGACGATCAACTATTACACCACATCTAATTACCTTACTGAATCGGTTATGTAATCTTCTAATTAGACACAGAATTCAATTACTAAGCGTGACTGTTGACAATACTTCATGTCTAGTCAAGACTGTTTTAATAATAGTCAAAACAAATCATTAATATATTTTTTACTTTCAGTTTTGTAGGAATTTTCTCTCTAGTCCCGTTTCTTATCAACAAAGGATTAATAAATGCATTTAGAACTGTTATTTTTTTCTTCTTCTATTTTCTCAGATTAGAAGGTTGATTTACAACAGGGATTGTCAACCTACGGCACGCGTGTCACACGTGCCACACCAAGTAATTTCCTATGGCACGCAGCCACATATGACATCCAAACCAATACCTACTACAACACAAAGTAGATATTTAGCTGTTTCAAAACTGCTCATTCGTTGGATTCCCGGCTTTTTTCATCTTCTAAGAGCACCGCCCAGGTCGGATAAATGGAAGAAGAGACAGGGGAAAGCAGCGCGAGACGTACTTGTTAGGTCTGAGTAAATGGTTGAGGGAGCGAGACATGAAGTAGAAGAAGAGCTGCTGCTAATAAGAATACTAACTAATGAAAAAGGAAACCAAATCATTGCCAGAGCAAAGTTTAGAAGAGATACCAAAGGAAAATTATTGAGAGCTAAGAAAGACAGAACCAAGTAGAAGTCCATGATTGCATGTGTCTTAGGGGACACGGCACATGAAGAAGAAAATACTTTACTCAAAGTAACAACGTATATTGACGACAACAATCATTTGGCTAAGTCCATGCAAAGCTGAGGCCCCATTAATAATAAAAGCTAAAAAAAAACATTTTAAAACAGCTTATTTCTATTAGTGTGTTTTAGATATTATTGTATGAATAATTCAACCACAATTTTGATTTTAAAAATGCTACACTCATGAAAGAAAAAAGAAAGAAAATAACTCTCTAAGAAGAAAACTCTTCGAAAGTGCTTCCATTGAATATTATCGAAAGAAATAATCTTTTTTAACAGAATTACTTCTCTCCCAATCAAACGTATCACAAAATCAAAAGAAAATGGTTGAATCCGTCAACACAGACCCAAAAACAATATCTCTACACGTGACAATATTTGACGTAATTTTCAGTCAACTATATAAAAATAGCCTACTTTAAATTCTTTCAGTTGCTAAGGACATTTTGTTTTGTTATTGTTACTTGGTTTAATAAATTCATTTCGTTTCTTGCCTTGAAAAAATTCACATTGGATGAAACGCGTTGGCAACAAATACAGTTTTTCTATTGTCTTTTACATTTATAAATATTATTGTATATATTACTATATAAAATATTCTGTAGAACAGGTATATATACTTGTATAAAAACACGTATAGGGATTTCAAAACCCTATATCGGTACATAGTGAGCAAAAGTTATTGAAATCAGGTCTACAATATCCATTGCTAAATTTATTAGAAAAATGGTCCTCTATACCGAACGAATAATTTCACCTGAAATTAAAGCTAAAATACGATGTTTAGAACAGCTCATGATTAAACATAATAGACATTCATTTTCTGTTATATTTAATAAAATATGTTTAGAAAAAATATATATGTGTGAGAACGAAGAAAATAATTGCAAAATTCAAAATATTGATTTAAAAGAGTATTCAATATAAAAACAGAGAAATAGATATTTATCTTTTAATTCATACGTTAGAACATGTACGAACTACAAACTACTACAAAATTGTACAATTTTGTAGTAATTTGTACATGTTCTAACGTAATAATCGGTCTATTTTCATGTTGAGCACTGATTCAAATTAATGTGCTGACTGTTACAATTATGATTTTTGTTTTTATTCATTTACACACACACAATATATATATATATATATATATATATATATATATATATATATATATATATATTGTTGGTGCTATTAAAAATAAAAATATATTGTAGTAGTCGCATATAAAAAAGAGGAAACAGCGCAAAACCTGAAACCGTTTTAGCACGAACACGTTAAGAATAAATATATGACCCTGAAATTTGAGAACCTAACCAGAAACTATGCCTTGTAAGTAAAAAAAGTTATCACTTTTGGAAAAAAAAATGTTTCATTAGTCATCCCAAAAATCGTCACTTGAAGATGAAGTCATAAATTCTGTTTCGTGACAATATTAATGTAATTACATTAAAATAATATATATTAGTTTGTTTTTCGTTATCTAAATATTTTTCTATCGCTGTTAGTTCATATCTATCTATGTTAGTTTCTCTCTATTTAAGTAAGGATTTTTTTATATATCCCAGTTTATAACTATCTATCTATATCAGCTTTTTGCTATTTATGTAAATATTTATTCTGTCTCAGTGCGTTCCTCTCTATCTAAATCTTTCCTTCTATCTATCTATCTATCTATCTATCTATCTATCTATCTATCTATCTATCTATCTATCTCCTTAGCTTTAATTTTCTTTCTTTCTTTCTTTCTTTCTTTCTTTCAAATTATCTATCTATCTATCTATCTATCTATCTATCTATCTATCTATCTATCTATTTTTTTCAAATATTCATCCCCTCATCATACTTTACTTTCATTAGTCTTCAAATCTAACTATATGTCGGTGTAGATTTTGGAAGCGTAACTTAGTTGTGGCACAAGGCTTAATGCATGGGGCTCCCAGTGAAGAATAAACTCTCTATTCAGTAACTGTAGCGGAACATGCTTGCCAAACATTATTCTATGGCGAGGTGCCATCTTTATGACTCTGTATCTATCGATTATTAATATATACAAACGTTCGCTGACATTTAAGAAAATACTAGCAGTATACCCCGACGTTGCTCGGGTGTAATGAAAGTTTCAAAACTAATCCATGATCCTGGAGCTCAGTCTCTTTGGACGTTGGCACGAAAAACTAAAAAGCAATAGTTGTTTCCAATTAAAGCAAAACCGTAGACTGAAAGAAAATTGATTGTATGTAAGTCAAATTTTGAAGTTTGGTGAGAATCGGATAAAAATTGTGGGTTTGTATAAAGGACATACAGACAGATAAACAGATGCACACATAAACATCTTGCCTTATATATATATATATATATATATATATATATATATATATATATATATATATTATCGATTTTCTGCACTATTGTAAGAACTACAACCTTGAAACTTCTGAATATCGTTTCTTATGTCTTTGTCTAAGAGTGTATCCAATTTGATTAAAATCGGACCACTTCAACTATAACCCGATTTTTCCGATTATCGATTTTCGATATTTATCGGGGATAACTCGACACGCCACCTAATTAAGAACACTTGCAGACGCTTATAGTACAACTGTGTAAATTTTCAAGAAAATCGGTTCAGCCGTTTCGAAGTCTATAGGTAACGGACACACACACAGACACACACACAGACAAAGTTCCATTTATAAATAAGTTTAGATTACGTATTATGTATTGACAACATTCTGTCCATATGACATACGTGAAATTATATAATCTTACGTATACGAACTGTTAATACTATTATTATAATTATTAAATTTATCTTTAAATCTACCTGCCTCTATATAAATAACTTAGATTCTTTAAATCTGTCTTTAACTATATATATATATATATATATATATATATATATATATATATACTTTATTGTGGAAGCCTTTCTTGACGTTTATAAAAGCATATTGAACCACAGATCACACCAGGTCAAGAATATGCTCAAAAAGTTCGCACATTGGACGAAACAACATTGCCTACAGGCCACTGGCGATGCCTGCAATGACCCATTTGTTTTAATGGAATACGTACCTTTGCATTTCGATGACCAGCTGGTTGAAGCCGGTCTACGATGAATGTATCCATTAGTGGCTTTTAAATATCTACCTGAACAGGAAGAAATTGTCTGGAGGAAATAATTTTTTCTTGTGATGTTGACCAATCAAGGAAAGTGGCAGTAGACATGAAAAAAAAAAGAAAAAGAAAAATGTCGAACTGAAGAATCCTGAGAAATACGAGATGCCAAGCGCATCGATAAAGTAATCCCAACAGAAGGTATAACTAAAATTAAATGGTTTCTTCTATGTGACGCGTCCCTTCATGATGTTGGCGATCATTTCTCTCCATAGTTTTCGGTCTTCTTCTTCTTCTATGTGCCCTGTCCCTTTCAGGACGTAGGCGATCATGGATCTCCACGTCTCCCTATCCCTTGTGGCTCTTAGTATGTTTGCTCCTGTTGCTCCTGGCAACACCCGTTCCGTCATCCACCTGATCAGACCCTGCAAATATGTTATCCGCTGCCTTCCTCTGTCTCTCCTTCCTTCTATCTGTCCAGTCAGTATCAGGTTCTCCAGGCTCTCCTTCCTCATTGCATGTCCCAGGAACTTCAGTTATCTCTTCCTGATGCTCAGCATCAATTTCCTTTTTGTTGCCATTCTTTCTAACACTTCGTCGTTGCTTGTATGCTCAGTCCACGATATCCGTAGCATCCTTCTGTAGAACCACATTTCAGCCGCTTCCAGTTTTGTCCTCATTTTCGATGATATTGTCCAGCATTCACAGCCGTACTGAAGAACTGACATCACGTAGCAGTCTAGCACTCTTTTCTTCGTTTCTATTGAGATTTTCCTGTGTGTTAGTTTTCGGTCACTTTAGCTAATAATAACTTGTGTCTTTTTGCTATCTCTCCCAAACTCTGCTCCGTCATGCATACACTCAATCTCACCATGTAGGTTAGGCATCGCTTTAGTTTGTCCCTTTTGCCTGCAATCTCTTCTGTGTGTATATACATTTTCAAGCCATTTTTCTTCTCAACAATGTCATCTCCTTTGTAGATCTTAATAATCTTTGTCTTTTTCCTATCTCTCTCAGTCCTTGCTCTGCTATCCATTTACTCAAGCTCGCCAGGTAGGCTGTACTCTTATTTCTTCTGGCTCTCTTAGCTTCAATTTGTTCTGTGAGTATAATTTTTTCTAAACACCCTTTCCTCATTATGTGTCTCCAAAAGTTTAACTGTCTCTTCCTGATCTTAAATATAAGTGTCATTTTGTTGCATTTTGTTTAGAACGTTGTTACACACTAGTTTGGTCCATGATATCCTCACCATCCTTCTGTAGAACCAGAATTATATTTCTTTAAGTCTCTTTTCCATCCCTGAGAAGATTGTCTAACATTCACTGCCATATAGGAAGAATGTTTGTGCATAAAATTCAATACTCTCCTTGTAGATTTTAAGATATTTTTCCTGTTTCTTAATACCACAATACACAAATCTCATATCATCTAACATTTAACTAAAACACAAAAAATCAAATTGCACATCCGCAAAATCGGATCAAAACGACTAAAAATATTGTGGAAAAACCTAGACAAAGGCAAATTTCAAAGTCAGTGTGAATTTTAAGATTATATATTCTGATTGTATAGGAAATAAAAAATTGATATATGACACCAGTCAATGTATTTTACGCCTAGAAAATGGGTTTGCTGTTGGAACCGGTCACATCAAATCAGTATGATATGGAAGCGAATGTGCAGGACCCCGTCGCAATGTGATTAAAGAAAATTTAATTTGCCGACCCGGACGTAAGGGCGCGTCACATATTCGTTTTTCCTCTCCTTTCAATTTTCCTTTCTTCCTATTCACGCAAACACCGTCAAATAAAAATAACAAGATACTTCAACTGACTTCGATAAGTACAATCTCCTTTACTGATAGTAGCAGAATGTTACTCTGAATTTCTGTTGAATATCTAAATTTTCTCTTTGATCAATTAACTATATGCATTTTCTTTATGAGCATTTTTCTTCTTACAGTTTTGTTACTCTGTTAATAAATATTTTGCTTTAATGTTCAAACGAAATATCTTATCCTTCCATATTTCAACATCCAACCTTCAATCTTCTAATATTTTAAATTGTGGGAATTTTAGTTGTGTTTTTACGCAAGGCAAATTTGACAACCATCACCAAGGCATTTCACTGTTCAAATGCATCCCCTCTTTGATTTTGGTAGGTCTAACTTCTAAATTGCATATTTGGTTCTGCCTTTTGCTAGGAACTATGGATTTTTTTTCTTGCAATTGGTTTTTAATTTTTTCTTCTTGCTTTCATCTACTACATTCTATATAGGAATTATTGTAGTTTCGCTCTATGTCTGCTCTCAACACTCTGTCACCTGTATATGTTATCTTGTTAAGATCGTAGCCTCCATTAATGAATCATGATAGAACTTGTATGCAGCTCAGAATGGTATCGCTGTATAGGCTGAAACTGTTCAGTGAGAAAATGCATATTTGTCTTAAACCCTTTTTTTATTTTTTGTTTATTTACTTAACTCATTTCTCATCCGTATGCAGGTGGGTTCTGGATTATTCTCAAGTAATTCCCATATATAACAATGTTACCGACCTTTTCCAATAGTTATTTATGAATTGTTTACTTAAACATTTTTATAAAATCTATAAAGCCTCGATAGACATGGTTTTGCATTTGTATTGCTCTTTTTTAATATAATTCTGAGTATAAATATCCGGTTCTTTATTCCTACGTCTTTAACTAATCCATACTTTTATTTCTAATTTCTGGTCTGATTCTGCGGAGACCTTTATTCTTCAAGATTCGTATAAGTTATATTAAATACCTCGTCAAGCTAATGAAGAAAAGGTTTCCTAATCCCCTGCACACCAGTGGCAGTAAACTGCCTTACTTGGTGCGATACGATTATAAAAATAAAATCTTTAGTCTGTCTGTTTAGTTTTCTTTGTGGCGATCACCATTGCTTATGCTCCTAAGGATTCTTTTACTGTGTTCCACTTCGAGTTTCCATTGTTTGCATTGTATCTTTAAATTTACGCTTTGCTTTCGTTGAACATTTGTATTAAAATAAATAATAACTGCTAATTGTTTAAGTTTAATGATGTCCTCCGCATTTCTTAATAATGATCCTATTTTCACAAAAAAAACCTATGCGGAATTAATTGTTACAACTGGGAAACCAATAAATTGTAAACGCAAATTCTACTCCAACAGCTTCTTTTCTCGCGCTGTGGAACTCTCTTTCGTTTACTTGCTTTCCAGACAACTACAATCTTCAAGTATTTAAGTATAAAATCAATAGTCATCTCCTATCTCACTAACTTGCATCCTCTCTCTCATGCTTCTTTCTCCGTCCACTTCACTCTCATCAGTATTCTCCTCCTTCTCTTACCCACTACCTGACACCCACTGTAACCTGTCACTTTTTTGCACTGTCGTTTACTTGCTTTACCGAAAGCTACAATCTTCAAGAATTTAAATGCAAAACCAACAGTCATCTGCTATCTCACTAACTTGCATCCTCACTCTCATGCTCCTTTCTCTGTCCACTTAACTCTCATCAGTATTCTTATCATTCTCTTGTCCACTTCCTGACACCCCCTGTAACCTGTCACTCTTTCTCACAACTTTCCTCCTATGTAACCCCCTGCACAACTGTGGCAGCAAAATGCTTTGCTTGCGGCGACACGATTATGAAAAAAATCCTGACAAATCTTTCGATAGGAATCTTTAATAAAATTCGAAAAATAGAGAAGTGAGCAGTAATATGCTCGCATATACACTACCGGCCATAAGTATTAGGCCAACCCAGTTTTTTTTTTAAATTATGTATTTCATATTATTTTTAGTATTTATTGCTAAGTGGATAATTCTAAATGAAAATAGAATTTACTATTTTGTTATTATTACTTTGCAAAATTTTACAAGGTTGCAAGGAAGCCTTTGCTTCGGCCAGCCAATAAGAAAAAGAGACTAGCATTGGACAGAGAGCACAAAACCTGGACAACAGAACAGTTCATTTGATGCACATGTTGTTGTGCAGTATTAAGAAAAGAACCACTCTATTTTCATTTAGAATTATCCACTTGGTAACTTGGAAACAAATACTAAAAATAGTATGAATAGTATTTTTTTAAAAATGGGGGTGGCCTAATAAATAGTTTACCAAACTGATAAACAATTGAACCGATAAATATTCATGCCAGTTGAAAGTTCACAAAAAAAAACTCTGTGAAAGAGGTTAGGGAAAGTACGTCACGCTTCAGAAGATAAGTAATCAATTCAATATTTAGAAATATGAAACAACACTGTAATAGTATTTTACAAGAATTTTAAAGTTTTGCAGTTCTTTTTGATATGCTAAAAATATTCACTTTCAAAATTTTCTCTTCTTCATTTACCTGAAAATTATTTAATACTTAAAGTAGATAGATAGATAGATAGATAGATAGATAGATAGATAGATAGATAGATAGATATGAAGAGCCATAGACAAATATATAATATATATATATATAAGGAGAGAATTAGATAGATAGATAGATAGATAGATAGATAGATAGATAGATAGATAGATAGATAGATAGATTATTAATATAAATAATATGTTTCATTGTTTGAAATACTTACTGATCCATCGCTTTCCAACGAACTCATTTAAGAAAAGTAGAAATTGAATAAACAGTAAAAACACTGTGTTTAAATTATTCGGACCATTGTTCTCATGTTTGTTGCCATTTTTACATTTCCGCCCTTCTTAAGAAAAGTAGAAATTGAATAGACAGTCAAAACACTGTGTTTAAATTATTCGCACAATTGTTCTCATCTTTGTTGCCATTTTTACATTTCCACACTTCTTACGAAAAAAAGTGTTACTAAACATTTGGTTAATAAGTCACAAAATTCAGTTGTACTTGTTCTTAAGGACACATGGCCCAGTTAATATAGTCGTTGGTTAGTTACTGTGATATGACGCAAAGACTTTTGAGTTCAAGACCAGGCTACAGCAGTGGTGAACGAGTAACGTATAAGGTAGAATGAAGCTCATATACCCCAGTGGTTGTAATAAATGGTTCGGTTCGATTCTGTAAGGATGCAAAAGGTGATTGAACCCACATATTTTGGGTCAAGTCACAGGAACAAACCAACCTCTATATCCTATGAGCCATTTGTCCTTAAGACGTTGGTGAGTTCAATACCAGGCTACAGCAGTGGTGAACAAGTAACTTACAGCGTTAGAGGGAGATAACTCATGACTTCTAAAAGAGGCAAAGGACTACGCAAGGACTGGAGTTCATATAACCCAGTGATTGTTAAAAAGGATTTGGTTCGAAATTCCTCGAAGCTGACGACGGCCGGAGCGTACAACGGCCGAAACGTCGTACAAATGGCAACAAAGATGAGGACAATCGTTCGATAAATGTAAATACTGTAAATATCACCTCATCTCAGAAATATAGACAAATAGTAAAAAGACTGTATACTTTTTAATAAAATTCTTCTGTAAACTGGCGTTTCTCGACCTGTTTAAGTATTGGCACACCTAGGAACAAATGACAATATCACGGCACACTAAGCAACATTTTAATAGGTTGTGCGTTGTGATGCACTAATTATCAGAACGAGAAATAAAAGAGCCGAGTCCGAATTACAGTTACATTTATTGCACCAACTTACACGCTAATACTCATGGGATATGTATTAATCCGTCTCTTCTCGCTCCAGCTTTGGGTTAAATACCAGTACAGTTTGGGTTCTAAAGCCTTGGTTGGCCTCCAGTCTACCAAGGAAGAGATGGCAGCTTACTGCAGAAAAATCAAGACATGATCGCTTAAGAGTGTATTACGTATGGCACTTACCTGAATGACTGACTTACATTTTAATGCTATGAAGTAAAATAATATCTTTTTTAAAATACGACATTATTTGTGAAGATTATTTGCTGATTAACCTGGGATTTTTCTCAAGATTACTTCAATGTTTAGTCGAATGTCACAATATTTCGCGGCACACTTCAGAGGATCATGCGGCTCACCATTGTGCCGCGGAACGGCAGTGGAGAATGATTGGTGTGTGATTTTTGGCTAACGTCTGATATTTGTTCCATAATTTCTGGTCAAGCTATTAGGCACCCAATGAAATTGAACTCATTACCTGCAAATCAAAACAGCCGTCTCGATAAACTTTATTACATGGCGAAATGCCTCTGGCGCCGTTCGTACTTATATATAATATATCATTCTAAATGTTCCGATGTTTATAAAAACCACACACCAAACAGTGTTGTGCTGTTATAAGAAATTGTAAAGGAATGCCATTACGGTTATCTTCCTACTTACAGACATTTTAACAAAGAAGCACACTGAAAGATACGGGAGAGAACCTATTTTCACAGATGACTACAAACTTAACGGACCATATAACTCGGATCAGAAACTTACTTTAAACATAGTCTTCTACTTCAACCTGAATGCCAGCGATAAATAAGATTGATTCTGGCGCTAATATCACCAACTCGAAATACATTTATGTAATTTCTTGCTTGACAACTGTCTATAAATGTTATAAAAACTTATCAGAAATATATATATATAAGGTTTTGAAAATTAAAGGGACTTTTGCGTCCAACTCTTCTTCAGAAAGATTCGTTGGAATGAAAGTAATCAAAATGGTGCAGTAGAAACGGAGTTAAAAAAGAAGCCACATTATAATAAATTTATTGCTAAAAACAAACAGCTATTTCAGAACAAAATATTAAAACCTATTTATTACTAAAAATAAAGAAAGGTTCTTCAGAAGAATACGTTCTGTCGTTTTCAAAGACATACCTAAATTCCATGGTACATAATATATATATATATATATATATATATATATATGGGGGAATGTGTATAGTTTTATATATATATATATATATATATATATATGCAATTTGTTATATATGTTATGTTATTTATATATTATATATGCGCGGTACTTATTTGAAAGTTCTCCATATCATTGATAGAGCTAACATACTCAGTTGGATGGTGTGAGTTTGTGACCCTGGGTTTCACGCTTCTGCGATCGTCAGAAAGCATGAAACCAGCGTCACAAAGTCACATTAATCCAGCTGAGTATATATATATATATATATGATACTGCTTTGCAAGAGTGCTTAGTGCCGAAGTTTTTTTTTCAGTGCTTTATTGATAAAAATTATGATATCTTGTCAAACAGGGTTTTTTTTTGTTAGAAAGTGTTAGATATCGTTGTAGAGATTGAGCCTTAATAGAATGAATGCAGAGACGGTTGTAACTTAATTGAAAAGTGTCGTGCCGAAATCGAAGTTTCGAGACGACACTGTTTTCATGTCTTCACATTTCAAGGCTAAATTTTTAATTTGATGATTTTATTTCATCCTTGACGAGCGAAACATCATATTGTGTTTTATTTTTCTTTTGATTCTTGTTTAAATAGAGATTAGTGTAATTTAATATTATTATATGAGTGGCTTTACAGATGGTAAATTCTTCATAAAAGAAATCAACGCAACAAAATCAATAAATAGTAAATAGCCATCTGTAGTAGCACCCAAACACAAAATATTTAGTTTGAACAAAACCCTATATAAATTGTGAATATAAATTAAAGAGGGAAGTTTAAAAAGATCTCAGAAGTGAGGACATCATAGTGGTGGCGTGCCAAAACTTTGAAATCAGCATGTCTTTGCTCTGCTAAGTGACACACATCTTCACATTAATCCTATCAACGTCCTTTTTTATTTTTATCTTTATTTAAATCGAGCATTTTATGGCAAAAACCTGCTTACCAAAACGACTGTCTTGGCCGGAAACATCGTCACAACTCCACAATAGATACATATATATATATATATTATTGCTATGAACAGAGAATATTTCTTGTTACTATTCATAATGATGGTATTTTCTTGAAAAAAATAAACTTTAAAAAACGAACTGACCAACCTGTTTGTACGTCGCTCATCAGAGACAAATTGAGGTGCGTAAAGAAATGAACGATTTAAAAAAAATGGTAAACATGTTGAGAAGGAAAAAAATTAAATGGATATATGCTCTCTCTGTCTACACAGAAAGGACTTTGAAGACTGAATGTAGACCATCATTATGGGTGGTAATAAATAATGTTTCTCTGTATATAGCGGTAATTAAGTTTTGTACTAATAAACATATTTTCATATATATATATATATATATATATATATATATGACCATATCATAATTATTGATAACATGATTTCTGATAAACTATCAGATCTAGAAGGAGTCAGTCAGTTAAGTGCCATACATGATACACGCTTGGGTGATCATGTCTCGAAAAAGACATGACTGACTGGGCAGAAGATTATCCCGCAGTAGGTTGCCATTGCTTTCTGCGGTAGACTGGTTGCCGACTAAGGCTATAGAACCCAATCTGTCCTGTTATTTAACCCATAACTGGAAGGAATAGGTGGATTAATACCTTTCCCAAGGGTATTTGCGCGTAAGTGAATACAATGAATTCAGCTGGAATTCGAACTCTGCTACCCGATTTCTCGTTCCGAGCCGATATCCAATGCACCACAACGCACATCCTTAGAAGTACTAAAAAATATTCCGGAAAATTCTTGAAAGAGCTACAGACTGGTGAACATAGATAGCGATCATAAAGGAGAAAAACTGGTGATGGTTGATTTTAAGCAATGTTTGGAAACCAGTATAAGTTGATAATATGTGGATTTTCCATTCCTGTTCTTTCCTTCTTAAAACATTTTATGCTTACGTCAACGTCAAATTTTGCAATTCCATGAAATCTATCGAATATATACGAAAATATCTAAACAATGGATCAGATTCTGCTATATTTGCTCTTTAATTGATAACATAATTGAGATGAAATCAGCAACGTAGTAACATTAGTAAAATTTAAGCGTTGTGAAGGATAATCAAAGTATCCAGTGGTTGATTTCTTATATGGTTAGGCGCCCATGTTGTTTGTCTCAGTGTTCTCGACAGGCTGCAGAGTAGAATCTCTAATGTAACCCGTCCCGAACTGGCAGCTCGACTCATGCAACTTTCTCATCGGCGGGATATGGCTTCCCTCTATCTCTTCTACAAATATTTTCATGGTTTCTGCTTCAAAGCACTTAGGTCACTCGACAGGAATTTACTCGAGCAACCATTTTGGCATCAAGGTCCCACTCTTTTACAGTTAGATCAACCAAATGCAGGCGATAATTCTACACCATTAGCTTCTTTTCTTGCACTTCCCGTCTGTGAAAATTCCTTCCATATTGTTGCTTTCCTGACGGCTATAACCTCCAATAATTTAAATGCAAAGTTAATTTCCATCTCTTATCTAATTAACTACAGCTATTCCCTATCACCCCGTATATCTTTTTCTTTTCCTTTCTCTCTACCTTCGTAACTGTCTTCATCCTTGTGTTCATATCCTTATCTTGCCCTTTTTCTTTCTCCCAATGTAGCTAGTTCGTGTTTGTTTTCACAAACTTTTGGGTGATCATGTCTCGAAAACTTTAACTCTTTCATGTAGTGACGGTAACGCCTTGCTTGGGGTGAAATTATGAAAAAAAAACAATTAGCACCATTTCTAGAAAACAGTCAAATAGTTTAGCTTACCCCTGAATTCGCTTTAGCACAGAAAATGTATCCAAGAGAAACATTTTTGACAGTTTTCTTTAAATGTTATTTTCGTGGTGGCATCACCCATTACAACCTATCGAACTCTTCCTACAACTGCATATACTTACACTCAAAAGAGCTTTAAGTCAGGGCACCACCAATTAATCAAAAACCTTGAGAGAAAGCTGATTGACCATGGTCGAGTATCCGTGTTGATTGTGCGGAACCTATAGACAGATTTTATTATTTAGTCACAGTAGAGAGCTACAGCAAGTGGCCAGAAGTTTTTCGCTATAAGAATCCAACTGCAGAAAACACTATTAACTTTCTACATGAACTGTTCGGAAGGTTCGGGGTAGTGGATTGTCTGGTCACAGACAACGGAACACAATTTACGTCCACAGATTTCCAGTAGTTCGGTGGGATGTTAGCCCCACCGTATCACCCACGTTCAAATGGTCAAGGTGAGAGATCTGTTTACACCCTAAAAAGAGCGTTAAAAAAGGTATTCGGGATACCAACAAAGAATGCACTCCAACAGTTTCTACAGGTGTATAGGATACCCGAAATAACAACACATTATTAGGATTGTCACCGGCGGAGGTGATGTTTGCGAGAAAAATAAAATCTGTATTCGAAAAATTACTGCCAAAGCAAAACTAGAAAACAGTCAACGTCATTCGTACCAAAGAGAACTTTTAGACCAGGAGAAAGAGTATATTATAAAATGTTTAAAAACAATACGTCCTACTGAGAAGCCGGTACAATAACTAATATGATTGGAAATATGCTATACATGATTCAAGGTCCAGAATACACACACAGAAGTCACATAAATCAAATAAGGAAAAGGCGGTTGGAAGAAACCAACACATCACCGCAAGAAGAAGAAACCATGGACACGATTTTTGATACATTCGCGTTCCAAAACCCCAAACAGTGCCGGAAGTCAGAAAATCGGGTAGGAAAGGAAGTTCACCGAAACTTTGATGATAAATTGTAAAAGAAAAAATATTAAAAGCTCTCTACATAGAGAAAAAAATAGGAGAGGGTATCATAGTGGTATCACACATTACAACGGATTGAACTCTTCCTACAACTATATAAACTTCCACTCACAAGAGAAAATAGAGTTCATAGAGAGAGAGAGAGAGAGAGAGAGAGAGAAGTAGATTATCAGAAGAGAGCGATAGGCAGAGATAGCCACGACTGCTACCGTACAGCCATTGCGATTCCTAATTTTTTTTTATCATATCACCCCGAGCAAGGCGGTAACGCTACTGACGTGCAGGGGGCTACGTAAGATTGAAAAGATTGGATTAAAGTAAGCTGGAAACCTCATCCTAAACAGGGAACAAGGGATGAGCCTCTACACCTGTACAATAGACGTGGGTGGAGTGTGAACCGTGCGATGGTTTAGTCTATCTTATCCAATTGAGAAAAAAAATGAAAAGGAAAAAAAAAGAAAAGTGAAAAGATTGGAAAAGAGAAAGCCGGAAACCACATCCTGAACAGGGAACAAGGGATGAGCCTCTACACCTGTACAATAGACGTGGGTGGAGTGTGAACCAGTCGATAGTTTCAGTATTACTTCCAAACCTGTATTTATTTTTCTAGTAACAGAGTTCCAAGTATTTTTATTTTGCTGTTTAATATATATATCGTTATTTCCTATTTTGATTGTTGTTGTATTATTTATTGCTTGAATTCTTAACCAGGTCAAAGACTGTAATATAATCTGGGACTTACAGAAAATAGTTTCACTCAAAACCAAGAATGATGGCTGCCAAACAATATTTGCATTGTACAAATATTATTTAATATAAACAACAGGAATGCAGAAGCCAGTGTTTGCATTTAAAGAATGAAATTGTATTTTGGTGAGTGAACAGAAATATAATTTAGCGTAAGGAACAATAACAAACAATATGTGTTGTGCCAAGGTCGGAAAATATGGAAAGACAGAAATTATGATGACGCATCTGTAACCCACAGAATCTTAATTCGTTCAAAAAGAAAATATTAAAGAATGAGACAGTAATGTGATGACGTTAAAGATAGCTGGACAATGGCAATAATAAGGCTAAAATGATGAACGAATGCTCGTGCACAAAAAAATAAGCGATGTTTTAAACTTATATAAGATCGAGTTTCCGGGTCGAGGATCAGAGAGCAGAGAACGGAGATGATGCTGGGAATAAAAGACACTCCAGCGAGTCACTCCCTCCTATATGTGTGTCTCTATCTGATTACTACTCCGCACACACAACCTTCACCAAAGAGAATTAAATTTTACGATTATATTCTTTTGTCGCGTTGTTCGTTGTTCATCGTTTGGCGGCGAAGACGATCGCCATTTTGATATGCAGCTTATACAACACAAACTCAGTTCAAATGATCCATTTGCCAGATCATTATATTATCACCAGTTCCTATCATATTACACGAGGAATAAATCAAGTAACAATTGGAACAGAAGAAAGAAAGAATGTCCAGTTGAAAGGATTTTAGATATCAGATTTGAAAGCACAATTGGTCGTCTATATACAGTGCATCCAAATTAACATGACTTTGTGTCTTACTTAAAAATGCTTCTGCATGAGGTTCAAGATCCAGTATTATTTGATGACCTTCAGAGTCTTGATACAATTATTGACACGATTTACGGAAAAGTATGCGATAAATAACAAACGCTTGAGGATAATGGTCTGCAACAGAGATCTCAGTGTCCCATACTGTCAAATTATTAAACCGTTTTTTACTATGCTTTTTAAAATCTGTGGAATCAGCAACCATCAAGGCTTGTAGAACACATTTAAGGATGATCTTTCTAAGAATCTTCCCTATAAGGAAAAATGAAAAATCATTAAATTGTAGCTATTTTCTGTTAGTAAACTTATACTTAGAAACAAAGAAGGGAGTACTGAATTGCCATGTGTTATCAGTTCTTCAATATGGCAGTAAATGATGGACATTATCACCGAAGATGAAGAAAAAACTTGAAGCAACTAAAAGAAGGATGCTGCGAATATCATAGATCGAGCATGTGAGCAGTGATGATGTTTTGGAAATGATGGAAACGAAAAAGAAATTAATACTGAGCATCAGGAAGAGACAGCTGAAGTTCCTAGGACATGTGATGAGGAATGAGGACTTGGAGAACTTGATACTAACAGGCCAGACAGAGTAAAAAAGAGAAAAAATCAGCGGATAACATATTTGAAGGGCCTAATCAGTTGGATGATGGAACGAGGGTTGCATGGTGTAACAGGAGAAGACGTCCTAAGAGCCACCAGGAATAGGGAGACGTAGTAAACCATGATCGTCTCCGTCCTGAAATGACAGAGCATATAGAAGAAGAAAAAAAAAGAAGAAAAAGAAGAAAAGAAAAAGAAACTTATACTTCTGTACCGAATGATATAAAAATTCAAATTTTAGCCATGAGATTTAATGAGTTATTAAACTATGGACTACCGCAAGTTGTGAGTGACGCAGCTCACACATTACCAACAGAATGACTGGGAAAATCTTATATAATTAAAGAGAGTTAGATGAATATACTCTGAATCATAGTGAGATGCGCAATGATGACCACCAAGCTGCGTATTACACCATCAGAGAAACAGGTATAGAAAGAATATATATATATATATATATTAATCGTTTCACCCCAAGCAAGGCATTCCACTGCCACTATTGGTAAATAGAAAGAGTGGTTAGATATAGGAAATGTCAGAAGGGGGGGGGTGATAGGTAGTTGGGAGGATGGGAAGAGTGTTTGAAAGAATGGAAGCGAGTTATTGTGTTAGGAGGTGTCTATTGACCTTACATTTAAACTACTGGAGATTGTAGCCGACGGGGAAGCAGTAATGTTGAAGGGAATTACACAGTCGGGAAGTACGAGAAAAGAAACCGTTGGAGTAGAAGTTGCGGTTGCATTTTAACGGTTTCACTGTAAAAGGGTGGGATCTAGTTGCTAATCTAGTATCTCGTGCAAATTCGAACCTAGGGGGCACCGGTGATCTAAGTTCATCGGAGCAGAAGCCATGGAAGTATTTATAAAAGAGACACAGGGAAGCCACGTCGCGCCGGTGAGAGAGAGACTGCAGGCGGTCTGCCAAGTCAGTATCGATCACATTACAGACCCTCCGCTGTACCTAGTCGAGAAGCCCAAGGAGAATAGCAGGGTCACCCGACCAGATATGGCAACAGTATTCAATGCACTGGCGGATGGTAGATTTATAAATGTGCAGGATATATTCAGACGGAAAAAACCTCCGGGCCCTGCACAGAGAACCGACTTTCATAGCAGCGGATTTAGTAATATATATATATATATATATATATATTATAATTATAGTTTAGAACATGTACAAATTATCATCTACAACAAAGTGTACATTTTGTTTCTACATTGAAAAGAAATCAGAGTTGTAAGTTGTCAGTTGAAATTTGAATGAAAAGAGGGAAGAGGTAGAGGATAGTTGTTATTAATGGACGTGTTGAAAATTTTATAGACAGATTTAGTATCAGCTGATAAGGTATGGTCCTTTATAGCTTTTATGGTCAGTTTTATCGGAATTTACAGATAAATATACATAAATAAAAAAGGAACGAAGAAAACATTGACAACATTCAAAACAATGATTTAAAACAGTGCTCGATATAAAATAGAGCTGTAAATATTTATTAGAAATTATAATGTCTCAACAGGTCCTGTTAAAAGAAATGGACATACTTTTTCTTATATTTGGTGAATTGTGTGTGAGATGTAGGTGGGATGGGAAATGGGAAATATGGGTTGTAAGTTGTCAGTTAGAATTTGAACATGCTTTTAGCAGTAGAATATAAGGGATTGTTCTTTACAGCTTGTATGGTCGGTCCTTTGGGTTTAACAAAAGGAAAATTACGGAAACGTATATATGGTATATGTGTAGAGACTACTATTTGGTAAACCTATCCGCATTAGTGAAATATGCGGCTACAAATATTTTTGTATTTAAATTTAGTTTTTATAATTAAACTATTTTTTACATTTAACATTAACTTAAAATTTAGGAAATCTCTTCTTTATATAAACCTTTAATTACAACACAGTTTGTGTTATAATTGTTTTCTCTCTCTCTCTCTCTCTATATATATATATATATATATATATATATACTGTAATATTACAGTATAACGCTCTACATTTGTATCGAGCACTCTTTATAAAAGTAAAGGCATGAACAAAAGGTTAATAAACCTACGAGTTCAACAACTTAGTTGCAATATATATATATATATATATATATATATATATATATATAGATAGATAGATAGATAGATAGATAGATAGATAGATAGATTCCCTCGATAAAACTAGCAACATTTTTGTTACACGCTTATACTGGCCAAACTCAGAAAAGAATGTTAAATTTTCTATGCTATAGCCTCATCTGGTAGTCCTTCCACATTACTACGAGGGAAGGGACAGAACTGCGAATACTGCCTTCAAACTTCCACATTATACGAATGAAATCCCAGTCTGCAACATTAGCAGAACTTCTGAAATGGCAGAAGTTATAAGACAAAGTTACTTGATTGTTTTTGATGAATGCACGATGATGTATAAGAGAACTTCGGGGGCTATTCATCAAATCTTAAGACTTATAGGAAAAAGTCTAAGTCTGATGGAAGAAGTCAAGGGATTACAGACAAATCATTCCGACTCTACCAAAAGGAACGAAAGTTAATGAGATTCCAGCATTGGCAATATGTAAAAACCATAAAATTGAACGGAAATAAGAAAGCTGTTGCTTTTAATCGTCGAATGTGTGAAGGATTTCGAAAATATTATTATCCTCTAGAGAAGAAAGAGCGCCTATGCATAATGAAGGCTGCTCAAACCTGTTACCAATAAGCACTTTGGTGCAGTCTGGCAAAAGATAAATGACCAAAGGATTTTTTTAAATCATCCCACCCCAAGCAAGGCATTCTACTGCCACTCTTGTGCAGGGGGTTACATAAGGGAAAGTGATGAGAAAAAGGGGTTAGTTGTATGAAATGTCAGGAGTAGGGTAATAGATGGATGAGAATACCAAGGATGAGGGTAGAGTAGATGAAAAAAGAGTTTGAGAGAATTAATGCGAGTTAGTGAGATAGGAGATATTTGTTGCCTTTACATTTAAATTCCGGGAGATTGTAGCTGTCGGGAAAGCAAGCATATGGAAAGGAATTCCACAGGCGAAAGG
Source organism: Ascarosepion bandense (assembly GCA_037127315.1). Lineage (NCBI taxonomy): Eukaryota > Metazoa > Mollusca > Cephalopoda > Sepiida > Sepiidae > Ascarosepion > Ascarosepion bandense. The sequence goes on from JBBBDQ010001805.1 coordinate 735,805, forward strand.
TGCGAGAAAAGAAGCTATTATAGTAGAAATTGCGGTTACATTTTATCGACTGTAAAATGGTGGGACCTAATATCTAATCTAGTATCTCGTGTAAATTCATAACTAGGAGGCACCAGGGATCTAAGTTCATTGAATGAGAAGCCGCGGAATATTTATAGAAGAGGCACAGGGAAACCACGTCACGCCGGTGAGATAGCGACTGCAGCCGACTTGCTAAGTCCGTATCGATCACATTACAGATTCTCCGTTGTATTCTGTAAAGAACCCTGAAGTGAATAGCAGGGGCACCCGATCAGATGTGGCAGCAGTATTCAATAAACAGGCGGACGGTAGATTTATATATGTGCAGGATGGACTCAGACGGGAAAACTTCATGGTCCTGCACAGTAAACGACCTTCTTAGCAACGGCTTTAGCAATGGATTCGATGTAGTCATTCCACTTGAGGTCCGCTGAGAGTGTGAGTCCAAGGAGGCGTAGTGTTTTACTCTCAGAGAGGCAACCTGTTCCATGCTAATGGGGGTGGGGGTAGGAGCGATTGTCTATGATGGTTAATAGAGAGCAGCTTCCTTCCCAAAAATCAATGAACATTATCAGAATCTCAACTAGAAGCGAAAGAACAATGTTAGCTCCAAAAATATTACTTTGATCATCATCATCAACTTTGAACTTTCAAAAATCCTCTCTAAAGAGTCAGTCAGTCATTTAAATCCATACGTAATAAACGTTTGGGAGATCATCTCTCGATAAAGACATGACTGACTGGGCAGAGGATTTTCCCGCAATAGGCTGTCGTTAATTTCTGCGTTAGTCTGGTTGCCAACAAAGGCTACAGAAAAAAACTGTTCTGCTATTTAACCCATAGGTGGAGAGAGAAGAAATAGATTATATTATTAAATAGTAATTTGTGGGGTAATAGTAGTAATCAGTTAGATACTTCATGACTATAAAGAACAGATCCCCCATTTTATGCCCAGTAGAAGCATTAATTGCTTCCAGTTGTCATATTAAGTCAGTCAGTTAAGTGTCATAAGTATTATACGCTTAGGCGATCAAATCTCGAAAGAGACAAGACTCACTGAAAAGTTTTTCCTGAAGTAGGTTGACATTACTTTTTGTAGTAGACTGGTTGCCGACCAGAGCTATATAACTTCATCTCTCCTGCTATTTAACCTATTGCTAGAGAGAAAAATGTGTGATTAATATCTTTCCAAAGGGTATTTGCGTGTAAATGAATGCAACGCATTCAAATGGAATTCGAAATCGGCTCTCCGATTTCTCGTTCCAAGCCTATATCCTCTGCACCCCAATGCACGACGCTAAGTCTAATAATACTTTTGTAGATGCTTCAGAAGCAGTGAATTATCCGTTTGACTTTTTGAACTTATTAGATTCATCTGAACTATATATCACAAATTAGATTTGATGGTTGGTGCCTCAATAATATTGTTTGAAGAATTCTCGACGTCACGTAGTCTCTGTCGTAGTACCAGTTTTGTAGGAAAGAAAATAATGCCACGCCTTAATGAAGCAACCATTATGCCAAGATGTGTAAATGAAGATGTTTTCATTCCAAGAATACCTATAATACTTATGTAAATATCCCTTTCAAGAGATTGCAGTTCCAGTGAAATTACGCTTGTCAGTCTTCATAAATACATCCCAAAGACAGACTTTCATGCACATTGAAGAATCATGCCTTTGCCATAGATAAATTGATATTGCATGTCCAAGAGTTGGAATAAAAGATAATCTGTTTGTTTTCACTCTATCTCGAAAAACAAAAAAATATTGTTCATGTTGTGGGATCTACCCTTTTTCTGTGATAATGGACTCGACTTGTTTATACATATACTCCTGCCATAGAGAGAACAGTAGAGATCCATAAGGTACCAAGATTTACCGAATGATACAGAAGTTACACAGAGAATAGCGCATTAGTAGTCATAGTAGCTCTGAGCTTCACTCAGCCAGAATAGTATTACACAGCACCTATCAGTTCAGACGTGGATTTACTAATTTCATCACGGCTTTACTTCAAAGACTTGTATATATATATATATATATATATATATATATATATTCCTTACTAATCGTATTCCTGGATTACTAATCTGCGTTTAAGTTTGTAGCTTTACGTTTAATATAACTCATTTTCTATCTCAAATATCTGTTTTGTCGTTCATTATTTTGTGCGGTTCATCACCTGGAATCCACAAGAGCTTATAAAAGAGTTCTTTCATCATATTTCTGTGATCATTCTCAATTTTGCTGATCATTTGCTCTGTTCCAATGTTAGAATCATTTTAGAAAATTTAATTTGAATTGCTGTGTTCGCATACTTTACTAAATTAGAATAATTTTACAAGATGGTTAGAAAATTTTATTTCAATTGTTATATTTTCATGTTCCGGAATTATGAAAAAGATATTTATTTTACGTAAAAAAAATCATCTTTCAACATAATTGCCCTCGTTGTCAGAGAACTTTGTTCAGCGTTAATGGAATCATTTGTTTACAACATTCAAAGTTTCAAATGAATTTCCAGGCTTTAATTACGTCACACGTGAAAATTTATTCACCCTGTTATCACGATCGTGATTAGGCGTTCGTATAAGCGATGAGAGTCGTATGGCCACAACATGTACTGCGGAGATAGCAGGGTTGGTTCGTCTCGTTTACCTGAAATAGGACTTCATGCAGCTTTTTAATCATTGTTTCTATTTCAAGAGTGCATGATTTTAGAACGCCAAACAGCTCAGACTGCATTATAATTTTGGCGATTTTAAAATCAAAGTTTTACATCTCCGCGACTAGCTTCCATCAAAGGCAAGAGATTTCAGTCTACCCTGCTATTTAATTCTTCGCACGGGGGAGATGCACATGATTTTTCCAAAGCGAAATTTAACCAAGAGATACAGATAAAATTTGAATGCAGGACGCAGACTTCATTTTTCGCTCTGATATATATACTTATGTCTTTGCCTTTATAACAATAGTAAACATACTTATTCACAACAAGCTATCATTTGGCTATACTTCTGGGATGAGGTAATATTTACAATGTTTACTTTGTTCAGACTACTGTCTTCATATTTATTGCCATATTCACTGTTTCTGGGTATTAAATTAACTACATCCTGCAGCAAGTCTTCTAATGGGGGGGGGAGATTTTGAGGAGCATAGAACCACCTCTTAATTGCTGTTGTTCCAAGATCCCGAAGTGGTAGCACCTATTAGGGTCAAAGCTTTGGGCAAAGAGTTTATCCCCAAACAGTAGATAAACAAGTAAATTACAGGGTTAGAGGGAGATAACTAAAGACTACCAAAAAGAGGCTCTACGCAAAAGGAATGGAGATAATATACCCCAGTGATTGTAATAATGGGTTCTTTTCGAAATTAGTAATACTTGATGAAGGCCGGGGCGTACAACGGCTGAAATATTGTACGAATGGAAACAAAGATGAGGATAATAGTCCGAATAATTTAAATACTCTGCACAAACATTGTCGTAAGGTTAACCTGAAAAGCAGAACAGTGCTGTTGTTACTATTGTAGATGTTAATTCTTTTTTAGCCTCCGTCAATGTAAATCCACGTAAAAAATATATTGAGGTAAAGTCTTAGAAACAGATAAAAATTACTAGTTTAATATATATGTAAATAAATTGTAAATTTTTGCTTTGTAATCGTGCGACTCCAAGCTACTGCTACTATTGTGCAGGGGTTTACATAGAGGAATGCTATGTGAAAGAGTGACGGGTTACAGGGGATATCAGGAAGTTGGTAACAGAAGGAAGATAATACTGATGAGAGTGGAGTGGAGTGGACGAGGAAAGGAGCGTGAGAGAGAGGACGTAAGTTAGTGAGATAGAAAATGAGTATTGACTTTTACATTTGTATTCTTGAAGATTGTAGCTGTCGGGAAAATAAGGAAACGGAAGGGAATCCCACAGGCTGGAAGTGCGAGAAAAGAAGCCGATGGAGTAGAATTTGCGTTTATAATTTATTGCTTCCACAGTAAAAGTGTGGGACCTAGTTGCTAATCTTGTTGCTTGAGCAAATTCATGTAGGCGGGGTAGCAGTGAGCTGAGTTCATCTGAGCATAAGCCATGAACGTATTTGTAGAAGAGACACAGGGAAGCCACATTGCGCCGGTGAGAAAGCGACTGTATCCGAGCTGCCAAGTCGGGATCGATCACATTACAGATTCTCCGTTGGATTTTATCAAAGACCCCTAGGTGGATAGCAGGAGCACCCGACTAGATATGGCAGCAGTATTCAATGCACGGGCGGATTTTTTTTTAATCATTTCACCCCAAACAAGGCATTCCACTGCCACTATTGCGCATGGGGTTATATAGGGGAAGGTAAAGAGAAAGAGTGGTTAGATATAGTACATGTCAGAAGGAGGGTGATAGATGGGTAAGGATACCGAGGCTGAGGGTTGGGTAGATTGGAAGAGTGTTTCAAAGAATGGATGCGAGTTAGTGTGTTAGGAGGTGTCTATTGACCTTACATTTAAACTCCTGGAGATTGTAGCTGTCAGGGAAGCAATCATGTGGAAGCGAATTCCACAGTCGGGAAGTGCGAGAAAAGAAACTGTTGGAGTAGAACTCCCGACTAGATATGGCAGCAGTATTCAATGCACGGGCGGATGGTTGATTTATATATGTGCAGGATTGTTTCAGACGGGAAAAACTTCCTGGCCCTGCACAGATAAATATCCACGTAAAATTTCAGTGCATATCAGTATTAATCTCAAATATTTTTGTACTGTAAATATGAATGCGTATATCATTTTCAGCTATTAGTTTGAGGATACTGCGATTTTAGAAGAATGTAAGAGACATTGGATGTACATGATGGTGTATCTATTTTTTGGTATAATGTTCTGTGTAGGGTACTGTGTGTGTTTATTTTGTGTTAGTGTATGTTTTTCTATTTAGTCAATTCTGCGTAGTGAGACATTTTGCTAGACTACGCAGAATTTGGTAAATAAATCCGATGACGCAGGAGTTGGTATCGACTACTTTAGTAATTTTTTATTTTCCAGACCCCCGTACATCACACACGGCAAATTTCCATCATAGTTCGCGAAAACAAATCACATGGAAAATAGGCCGTCCAAATATCAAACGAGAGTAAACATCTAATCCTGGTAAGTAAGAATTTTCTTACCTTGTTTTCTTTTATAAGAGATGACGTTTCGCGATCTTTTACATACGGCTCCAATATCAGTCTACCTTAAATAAATTGTTTCCTTAATTAACATGATTAATTGCAAGTTTTATATTGGTTTTAATGAATGTATATACTACAGTCCAAATGTACATGAAAGTTGCGTACATTTTTGCTGAGTTTGCTGTGAGAAAACATTAGGAGTGCTTAGTTTTAACTTTATTCAAAATAAACGCTTTTAATCGAACTAGTGGTCACCTCGACGTAGTGTAATGGTTAGCAAGCTCGTCTCGCTAGAATAATTATTAGTGAGTTCGATCCTCACTGAGTACTCCCTACTTTCTGCCGTGTGTTACGTCTATGCTAGGCTTAGAAAATCACTTTCCTCCAGGAGTGGAGGTTGAGCGAAGGGCTAACAACCCTTCTCCATAAAAAACAGTTTGTTATGGAAACAACAAAAACGCTGCCCTACACACCATTAGGTATAATGAAAAGTTTATTTATTAACTGTACAAGCCAAATAATTGTGATAATAATATAAAAGAAATAAAAAAAAACAGATCAGTTTTATTTATTTGAGTCTTTTTTGAGTCAATTGAGTAAAAAAATAAGTGTAGGTCTTTTTTATGTTTATCATAATGATATATTATCTTATTAGTTGAGTGACAACTTATCGCTTCTAAATCGAGTATCTATAACAGTTAGATATGAAGAGATTTTTATGTGTTATTTAAAATGAGTTAAAATGCACATACACGCTCACACACACACGCACACATATACATATATTAAGAAATATACATGTTATATTCCGTCGTAATAAGCACCTGGTGATTGTGTAAGGCATGAAAATAATTTAAATATGTCGGTTGTTAAACCATTTCTTTAATCTTCGGGATTTTCCGTAACAATATATATATATATATATATATATATATATATATATATATATATATATATATATATTGTAAGAAAGTTATAGAACGCGTAGGTTTTAAAACCACTGTACATGCATTTACTTTTATACAACGTAGAGCTTTATATTGTAATGGGCGTTACAATGTTTTCTAAAAGCATAGTATCACTACATAAAAATGTTCGCGTTTCGAAGCTACGTTTGCTCCTCCTCTAGGGATAAATTGAAATTAAATTTCATTTCAACTTATCACCAGATGGGAAACAAACGTAGCTCCGAAACGCGAGAATTTTTGTGTAGTGATATTATGCTTTTATAAACCATTGTAGCAACCATTACAATATATATATTCTGTATGTATTTAGACAGCCTTTGTTATTAATGCATGTTAAATAACATAGAAAAGTTTTGTATATTTATTTTATGTAATATTTTTCATATTCTCTGACTAATAGTATTATCATTAAATAAATAAAGAAAATTACAATATTGATACATAATTCTTAATAAACCAATCTAAGCTTTCTGCCTACATAAGCCATTTTCAACGATGTCAAATTATATTATATATTATAATAATTCACGGACAAACGATAATGACAAATGTTTTTGTTTACATGGAAGATTTCCAAGCAACAACAAACTCATGCATATAAGACGCTGGAAGCGAATGTCGCATCACAGTTCGTGACATCACACATGACCAAGCGAGAGTGAAAACAAGAAATATTAAGTATGAGAAGCCATTAGAATAAGCCAATATTTTCATCTCGCTTCTTCCTGTGTGAGGCCATGAGCTGTGATGCGACTTTCGCTTCCAAAAAATTATTAATTTTAACTTTTTTTGGTTGGGTTAGGCATCAACGGGAGATATATTAATACGAATGAGATTTTTTATGATTTTTCATCCTGTTTGTATTTATTGTGCATCTGGTTGCAGTAAAAGAGTTTGATATGTTTAGGGTCTTTTGTGAAAGTACTATATTCTGTTTGATGTGTGTTGAGGTTTTAAAATGTCATCCTATTTGTTCACTTACATTATGGTTTGTGAAGTCATTATTAATGAGAGTCTGCTTAATATTTTTAGTTCAAAGTAAAAACTCTTTTTCGTAGAGGTGTTAATTTGTGCTCGGTTAATTAAATTGTGTATAAGGGCTATTTTGTAGTAGTTAGGACATTCACTCTTATAGCGAAAATGTGAAAGACTTTGCTAGTTTTTGTAATGTAAAATACTGAGAAGAAAACTCAAAGTATGTTTAGATGCTTAAAATCAGGAATTATTTCGACAGTCAAAATTCAGTTATATTGTCTATTTCAGACAGTTATAAAGTAAATAAATTTACGCAGAATATTAAAAAAAAACGTTTTAACAGAGGAAGTGAAGCTTGTATTATTTAAACCGGAAATAAATTGAGAATAGATACATCAGATCACATATAAACTGATACAGACAAACGAATACATATATTCATTCATACATAAAACAAATCTTATGAGAAAATATATACATACACAAAATATTTTTGAATTAGACAGACGCAAAAAGGAACACAGACTGGATGTATATACTTAAGAAGACAATTATATAAAAATATAAAGAATATATGTTCTATTTTATGTGCTGTGCCTTTTAAGGACGTAATCGATCGTGGACTTCCATTTAGCTCTGTTTCTTGTCGTTCTCATTATTTTTCTTTATAGTCAGTCAGTTGAGTGCCATACGCGAAACACGCTTGGGCGATCATGTCTCGAAAGAGATATGACTGACTGGGCAGAAGATTATCCCGCAGTAGGTTGCCATTACTTTCTGGTTGCCGACCAAGGCTATAGAACCTAATCTGTCCTATTATTTAATCCATAACTGGAAGGAAGAGACGGATTAATACCTTTCCCAAGGGTATTTACGCGTAAGTGAATGCAATGAATTCAACTGGAATTTGAACTCGGCTCCCCGATTTCTCGTTCCGAGCCGATATCCACTGCCCCACAACGCACATCCGCTTTATAGTATATCTCCCAAACCACACTCCGCAATCCATTTGCTCAGGCCTATCAAGTATATCACGCACTACTTTCCACATCTCTCTTTCCTTCTATATGTCTTGTGAGTATTTAATTCTCCAGGCACTTCTTCCCCATTACGTGTCCCAGGAACTTCATCCATCTCTTCATGATGTTAAGTATGAGTTTTTTTTGTTTGCATCCGCTCCAATACTTTAGCATTGATGATGTTCTCAGCCCATGTTATCCTCAGCATCTTTCTGCAGAACCACTATCCTGCATCTTCTTCTTCATCCTTGATTAGATCGTCCAACATTCACAGCCATACATAAGGACAGATATGACATAGCAATCCAGCACTCTTGTCTTTGTTTCTAATGAGATTTTATGCCTCTCTGTACTCTGGTTAGCTTTTCAAATGCGTCCTTGGCCATGTCCGTGCGTCTTTTGATCTTAATATCACACTTTCCATCCACTGTCATAACATTTCCCAGGTATTCAAATTGCTTTACTTGTTTTGTTTTAATTTTTCCGACCTGCACTTGGCATTTTGGGGTCGTCTTACTGCTGCTGACAACACATTCAGTTTTCTTGAAGTTTATTCATAGTCCTTCTCGATTTCTCTTGCTACCATCTGTAGGGGGTCCTGCATTCTTCTTTCTGTGTCTGCTATCAGCGCCGTTTCTTTTGCGTATCTTACATTGTTGAGATTTTGGCCGCATAATGCCGAATACTGGCAATGATTTTATTTCGTTCGGTATTGTTGGTTGCTTCATTTAACCAGCATATCAACCTTCATTAGGTCATTTAATGCTGAAAATCGTTTTGACTTGTTTTACTTAGTTTATGTTTGCAAGATTCATTGGAATTTGTTTTTTAAGGTTAGGGTCACCAAGTTGTACCCTTGTTATTTAGCCCATAACTGAAGAGAAGGAACGGATTAATACCTTTCTCAAAAGTACCAGTGCTTAAGTGAATGCAGGATATTCAACTGGAATTCGAACTCGGCTCACCGATTTCTCTTTCCGAGTCGATATCCACCCCTACCACAACGCACATCCATCTATAAACGCTTACAGCTCCTGGTATTTCCAAGCAGTCACACATCTAAGTACTGACCAGGCTCAACGTTGCTTAACTTCGGTGATCGAGGGAGAACCGGTGTATTCAACGTGATAGGCCGTAAGCCGTAATGAAAGATGAATTATCGTCGCCAACTTGAATCATATTTTTATTTTTCCTTTCTCATCAGCATTTTTCTTTTCTTAGAATGAAAGTTAACAAAGAAGCTAAGTAATGCCATACATCTTAGCGGCTTTAAGTATATTCTTTAGTAAAAGGTTTAAAGGGACAATTTTTTATTGAAAACGTTTACAACACCTGGTATTCCAAAGCAGTCACCCATCTAAGATACTGACTAGGCTCAACGTTGCTCAACTTCGGTGATCGAGTGAGAACCGGTGTATTCAACGTGATAGGCCTTAAGCCTGTATACGTTGAATAGATCTGGTGAGAAAACACATCCTTGTCTAACGCCCCTTTCTATTTTTGTAAACCTGCTGAATTCACGTACGCAAGCGTTTTGCTGCCAATATAGATTCTTGATTATTCTAATGTCTTTTCCAAAAATGTCGAGGTTGTCGAGTATCTCTATCAAGTCTTTGCGGCGTACTTTGTCAAACGCTTTTACTCACACAAAATAAAGGAGAAAGATAGGAATAGGCATTTAAGTCCACAGACATAAACGACTAAAAAGCTATAAATGGAGGGTAGAGAAAGGAAAAGGAAAAAAAAGAGAAACGAAAATACACTACAGTCACAAATAATAATTTACACCAAAATTTATAAAAGATTATCATTAGAGAGACATAGTGATTGAAAAGAATTTTATGCATTAGACTTCTTCTGCTATGTGTCATGTTTTTATACGTCTTACATGGACTTAAACATCTCCTCATCCCTTATAACTCTTAACACACTTCCTCACATTACACCTCCCTAACTCTGCTCTGGTATCCATTTCTTAAAGCCAATAAATCTAGAATATTAATTCATAGAAATTAGCGTAATCAAAAAGCAAGGGGGCAGTTTAAAAAAACGATTATAATATATAATTGATCCCCCACTTTATACCCACATTATATTTTCTTATTTGTTTATAAAATTCTGATTAGGCATGAAACCACATCTTCTGAATACCGATTAGATACACAGGCATATCTTAGATTTATTTCTTCTTCTATGTGCTATGTCTCTTCAGGACGTAGGCGATCATGGCCTTCCACATCTCCTTATACCTTATAGCTCTTAACACCTTTCCTCGCGTTACTTCTCACAAACCCTCTTCTGGCATCCATTTGCTGAAACCAATAAATCTAGAATATTAATTTATAGAAACTAGCAGGGCCACAAATTGAGAGGCCAGATTATATAATGATTATACCTGAAACATTATTTTTCACTGAATACTTGTATTAGATTGGATGCTGCTCTTAATGTGAACAGTATTTATTTCGTCTACCGGTCAGCTTACGAGTACGCAGGTCAGTAGTCTAAATACTGTTTGAAATATACAGAGCCTCCATTAAATTAGGGTTATCTAGTTACATGTGACGTTACTCACCCTGAGTAGGTTGCACCGGCTTCTTCCTTAGAAGAATTACTATGGAACTTCTGACTCCACAAGCGGTCCTCCGTAGAGCAAACACGGCAAGAGCTTTCATAACGGGTAGTAAAGTTTAATTATAGGTAATAAAGAGAATTATCTGAGCCGACCCTGCCTCGTAATTGTCTGCCTCATGAACAAAGCCGACGCTGCCTTACTTTTTTCTCCCACGTTTTCTCTCTCATTTTTGACTCTCAGAAAGAGACACAATCGGTTCGCTCAGCCGATTGTGTCTTTTTCCATGAGCGTGAAAGTAGGAAAATGTATATATATATTTTTTTTCTCACTAGAAACCAAATAGAGTCTTTGATAAATCTTTTCCATTTTTTTCCTTGTGAACAGTCTATTATTCGAGACGAATTGACAAGGATTTTCTTCTTTAGGTTAATTATTTTTTTCTGTCTTTCTTTTTATTTAAATCAAACAGTTTCTCTGATAATGTCTTTTGTGTCTTCCCTTTGCGATCAAAGCAAAAATTTACATTCTTTATGAGGTCTTGGGCAAGGCCTTTCTTTCTAACTTTCTTTTCCCCGCTGAAACCATCTAGTTTATATGATAAGCATTTTTCTTTATTTTTTTTTCCTTTGCAATAGAAACTGAACTGTCCATTATTCAGAAAAAATTGACTAGAAATTTGTTAGTTTATTTTATTCTTTCTTTCTTTCCGTCGTTCTTCTTCTCGCTGAAATCAAAGATTTTCTTTGGTACCTCTTTTCTTTTACGATCAAAACGGAAGAGTAGATTATTTATTAGGTATTGGCAAGGATTGACGTTCTCTATAATTTTATATATCTCACTAAGACCAAGTAAACTCTTTGATAATTCTTTTCTTTATATCATCATGGTGATTTTCTAACCACAGCTTAGATGTAGCAAAAAGCAGTAAGTATGGGGCAGCCAGTGAGTATCAAACTCACTACTCAATTATAACAGACTCCGGAGAGACAATATCGCTAACCATTACACCACGTCAAGGTAACCAAATGATTTGCAAAGCGTAGCTTAGATAAGCCAAAACTACGGAGTACTCAGTTAGGATCGAACTCTTTACTCAATTCCAATAGGTTCTTGCTCGCTAGCCATTACACCACGTAAAATGAGAATGAGATACTTCTTAAAGCTTTTTCTCGTATTATTAAAAAAAATTCTGATATATAATATACTGATACATCTCGCTTGATGAGCTGTGTCCGTTCCACCGACATGGTCATTAACTAAGCCTTTCGCGGTAATATTTAACCATCGTGCCCGTAAAAAGATGTATCAAAAGGAGGGTTTGCTTAAAAAAATTCAGAATCCAGCAGCGTTGTTTATTTACAAGATTATACAAATGTGCTAACCAAATACAATGCGATATTTATTATTTAACATTTTATAAAGATTTATTATTTTCATTTTCTCAAGAAAAATATTTTAAATAATCTTTTTGATATAATATTCATTAAATTTTTTTTAAAAGAATTGCGTTCTTTGGAATGGTTGGCGAAGCAATGGTGAATTGCTGATCGATTTGAACTTTTAAAAAATGTATATAATAATAATTTAATTACAATTAATTCACGCATTTACATGATTTTGTAACTGTTTATATATCTTCTTCAGGTCGTAGGCGGTTAGCTCGTCCTACAACTCCCTGTCCCTAGTTGATTTTAACAAGCTTTCTTCTGTTACAAATCAGAAACACCGCTATGCTTTACATTTGTTCAAGCCCATCAGTTATGTTACGCGTTGCATTCTCCTGTCTCTTTCCTTCTATCTGACCTGTAAGTATCAGATTCTCCAAGCCCTCTTTCCTCATTACCTGTCCCAGTAACTTTATCTATCTTTTCCTGATGTTAAATATAAGTTTTCTTTTCGTTTCTATCTTCTCCAAAATCTCATTGTGGCTCATATGTTCGGTCAACGGTATCCTCAGCATCCTTCTGTAGAATTACATTTCGTTTGCTTCAAGTCTCTCCTTCATTTTTGAAAAGGTTTTTAGGATTTTCAACCATATTGAAGAACAGAATCAAATAAAAATCCAGTACTCTCTACTTCTTTTCCAACTAAATTTGGTTGCCTCTCAACACTCGGCTCAGCTTCTGGAATGCATTCTTGATAACGCCAATTCGCCTTCGGATCTCACTGTCACACTTTTCGTCCTTTGCTAAAATACTTCCCACGTATTCAAATTTCGGTATCCTCTTGAATTTAGTATCCCCATTCAAATCACTTTCTTTTTTTTAACTGATGACCATGCATTCTGTTTTCCGGTAGTGTATAGTTCTTTCTTTCTGCTTTCTTCAGCTAACTTCTGTAGGAGGTCATGTAGTTTACTTTCCGTGTCGACTATCCGAACTGTGTCATCTGCGTATCTTACATTGCTTAGATTTTGGTCACTAATAACACACACTGGCCATATTTGTAGTTATCTCAAAAATTGACACACTGTATAATTTAAATAGATCTGATGAGACGACACATACTTGTCTTAAACTTCTTTTTTTCTTTGTATATATGCTGAAATCATTTCCTGTCGATATGTAGGTGGTTGTCTGCTAATAGAGGTTCTTCATTACTCTAATATTTTTCCCGATATGACTAGGTTGTCGAGTACCTCTATTAAGTCTTTGTGTTTTGCTTTGTCGAATGCCTTTGAATAAGCTATAAAACACAGGTGCACGTACTTCCGCATGTGTATTGACCTTTCTGATAAAATTCTAAGCATAAATGTATCAATAAAAATATTTTAATATAATTTTTTGTATAAATATTTATGGTCCTGGGTATGACGGTAAACTGCATCAGGCAGCAAGGAATATTGTAAGGAGCATAGAACCACCTCTTAATTGCTGTTGTTCCCAGTTTCACCCTGACTGGAGTGGTAGCACCTGTTAGGGTCCCAGCTATGGGCAAATAATTGACCCTCAAACTAGGGTCAAAATATTATGAAAGTATAAAAGTACACTTTTATGGAAATATATACATAAAATAGACTTTTATGAAAAAATATACATTTGTGAAGGAAAAACATTACCAACAATACATTTTTGAAGGAAAAAATTATTACCAGCAATAATTTTTTAATTCAAAACTAGAAAACATCTTCAGTTTTTTAAAATAAAAAATAAAAAATTACTCAAAATCTGATTAAATTAGCTTTCTCACTGTAGCCGAACATTAAAAGAAATATAATAAAACCCCACGTTTTTGGCATTAAATAATCCGCAGAGGTTGATATGCCGTTAAATAAAACTGAAACTGAAACATACACACATAGTTCTGAATCTCAGAAAGTTATATATTTCGGGTTTCTGGCAAGCCACCTGTCGCTGTTCTTTCAGTACTGTGAAAGAAAGTGCTCAGATGACCTGCATTCTCTGGTTCCAACAAAACTATCATTCACAGCAAGAATACACCATACCACTTACATTGTCACAAACCATCAACGTTTCC